>CM077163.1:75624111-75894274 GCA_039583875.1 Platanthera guangdongensis | reverse complement strand
AGGAACTCCATCCATCTACGCTGCCGCATATCAGATCCTTCTATCTATCAGGACTTTAGGCTCTTTGTGATCGGTGTAGATATCAATCTTCACACGTACAAATAGTGTCTCCACAGCTTCAAGGCAAAAATCACGGCCGCTAACTCCAAGTCATGGACCGGATAATTCCTCTCGTGCACTTTTAGCTGTCTCGAGCCATAAGCTATCACACTTCGTGCTGCAGTAGCACGCAACCCAAACCGCTGCCCGAAGCATTGCTATATTCTCATAGCCTTGTTCCACATGGGAACTCAGCACATGCGCCGTGGTCAACCGACACTTCAAAATTCCTCAAAAGTCGCGCGCACTCCGGGTCCAAACGAACTTAAGCTCCTTCCTCGTCAAAGTAGTGAGAGGTAACGCTATCCGCGAGAAGTTCTTACGAACGCCTATTGTTGAAACCAGAAAACCTGGTCTCTCGTGGAGTTCGTCCCCGGGAAGGGGTGACCTCACACCTACTACACTCGAGAGAACGTCACGGACCAAAGGATCAAGAAACTAGGAACAGACCCTCGGCTCTAGCGCGGAGGTCCCACCTCACACCCGGAAGGCTACCTGAGCACTCCCCTCCCTAGCCAATGCTCGAGCTAGGATGCCTTGGAGAGCTCTCTCAACTCTACCAAGAAGAAGCTAGGGGAGGAGAAAACTAAGAAAGCAGATCCCTCTCCAAGGCACCCAAGGGGGTCTATTTATAGTTTTTCCAAGTCCTGGGGGTAAAAATGACCAAAATACCCCTACGCCCAAAAAGCCTTGGGCCAATAGGAAACGCCCACGCCGGGGGGCAGAGCGGTAAAACGCCTCCAAGGGCACAGCGGTAAAAGCACGCCGCCAACACCCCGCCCCCAAACACCCGAGACGGCCCCAGGCCGCCGGGCAGGCCGCGAGCAGGCCGCCGGGCGAGCGCCAGCCGCGAGCAGGCCGCTCGGGCGAGCGCCAGGCCGCTGCCGCCTCGCCGCGAGCAGGCGCTCGGGCGAGCGCCAGGCCGCGGCCGCCTCGCCGCGAGCAGGCCGCTCGGGCGAGCGCCAGGCCGAGGCCGCCTCGCCGCGAGCAGGCCGCTCGGGCGAGCGCCAGGCCGCGGCCGCCTCGCCGCGAGCAGGCCGCTCGGGCGAGCGCCAGGCCGCGGCCGCCTCGCGCGAGCAGGCCGCTCGGGCGAGCGCCAGGCCGCGGCCGCCTCGCCGCGAGCAGGCCGCTCGGGCGAGCGCCAGGCCGAGGCCGCCTCGCCGCGAGCAGGCCGCTCGGGCGAGCGCCAGGCGCGGCCGCCTCGCCCCGAGCAGGCCGCTCGGGCGAGCGCCAGGCCGCGGCCGCCTCGCCGCGAGCAGGCCGCTCGGGCGAGCGCCAGGCCGCGGCCGCCTCGCCGCGAGCAGGCCGCTCGGGCGAGCGCCAGGCCGCGGCCGCCTCGCCGCGGGCAGGCCGCTCGGGAGAGCGCCACGCCGCGGCCCGCCTCGCCAGCGAGCAGGCCGCTCGGGCGAGCGCCAGGCGCGGCCGCCTCGCCGCGAGCAGGCTGCTCGGGCGAGCGCCAGGCCGCGGCCGCCTCGCCCGCGAGCAGGCCGCTCGGGCGAGCGCCAGGCTGCGGCCGCCTCGCCTGCCCCTACCACAGACTCAACCGGCCGGGGCGGGTGCTAGCCAGCTTGCCGCACCCGCCCTCCAACAGAGGGGCCATTGGGGGAAGCCAATTCTTCCTCCCCCTAATAGTATGTTCCAAGCCAGAGCCAAAATTGGCCACCGAGAGTTCAAAATCTCCAAAAAGCTTAAAAACGGGTTTGACTTATTTTCGGGTCCGCTCTTCGCGAATACGGGGTTGTACACAATCCCCGCTCTTTTCGAGGTTGGCACAAGCTCGGAAAGAAACATCCAACCCAACGTATTCGCGGAGTGTAACTTCCCCCGGGGTCAACCTGCCATGCCAGCTATGGGAGCCCGGGTGGCGACCTCCTCTGGGTGAAAACACTTAGCCTCCCCGAGGGGTCAACCTGTCAAGCCAGCTAATGGGAGTCTGGGTGACGAGACGACCTCGGGGTGCAAACACTTACTCTCCACGAGAGGTACCACCGACCCTGCCAGCTAGTGGGAGCCTGACAGCGGAACCATCTCTGAGCAAAGGGACTTACTCTCCACGAGAGGTACCACCGACCCTGCCAGCCAGTGGGAGCCTGGCGGCGGGAATCGTCATCGGAGCTGAGGACTTGGGCTACCACGAGAGATCAACCTACCCAGCCAGCTAGTGGGAGCCTGGCGGCGGAATCGTCATCGGAGCTAAGGACTTGGGCTACCACGAGAGATCAACCTACCCAGCCAGCTAGTGGGAGCCTGGCGGCGGAATCGTCATCGGAGCTAAGGACTTGGTGCAAAACACTTACTCTCCACGAGAGGTACCACCGACCCTGCCAGCTAGTGGTAGCCTGACAGCGAGACCATCTCTGAGCAAAGGGACTTACTCTCCACGAGAGGTACCCACCGACCCTGCCAGGCCAGTGGGAGCCTGGCGGCGGAATCGTCATCGGAGCTGAGGATTGGGCTACCCACGAGAGATCAACCTACCCAGCCAGCTAGTGGGAGCCTGGCGGCGGAATCATCATCGGAGCTAAGGACTTGGGCTACCACGAGAGATCAACCTACTCAGCCAGCTAGTGGGAGCCTGGCGGCGGAATCGTCATCGGAGCTGAGGACTTGGGCTAACCACGAGAGATCAACCTACCCAGCCAGCTAGTGGGAGCCTGGCGGCGGAATCGTCATCGGAGCAAAGGACTTGGGCTACCACGAGAGATCAACCTACCCAGCCAGCTAGTGGGAGCCTGGCGGCGGAATCGTCATCGGAGCAAAGGACTTGGGCTACCACGAGAGATCACCCTACCCAGCCAGCTAGTGGAGCCTGGCGGCGGAATCATCATCGGAGCTAAGGACTTGGGCTACCACGAGAGATCAACCTACCCAGCCAGCTAGTGGGAGCCTGGCGGCGGAATCGTCATCGGAGCAAAGGACTTGGGCTACCACGAGAGATCAACCTACCCAGCCAGCTAGTGGGAGCCTGGCGGCGGAATCGTCATCGGAGCAAAGGACTTGGGCTACCACGAGAGATCAACCTACCAGCCAGCTAGTGGGAGCCTGGCGGCGGAATCGTCATCGGAGCAAAGGACTTGGGCTACCACGAGAGATCAACCTACCCAGCCAGCTAGTGGGAGCCTGGCGGCGGAATCATCATCGGAGCTAAGGACTTGGGCTACCACGAGAGATCAACCTACCCAGCCAGCTAGTGGGAGCCTGGCGGCGGAATCGTCATCGGAGCAAAGGACTTGGGCTACCACGAGAGATCAACCTACCCAGCCAGCTAGTGGGAGCCTGGCGCGGAATCGTCATGGAGCAAAGGACTTGGGCTACCACGAGAGATCAACCTACCCAGCCAGCTAGTGGGAGCCTGGCGGCGGAATCGTCATCGGAGCAAAGGACTTGGGCTACCACGAGAGATCAACCTACCCAGCCAGCTAGTGGGAGCCTGGCGGCGGAATCATCATCGGAGCTAAGGACTTGGGCTACCACGAGAGATCAACCTACCAGCCAGCTAGTGGGAGCCTGGCGGCGGAATCGTCATCGGAGCAAAGGACTTGGTCTACCACGAGAGATCAACCTACCCAGCCAGCTAGTGGGAGCCTGGCGGCGGAATCGTCATCGGAGCAAAGGACTTAAGCTACACAATCAAACCATACCAAATCCTACATCCTCAAACGGGGAAAATAGATGGTTACATGATCCCCCCGACTCAGCTGTTCGGGGGCTGGACTCAATACAACATAAGAAGAATACAGGACTCTACCGGGACGAGGCTTCTTCAGGGGGTCTGGGCCCGGTGGTCGCCATCCGCTTCCTGCTCGCCGGACACTTCCATCCTGCTCAGGCTCTCCATGATCTTCTCCATCTCCTCTGCCTTGGCCATCCAAGAGATGGTGTTGACGGCCGTGACGTAGCACTGCCTTGCCATCCTTGAGTCTCCCTTGACTCTGACCTGGATCCCCCCTGAGCTGAACTTGAGGCATTGGTGGAATGAAGACGGCACGCAACGGAAGGCGCTGATGAGGGGTCTTCCGAAGATGGCGCTGTAGCTACTTGGAGCGTCAACAATGACGAACCGGCAGTTCCTCGAGACTCCTCCCAATTTTACTTGGAGCCCACTCCACCCTCGACCTCCTTCCTCTCCCCTGAGAATCCGAACAGGGGTCCATCCGAGGCCAACACCCTCCTTGGCTCTACTTTCATCTCCTCGAACGCCTTCTTGAAAACGACGTTGACGGAGCTCCCGTTGTCAACCAGGATCCGGGAGACAGTGTAGCCTTCGATGGCTGTCTGGATGACCAGCGCATCACAGAATGGATCCTCATGATCTGGCAGGTCCTTCACCGAGAAGGTGATCTTCTCCTCTGGGGGCGGGGTCTGGGAGGTTGAGGCGACGCTTCTCCGGTACATGACATGGAGCTACCTTCCTCCGAGTGGCCTCAACCCCCACTCCCGTGGATCACTCCTATGCAACCTCGGGTTCCCACGTCGACCCGGTCCTCGCATATATCATCACCCCTTCTCCGGGTAGAACCTCTTCTACTCGTACCGGCGGCTGTGGCTGGGCAGGGCCTCTCTCGCCCCCCTCACTTCCAAGAATTCGGGGCAGGTAGCCGTGGCGTGCCCCTCCACCTGGTGGAAGTCGCAGTACGGTAGCGCTCCTCCCCCTTTTCGGCGGGCTGGACGCTCCCTCCTGTTACCTCTTCCCCCTCCTATCGCCAATGCTTGTTGTGGAGGGGGTAGAGTTGCCTTGGGCTTGCCTCTGGAAGTTGTACCTCCCTTGGCCCCCATGGTAGTTCCCCCCTCCTTGGATGAGAGCTCTTCCTGGACCTTGGGCAGGTCCTCCCTGCTGCCTCCAGCCTGGTTCCGGACCCTCCTGTCCTTGGAACCCCTGAGCTCTGTGATCCTCTCTCCCTCTTCTTCCTTCCTGATGCCTTGAGCCACCTGCTCCTTTGACTCCACCTCCGTCAACTTTTCCAACCTCTTGACGAACACCGGGTTGGCCGCCTCATGGCTATCTCCTCTGCCGCCCTTTCCATCAGCTCCTCGAAGGAAAGGGGGGCCTTCCGGGTCAAGCTCATCTTGAAGAAGCCTTCCTTCAGCCCAACGGTGAAGGCCATCTGGAGAGCATACCCTGGCATCTCCTGGACCTCCAAGATCTCCTCTTGGAACCTGTCTACGTAGCGGGCCAGCGACTCCTCGGCCCCCTGCCTTATCAGGAAGATGGACTCAGGACTCCTCTTCCGCTTCTTGGAGGTGGAGAAGCGGAGCTGGAAGCTTCGGCTCAAGTCCTCGAACCCGTAGATTGACCTCGAGGAGAGTTGATGAGACCAGTCCCTTGCCTTCTCCTTCAGAGTGATCGCGAAGAGGCGACACTTGAAGGCATCCGTCATCGTCTGATGGAGACGGCATCCTCGAACCACTGCAGATGCTGGACGGGGTCATCCTTCCCCGTATAGTAAGCCATGTCTGGCTCTCTGAACCCCTCGGGAACGGGAGCTGAGATGATCAGCTCGCTGAAGGGTGACCCCCTAAGGGGTGGTCTTGCCACCTCCACTCGCGCGACCTGCTCGCCCTGAAGGTTGGCACTCGCCGGGCTGGAGAACAGCTCCCGGCCGGTGAGGTCTCGCTCGACCCCATCGCCCATCCTCTCCTTCCCTGGCCTTCTCCCTGGGACACTTCCCTCTCCCCCTGCTGGGTCATCTCGCCCAGACCCCTGGGAGTCGACTCGTCGAGGGGGGGAGCTAGCTCTGGGGGGTCGGGGTGGAGCTTGCCACCCTGAGGAGCAATGCTTCGCAGCATCTCCATGATACCTTGGATGGAGGCCATGAACTCCTGCCTCCCCACAAAGGGTCCCGGGGTGGGGAGCTCGCCGAGATCATCACTACCTCCTTGACCTCCCGTCATGACACTCTCCTGAGATCTTCTGTGCTGTGTCACTCTCCACGCTCACCGCACCAAAATGTTGAAACCAGAAACCTGGTCTCTCGTGGAGTTCGTCCCTCGGGGAAGGGGTGACCTCACACCTACTACACTCGAGAGAACGTCACGGACCAAAGGATCAAGAAACTAGGAACAGACCCTCGGCTCTAGCGCGGAGGTCCCACCTCACACCCGGAAGGCTACCTGAGCACTTCCCCTCCCTAGCCAATGCTCGAGCTAGGATGCCTTGGAGAGCTCTCTCAACTCTACCAAGAAGAAGCTAGGGGAGGAGAAAACTAAGAAGCAGATCCCTCTCCAAGGCACCCAAGGGGGTCTATTTATAGTTTTCCAAGTCCTGGGGGTAAAAATGACCAAAATACCCCTACGCCCAAAAAGCCTTGGGCCAATAGGAAACGCCCACGCCGGGGGGCAGAGCGGTAAAACGCCTCCAAGGGCACAGCGGTAAAAGCACGCCGGGGGGGCCAACACCGAGCGCCCCCAAACACCCGAGACGGCCCCAGGCCGCGGGCAGGCCGCGAGCAGGCCGCCCGGGCGAGCGCCAGGCCGCGAGCAGGCCGCTCGGGCGAGCGCCAGGCCGCGGCCGCCTCGCCGCGAGCAGGCCGCTCGGGCGAGCGCCAGGCCGCGGCCGCCTCGCCGCGAGCAGGCCGCTCGGGCGAGCGCCAGGCCGAGGCCGCCTCGCCGCGAGCAGGCCGCTCGGGCGAGCGCCAGGCCGCGGCCGCAGCTCGCCGCGAGCAGGCCGCTCGGGCGAGCGCCAGGCCGCGGCCGCCTCGCCGCGAGCAGGCCGCTCGGGCGAGCGCCAGGCCGCGGCCGCCTCGCCGCGAGCAGGCCGCTCGGGCGAGCGCCAGGCCGCGGCCGCCTCGCCGCGAGCAGGCCGCTCGGGCGAGCGCCAGGCCGCGGCCGCCTCGCCGCGAGCAGGCCGCTCGGCGCGAGCGCCAGGCCGTTCCGCCTCGCCGCGGGCAGGCCGCTCGGGCGAGCGCCACGCCGCGGCCGCCTCGCCCGCGAGCAGGCCGCTCGGGCGAGCGCCAGGCCGCGGCCGCCTCGCCCGCGAGCAGGCTGCTCGGGCGAGCGCCAGGCCGCGGCCGCCTCGCCCGCGAGCAGGCCGCTCGGGCGAGCGCCAGGCTGCGGCCGCCTCGCCTGCCCCTACCACAGACTCAACGGCCGGGACGGGTGCTAGCCAGCTTGCCGCACCCGCCCTCCCAACAGAGGGGCCATTGGGGGAAGCCAATTCTTCCTCCCCCTAATAGTATGTTCCAAGCCAGAGCCAAAATTGGCCACCGAGAGTTCAAAATCTCCAAAAAGCTTAAAAACGGGTTTGACTTATTTCGGGTCCGCTCTTCGCGAATACGGGGTTGTACACCTATAATAGCCGGCAAGCCCCAAAAAGCTCCGGACTTCTGCTACCGTAGCAAGCTCAGGCCACTCCCGTATCGCAAAAATCTTCGCCGGATCCACAGCAATACCCTCTCCACTCACTATATGCCCGAGGAACGCCACTGAGGATAGCCAAAACTCGCACTTCGAGAACTTGGCATACAACTGGTTTCTCCTTAGCGTCTCCAACACCAAATGAAGATGCTTGAAGTGATCTTCCTCACTTTGCGAGTACACCAAAATATCGTCGATGAAGACGATCACGAAATGGTCCAAGTACTCCATGAACGTCCTGTTCATCAAATCCATGAATACTGACGGCGCATTTGTCAGCCCAAACGGCATGACCGTAAACTCATAATGCCCGTATCTCGTACTAAACGCTGTCTTCGGGATATCACTCTCCCTTATCCGCAGCTGATAGTACCCAGACTTGAGATCTAACTTCGAGTACACCGTCGACCCGACTAACTGTTCGAAGAGATCATCAATCCGGGGGATCGGGTACTTGTTCTTCTCCGTCAGCTTGTTTAGCTCCCGATAATCAATACATAGCCTCAAGCTTCCGTCCTTCTTCTTAACAAAGAGGACCGGTGCGCTCCAATGCGAAGAACTCGGGCGCACATACCCTTGCTCCAACAACTCTTGCAATTGAACTTTCAGCTCCGCCATTTCCTTAGGCACTAGCCGATACGGAGATCGTGACACAGGCTTTGCACCTGGCACTAGCTCGATCGTGAAATCTATCTCCCATTGAGGCGGGGCTCCAGGAAGATCTGCGGGGAACACATCAGGGTATTCCGATACCAGTGAAATACAATCCAAAGCGGGCTTCGGCTTTGCAACCTCCACTAGTGTAAAGAATAGTTCTGCACCGGCACGAACCGCCTTCACCACCTGAAGAGCAGACATCAACGTCTTGCTCGACCCCTTTAAGCCCGTAAAAGTCGTCTCACGACTTGCCCCCAGCTTGACTTCCTTGCTACCGCAATCTATATGGGCCTACTGCTCCGAGAGCCAGTCCATGCCAAATATGACGTCGAACTCCACTAACGGAAGTAAAGACGCTCGCAGGTCGAACTCCTGCTCCCCAATACGAATCTTAACATCGCAGATCCTATCCGCTCGCATCGAACACCCATTGGGCAACAACACATCCAACTTATCCTTCGCCATCGAGGAAGGGACCCCGATGCGTAATATAAATCCTTCGGACAAGAAGGAGTGTGAAGCTCCCGTATCGAAGAGTGCTCGTGCCGGATTTTCACAAATCAAAACAAATCCTAAACAAGTAGTGGTAAGGTAACATGTGCATAACAAGCATATAAGGATATTGACTTGCTATAAATTAAACCGTACCTGTCACCACATCAGCTTGTTTAATGGCCTCCTGTTGGCCAAGATTGTAGACCCTTGGTTGGGCCGGAGCATAATGGGATGCGGTCGACTCCACCGCCTTTCCCTTCTCTTCATAAGTGGCTCCCGGCCTCCTCTCGGACTTAGGACGTCCGCTCCAACAATCACGGGCAAAGTGCCCCGTCTTTCCGCATGTAAAACACGCGCCCGGGGTCCGACTCGTAGTCGCCCCAGAAGCACCAGAAGGAGCTGGACCCGAAGTCCTATGCTTCTTGAAAGACCTCTGATAGCCGGACTTTGAAGTAGTCGGCACTCTGAACTCAGATTTCTTATCAGCCAAGCCTTTCTTCGCTTGTACATTCTTCATGTCCTTCTCCAAGGACCGGGCAGTATTGACCAAGGTTAAGAAACCCTGCGTCATCGGCCCCGACAGTAATAGTCTCAGCTCATCCCTCAAGCCTTCATAAAAACGATTAGTCTTGCGCTCCTCATCCATGATGGTGGAGCTAGCATAACGACTCAACTGCGTAAACTCGTGGAGATATTCATCCACGCTCCTCTCACCCTGCACCAACTTCAGGAAGTCATTCTCCATTGAAATCCTCTGAGTAGAAGGGAGGTATCTTGCTAAGAACAATCCCGAGAACTCTTCCATCGGAACGTCTATCAGTTGTCTACCTCTCAAATGATGCAGCTCCAATCCTTCCCACCACATCCTTGCTTCACCGTCCAGCAGGAACGTAGCGATGGTGGTCATTTGCCACTCCTCCGTCTCCGTCGCCGTCATGACTCTCTTCACCCTAGAGAGCCAGTCTTCAGCCTGAGATGGGGTTCCCAACCCCGAGAATAACGGAGGGTTAAAGCTCATTACATGCTTCAACTGCCTCTCAGTGGCCCTCCTTGGCACTATCGGTTCCAAAACCACTTGTTCCACCCTCCTCGGCTCAGCCTCTCGCAGAGGTACTTGCTCCATCGCAGGAGCGGGCTGCTGCGCTTGCCTTCCAGGCTGCGCATTTATCACGGCCAACACCGCTTCAGCCACCAAACGTATATTCTCAGCCGACAGAGGTGTTGCGGGAGCAACATCCGGTGCACTGCTAGCCTCAGAAACTCGGCATTCTGATGGCCCAACACCACTTCTGGTCACCTATAGTGGTACAAAACACCGTTAAGCGACCACATAACATTGCAAACAGCAATTATAGGAACACACAGGTTCCTCAAACACTAGTATTTTCATTCCTAAGTGGACATTCATGGGTTCTTTTACCATTATAACGATGACGCACGCAATGTGCTCACCACCCCTTAAAAAGAATTCGCCCACGAATTCACTTTAAGCCCGACCAAAACCAGTAGTCTGATACCAAATTGTAACACCCCCTATCCGTCGCATAGTATATAGCAGTAGGTCCGGCCGGGGCCCGACGCCATATACCACAGACAGACCGGGTGGTTACGTATGGAAACCATTCAACCAATCTCAACGTCCTACACAGAGCATTCTAGCGGAAGCAGTTAATATAAGTTGTAAACAAGAACCCAGCATTAGAGCACGAATGTCCACTAGTACAAAATTAGGAATGTATACAAAATACCCCAAAATATCGGCCTTAAGGCCTTACAGAATGTTTCACTTGAATAATACATGATTTACAAACCTCGGCACGCAGGCCGGTCATACATGAATAAAACAGAAAACATTTCCACTTGGGCCTTCGAGGCCAGCTTCGCAAAAAGGGCTTTAGCCCGCTATTGACCGCTTGGTCCAACTGCACCTGCAAGCAACAAACCACCGCACGGTGGCAAACAAGGCAACGGTCAGCAATGCTGACCAAATTATAACGATCCCGCCCCCAACTCGGGGCGGCGATGCTCCTTCCCTACATTTCATTAGCACAAGCGAGCAATTCATATAACCATAGCCATTACATCACAGACGTTGGCTCGTACGGCCACACGTCCCGTGCACTCAGGGCACATTCTTGGTGAACCGGTCGATGTCACGTCAATTAAAGCCATTAACATTCTGGACTCACCACTGCCACTTAGACGGCCATTCCTATGAGCAATTCATCTTCCTGGCATTGGTCGCGTCAATTTAAGCCATTGACCGCCGAAGACTCACATTTATGCCAACGGCGAGTGCCACGTAACCTTAGGTCTCTCTAACCGAACGACATAAGGCGGGTACGGTTCCATCTAACCCGTGCTCACATCGCAACGACAATTTAAGACATTTGCGCGGGTCAAACTTCCACCGAGTCCCATTCTACCGCAAGACACATAACCCGGTTATGTTCGAGTTGGCTCTCAGGCCACCAAGTTGGCAAGATCTCGTATCCGCCCAGTTTTCCGGGTGCACCTTTGGGTTAGTCCCCAAGGCTCCCTACTGCAATCTACCGTGTAGCAAACCCGAAAAACACCCAATAGCATGGAGTCTTCTCCGGCCTTATGCAATGCAACATCACCGATCCAGAATAATATGTCCGGGTAGGCTTCACACAAAATGCCTACGTCCGTTCTCGCATACGGACTCTAAACAACGAGGACTTTACATATCTACCCGAAGGAATGCCTCCAACTCTCTGCAAACTCGTGAGAGCGGGCTTCCTATGCTAAGAAAAGGAGCGATTCATGCTCAAGATGAGGATCGTTACCCTTGAGTTCCTCTTTGGCGCCATCGAAAAGTAATCGGATAGAAATCACCGCACTTGCGTTGCCGCCTCCGTGGATCCGGAGTCGGCTTGCGATTCGGAGCTCCGAAGCTCCTCCAATGACGGATCTAGCTCTTCTTCCTCCAAGGGCTCTCCTCTTTCTCCAAGGGTTTGGAGAGATGAAAAAAGGTAAGAAAGTGATGGATTTTCTAAGTCAAACCCGGGTATATCCTCTCAGGAACCATCCCTAGCCGTTAGATCTTCAATCAAGGAAACGAACGGTTTTGATTCGGGGCTGAAATGCCCAATCTGGACCGAACACGGCCTGGAACACGCCCGTGTCCAGGGCCGTGTGCCGCATTCGCCGTCAAAATCGAATCTCCTGGACCCTCACACGGGTATCGAACACGCCCGTGTTCGAGCTGACACGCCCGTGTTCTAGCTGACACGGTCGTGTAGCCGACCGTGTACCCCATGATTTTTCCCCCGTTTTCAACCCGAGCACTGCATGGGTCCTAGGACACGCCCGTGTCCTTGCCCGTGTCACCTTGACACGCCTGGACCCCAGGCCGTGTACACGGGACAATTCGTCGAGGGAATATCGACGACTTGATGACACGGCCTTGGACACGCCCGTGTCCTAGGCCGTGTTCCTTGTCTCAACGATCGTGGAGTGAATCTCGACGACTCCCCGGGACGATCGTCGACACGGGTCGACACGCCCTGCGACACTCCCGTGTCGCAGGCCATGTGCCCATTCTCGACGAATCGTCGAGTATAACTCGACGACTTCACGGCTAAGTGTCGACACGGGTCGACACGCCCTGCGACACGCCCATGTCGCAGGCCGTGTGCCCATTCTCGACGAATCGTCGAGTATTACTCGATGACTTCGCGGCTAAGTGTCGACACACGCTTGACACGCCCTGGGACACGCCCGTGTCCCAGGCCGTGTGCCTTCTGCCAGAACCCAAACTGGCCCAAAACGTCCCCCTTTGCTCCTTTGAGTTTCGGGGCGTTACACATGACCTACTTGGCATGTTAAAATTTTATCCTTAAAATATCCTATGTCATTGGGAATAAGATTTCGTTCCGTAAACATAGGCACCCAATAATTTAAAAAATGATTATATGTTATGGAGTAAGAGGATAAAAATCATTAATCCTACACATATACATTGGGTTAAATTTTATTATGAAGAAAAAAAATTTATATTAGGAAAATAAGATTTCATTTTCCTAATAATCCAAAAAATAAATGGAGGTTCGGGAAAAAATTACCTCACCTCAAAATCAAAACCCTCTTCATGATCCCCTTAGCCAATTTCATGATTCTAGAATTAATTCAAAAATTTTTTTGAGAGCATAATTTGTAAATTGCATTATTTCCGGTAAAACTCCTATAAGCTAAAAGTCCATATAATTCCAAACTATTTTTGTTAATCTAACCAATACAATTACCGCTTTCTATTTGATTACATCAAGAAGTCTTTTGGCCAAAACTTTTGCGCTATTTAAATCATCTACATAATTTTAGGACTTAACTCTTACACCCCATATATTTATTTATTTATATCTCTCTTATAATTGATTAAGCGGTAGCTAAACTTAGAGTTTTTTCTATTCCTTATAAGTTCACCTCAAACTTTTGCTCTGGAATAGCAAAAGCATAAGTATGTGGGTATTTGATGAATTGTAAATATACGTATTTTTGTGTACATTAATTTAGTCGTTTTCATTTATTTTTGTCATTTTTACTTGTTTTTATTCAATAAAATGCTCCTATTTTTGTAAATATTTTACTAACTTGTTTTATTTTATTTTTCAGGAAAAAATTAAAAATCTGCAAAAAATTGACATGTCACGCCCAGAGTCACGCCCGTGACCTAGGGCGTGACTTATCTCTCCGCTCGATGAATTCCCACTCGACGATTTCAGTTCAACGATCGTCGAACCCGCAACACGCCCAGAGTCACGCACGTGACCTAGGGCGTGACTCAAACTCAGCTCGACGATTTCAACTTGACACTTTCTGTACGATGATTGTCGAGTGTCGACACCAACCGACACGCCCAGCGTCACACCGTGACCTGGGGCATGACCATTCCACCTGGCTCGACAAGACCCGCGCAGCGACTTTCGACGCAACCCGCTCCCAATTCTACCTCGCCGACACGCCCACCGTCACACCCATGACCTGGGGCGTGACCTCTACGTGACCAACATGTGTCCAGCCTGAAGTCAACTTTGTCGTCAAATCGCCGGCCGCCTTCGCAAACAGTAGTGACACGCCCACCGACAAGCCCGTGTCGGAGGGCGTGCACTTAGCTTTTTTTTCCTATAAATTCCCCACTTCTGTAATGACCAAGGGTTCACATTTTTGAGCCACTTTAGTGTGTTTTGTGGGCTGCATCCGTGGATTCCTTTGCTATGTAAGGAGATTTCTCCCCCTTTCCTTTCATGTTTGTTTTTGCTTTAGCTTTAGCTTTGTAATGACTTTGTAATAGTCTCTTTTAATCAATAAAAATGTTAGTTTTTCTCTTCTTAAATGGCTTTGGAATGAACTCATGTGCCTACTTTTCTTCTCATTTTATCCTTAGTTGCTCCTTTGTTTTTCTCTTTATGAAAAGTGTGTGTGTGTGTGTGTATGAGTGTAACATGTTTATTTTCATATTTTTTTAACTTGTCTTCATGTTAGGTTTTGTAGTAGATTTCATTTCCAAATCAAATGTGATATGATAAGTTTCTCTTTTTCATCATGTCCTTTTCTTAAGGGCCTTATGCTTTCATTCTTATGTATTTATAAAAGAGTATTGAAAGTGATTTTGATTTTTTTTTACTTAACTTTTTTTGTAGGATTGTAAAACTTTTTTTGTTATTTTCATTTTCTTCTCATTTTTTAATAGCTTTTATGAAAACATAAGAATGAAAATCTTGTTATTTTAATTTTTCAAGAACTTTGGTTTTTGATTTGTTTTGAAAAAACTTTTGTTCTCTTAAAATTTTATTTTGTGCTTTTTATTTGTTTTTGGTAAAAAATAAGTATAGAAAAGTAGTAGTTTTAATTTTTAGGTAACTTTCATTTTATTTTCAAATGTGTGTGTGAGTGTATGAGAATAATCTTTATGCTTTCTTTAATTTATGAAGAGTGTGTGAGTGTAGGTGTTAAATTTTCATGCTTTATTTTCATGCTTTATTTTATTGTTTTCTTCAATTATGTAGAGTGCCTGTGTGTAGGAGATAAATTTTCATTCTTTATTTTATCACTTTCTTCAATTACGTAGAGTGTGTGTGTGTAGGAGATAGTTTTATTGCTTTCTTTCAATTATGTAGAGTGTGTGTGTTAGCGTTTATTTCCGCCTACTCGCTAGTAGTTAAATGGCCGGACTTTGTTTACCGCCTACTCATTTGAGTTAAATGGCAGGTCTTTTATTTTTCTGTAATTATTTTAGTAGGACTTGAACTTGCATTTATTTCCGCTTACTCGTTAAGAGTTAAATGGCGTGCCCTTTATTTCCCTCCTACTCGTTTGAGTAGGACTTGTAATTTTCCTTTTTTTTGTAAGTTAGTTTATTCTGTTTTATTTATAATTTGAAGTGTGCATGAATTCTTGTTTTAGCTAACTTTTCAGCTTTCTAAATGTTTGTTATTTTGTATGTCCTCTTCTTATAATTATTTAGCGTTTAATTTCGAACTCGCGCCTCATCAAATTATAAAGCCGTCCTCATACCGATGTGTGGCTAATCGCTATTAGCCTCGGCATCGAAGAGCATTGGGACATTTAAAATAATTTGTAATAATTAAAGCTCTTTATTTTCACTTTAATTTAAGCACTTAAGTTTTGCCCCGGGATAATGACGCGTAGGACCACAAATCTATATGTGGGCCCTATTTCCGTTATCTATACGCTAGCTAGCCGAGAGGCCGTGCGTTTGGAAAGATCACCCCTGGGTAAATAGGGTTGTGTGTATACCCTCGAGAGAGAACAAGCGTAATTCTGTCGGATTGGGTTCCCCACCCAATAGCGGGGTTCTTAGTGTAAAGCGGGCGTTAAGAGGAATCCTTCGTCGGACTAACGTTCGATCGAATAGTCTTAGCGTTCAGGTGAGCGATATCCCTATAGGTAGGTGAGCTCACATTTGTGGAACCTCCACAGCTAAGTCATCTTTTATTAATTTGAAAACTAAGTCCTGTAATTATTAAAAGTTATTTTTGTCTTAATCCGATTCGATGCCTAGCGTTAACCCTTCATCGAATTTCTCTAAATCGTTTTTTTCGCTCTTTTACTTTTTCCGTATTTACTTAATTATAATCTCCACCTTACTTTTAGTAAAATAATAGTCCTCCCGGAGGAGTAAGAATAGTCAACACGACCCCGAGAACAATACGACCTCGATATTCCCCCGAATATCGAGTACTACTTGCGATAGGTGCACTTGCCTCCTGTAGCAAGCCAGCGGCGATCAACTCACCGAACCAACCACAGTAAGAGTTTGTTCGCGGGCCATCAAAATATCACGGCCGCTAACTCTAGGTCGTGGACTGGATAATTTCTCTCGTGAGACTTCAATTGTCGTGAACCATAAGCTATCACTCTCCCATGTTGTAGCAGAACACAGCCCAAATCACTACCCGAAGCATCACTATAGATTTCAAATCCTTCGGTTCCACTCGACGAACATAAAATAGGTGTCGTGGTCAACCGCCTCTTTAACTCTTCAAAAGCCTGCTCGTAATCCAGCGACCACAAAAACTTTTGATCCTTCCTTGTCAACATCGTGAGTGGAAGCGCTATCCGCGAAAAGTTCTCTACGAAGTGCCTATAGTAGCTGGCAAGCCCCAGAAAGCTCTGGACTTCCGCCACCGTAGTCAAAGTAGGCCACTCCCGTATTGCCACTATCTTAGCCAGATCCACCGCTATCCCTTCTCCACTAATAACATGACCAAGGAATGCTATAGAGGATAACTAGAATTCACACTTGGAGAACTTGGCATACAACTGAATTTTCCTCAATGTCTCCAAGACCATGTGTAGATGCTTGTAATGGTCCTCCTCACACTGCGAGTATACCAAGATATCATCAATAAATACTATCACGAAGCGATCCAGGTACTCTCTGAACGTCCTATTTGTTGGAGTTACCATTGTGATCTGGAAGTGATCAAACATGTAATCTCACTGCCAACGCGATATGAGCCTGCAGGGTCGCACATTAGAGGTGTGGAGAAGTTGGATGATTGACTGTGTTGGTAAAGGTTGCCAATCACCGATCTGAATGGGGTTGTGGGCAAGGTGTTGCCTTAAAGAATCATCGGGTTGGGCAAATGTTGCCTTGAAGGACTGGTAAGAATAGCCGGGCGAGGGTCGACGAGAATCGACGAGAATCGTAGAGAATAGTTCTCTGATTCTCGCTGATCGACGAGAATCGTCAAGAATAGTTCTCTGATTCTCGTCGATCGACGAGAATCGTCGAGAATTAGTTCTCTGATTCTCACCGATCGGCGTGTATCGTCGACCCACGATCGACGTGAATTGTCGGCCCACGTTCGGCGTGAATCGTCGAGAATAGTTCTCTGATTCTCGCCGATCCGGGTGATTCTCGCCGATTGTGATTCTCGCCGATTCTGATTCTCGCCGATCCTGACCGACTCTCGCCGATTGATACTCGCCGATTCTGAACCCTATTTCTGGGTGGTCTGCGGATAGCGATTTTCCTAAGTCTTTTATGCCTTCGGTATAAAAGGGACACTTAGGGTTTTCGGGTAACACATGCTTTTGACAGCCGATCGAATCGAAATCGACGGAAGCCGTTCCGCCTTTCCATTCGCCGATCCCGAATCCCGCCGCCGACGGAAGTGTTCCGCCGCCGCCATGTTCGCTCCGTCGACCTCCTCTTCTCCGGCGACTGTCGCTGGTGTTGCTTCTCCTAGCGCGGACCTAGCAGTCCGTGGAATAGCAAGGTGCGGTCATCGTTCTTCCCGATCTTCCGTGCGACGGAAAGCTCGGCGTTCTCCCGCTCGTGTGGATTTCTGCAGAGATGTGGATATTATTCCACGTAGAACTCGCCACTAGCAAGAAGACAAAGTTTGGAGCATCTCTGTTGAGTTGTGACTCAACGCCACCGAGGTAATTTTTGCCTACTTGTTTGCTAACTTCTTGATTCAACTATCATGGCCCGATCCGATTTCTTTTGGGTTTTCTTAATATTTTATTCTTCCGCTGCGTGCACAAGTGTTGTGCCATCCCCATAGAGAAACCCCAACAGTGGTATCAGAGCCAGGTTATGGCCATGATCGTTGTTTTGGAAGTTTTGTTATTCCAGTGCGTGTAAATCTAGGGATTTAGAAGTGTTCTAAATGTCTAGATTTAGTCTTGGTTCCCCGCCAAGAACGTCTGGAATTTCGTGGTAATTTCTTATAGTTAGAAATTGTTGTCTCCTTAGCAGTAACCATCCCTCGAGTATGTTTTGGATTTTGAATCCAACATAGAGAGATGAGCTTGTCTACTGCTTTAAGTTGAGTTATCTTTGCCTTTGTCCAATGCATGTAAATCTGAGGATTTGGAAGTTTCCGGATGTTCAGATTTAGCCCTTCCTTCTATCAATTGTTGATGGTGTCAGGATGTGCACATAAGGGATGCATGTGGTTTTAGAAGAATTGTTTTTCTTTGGATGTGCACATTGATCAAATGGTTATCATGGTTAATTGTTAACCTATAATTAAAATCTCTTCATCAAATATTAAGTGTTCGGATGCCTTCCGATGGATGACACTCTTCCTGCCTCGATCGATGAAGTGTGGGCTTGCCAAAGCAAGGTGCATTAATCTATCTTGGTAAGGGTGCGAGCGGATAATTGTGATATCCCACTGTCGACATCGGGTCATACTTAACTAGGTGACCTCAAAGGTTGAGTGCCTAGAGGCATAGGGTTGGCATGCACCATATGATGGATGCGAATAAGGAGTTATTCACCAACCATACAAGAATTACATGAGGATGCAATTGGCAAGCGTTGCCTACCTAAATAACCGCATCGTGAGAGGAACGCCAAAGCGGACTCATAGTGTTGGTGAAATACGGATCTTGTCCACTAAGAGAGTAGCTCGCATGAACTCTCCGAATTGTTAGTGAGGGCTATCATTTCGAATAAAATAGTGGGAGTATTTTAATTGAAGTCCAAATTAAAATAAATTGTATTTGAAATTTTGGTACTGATTTTATTCTGCATAAATTCTTGTAGAATTCCATGGTAAGTGTTTCACACTCCACGTTGTCTCTAAAAGCCATCCTTGAGAAGGATAAGCTCAGTGGGACAAATTACATGGACTGGTATAGGAACTTGAGAATTGTTCTCAGGCAAGAGCGAAAGCTCTATGTCTTGGAAGAAGAAGCCCCCGAGGTGCCGACCGGGAACTCTTCCCGTGCTGAGAAGGATACTTATAAGAAGTATACTGACGATGCTTTAGATGTCGAATGCCTTATGCTTGCCACTATGAACTCTGAGCTTCAGAAGCAACATGAGAACATGGGGTGCAAGGAGATTGACGAGCATCTCAAGAAAATGTTTCAAGGGCAGGCTCGTCAAGAGAGGTTCGACATCACAAAAGCGTTATTTCAGTGCAAGATGGGAGTTCGAGACTCAGTAGGGACTCACGTACTCAAGATGATTGGGTATATAGAGAACCTTGAAAGGCTGGGTTTTCCTCTTGGTCAAGAGTTGGCCACGGATTTGATCCTGCAATCGTTGCTGGACAGTTATGAGCAGTTCGTCTTGAACTACAACATGAATGAAATAGACAAGACACTGCCCGAACTCCTAGGCATGTTGAGAACTGCCGAAATCAATATGAAGAAGGCCAAGCCTGCCTGCCTCATACTGATGGTGCATAAGGGCAAGGGCAAAGCCAAGGGCTCTAAGAAGATGAAGGTGGGACCTAAGTCATATCTTGAGCCCAAGTCTTCTGCACTGATGAAAAGGAAAAGCACGGTGAAGTAAGGGAAATGCCACCACTGTGGCAAGGCTGGTCATTGGCGGAGGAACTGTCCTTCGTACATTGAGGGTCTGCAGAAATTGAGGGGAGGTATGACTTCCGCTTCAAATGTTTACGTTATAGAGATAAACCTTTCTGCTCCTTCATCTTGGGTATTAGATACCGGATGTGGTTCTCACATTTGTACAAATGTGCAGGAACTGGGAAGGAGAAGATTGCTGAGTAAAGGAGAGGTGGACCTCCGCGTCGGCAATGGAGCAAGAGTTGCTGCTGTAGCCGTAGGGGTTTACCGTCTTTCTTTGCCCAGTGGGCTTGTAATAGAACTAGATAACTGTTATTTTGTTCCGGCCATAACTAGAAACATTATATCTATTTCATGTTTGGACATGATTGGATTTTCTTTTATAATTAAGAACAACTGTTGTTCTATATTTAAGAATGATGTTTGTTATGCTGTAGCCCAATTGTTTAATGGTCTTTATGTTTTGAACTTGGACCATCTTATCTGTAATGTAGAAAATAATAAAAGACTAAGAACAAATGACACGAACCCTACATTTCTCTGGCATTGTCGTCTGGGCCATATCAACGAGAAGCGCATATCCAAGCTCCATAGAGATGGACTTTTGGACTCATTTGATTATGAACCATTTGAGCGATGCGAATCTTGTTTGTTAGGCAAGATGACTAAAGCTCCTTTCACTGGTTATACTGAGAGGGCTGAGGATCTCTTGGGTGTTGTATATAGTGATGTATGCGGACCCATGAGTTCCATGGCTAGAGGTGGGTATTTCTACTTTGTTACATTTACTGATGATTTCAGTAGATACGGATATGTGTATCTTATGAAGTACAAATCCGAGACCTTTGAAAAGTTCAAAGAGTTCAAGAATGAAGTAGAAAACCAGTTGGGTAAAAGGGTTAAAGCACTCTGATTTGATCGAGGTGGCGAATACCTGAGTCATGAGTTCCGTGATCATCTTAAAGAGTGTGGTATTGTATCACAACTCACTCCACCTAGAACACCACAACATAATGGTGTGTCTGAGAGGAGAAATCGTACTCTGTTAGACATGGTACGTTCGATGATGAGTCATGCAGACTTGCCTGTTTCCTTTTGTGGTTTTGCTTTAGAGACTGCTGCAATGACATTGAATCGCGCTCCAACGAAAACGGTTCTGAAGACACCATATGAGATATGGACTGGGAAGCGTCCTAGTATGTCGTTCATTAAAATTTGGGGCTGTGAGGCATACGTGAGATGTCAAATGCCTGACAAGCTGGAACCCAAATCGGATAAATATTATCTGGTGGGATATCCTAAGGAAACGAAAGGGTATTACTTTTACCTACCGTCTGAGGGCAAAGTGTTTGTCGCAAGGACTGGTGTCTTCTTGGAGAAAGAGTTCTTATCAAGAAAGACTGAAAAGGTAGAGCTTGAAGAAGTTCAAGAACCACATGTAATGAATGAACCGGAATTGGATTCTGAGACAGGACTACAAGATGTTGTAGCTAGAGAACCTGCTCAGGGAACACAAGTCCTACGTAGATCTGGTAGACCGAGGTTTGAGCCTGAGAGATATGGATTTCTCGTGTCTCAAATAGGTAATGTGTTGCTTATGGATCATGATGATGAACCAGCAACCTACCAAGAGGCTATGAATAGACCGGACTACGACAAATGGCTTGAGGCTATGAAATCCGAAATGGACTCCATGTATGCAAACCAAGTTTGGAACTTGGTGGAACCACCTGAAGGGGTACGACCCATAGGGTGCAAGTGGGTCTTCAAGAAGAAGACCGACATGGATGGGAATGTACAGACATTCAAAGGGTGACTAGTGGCTAAGGGTTTCAAGCAAATTCATGGTATTGACTATGATGAGACCTTTTCCCCTGTTGCCATGGTAAAGTCCATTAGGATATTGCTTGCTATTGCTGCGTATTATGACTACGAGATCTGGTAGATGGATGTCAAAACGGCTTTCCTTAATGGAAACCTCCTTGAGGAAGTGTATATGACACAACCCGAGGGTTTTGTATCCCCAGATGAAGCCACTAAAATATGCAAGCTGAATAAGTCCATTTATGGACTGAAACAGGCCTCTCGAAGTTGGAATCTTCGTTTTGATGAGAAAATCAAAGAGTTTGGTTTCATCAAGAATGAAGATGAGCCTTGTGTTTACAAGCGAATCAGTGGGAGCATTGTTGTCTTCCTGATATTGTATGTAGATGACATACTGTTGATTGGGAATGACATTCCTACCCTGAAAGTTGTTAAGAACAACCTAGGGAACTGCTTTTCAATGAAGGATTTGGGTGAAGTGACTTATATACTCGGTATTAAGATCTATAGAGATAGATCGAAGAAGTTGCTGGGTTTGACCCAGAGTACGTACATCGAAAAGGTGTTGAAACGGTTCAACATGCTTGAGTCCAAGAAAGGATTTTTGCCCATGTCTCATGGTGTGAATCTCTCTAAGGACGGTTGTCCAAAATCTTGTGAAGATAAGGACCGCATGAAGTTGATTCCATATGCTTCGGCAATTGGATCAATCATGTACGCGATGTTATGTACTCGACCCGATGTCTCCTTTGCTTTGAGCATTACTAGCAGGTATCAGTCAGACCCCGGTGAGTGTCACTGGATTGCAGTCAAGAATGTCCTGAAGTACTTAAGAAGGACTAAGGATATGTTCTTGGTGTATGGTGGAGAGGAAGAGCTCGTTGTAAGTGGTTACACAGATGCTAGCTTCCAAACTGATAGAGACGACTTCAAGTCTCAGTCAGGTTTTGTGTTTTGCCTGAATGGAGGAGCTGTGAGCTGGAAGAGTTCCAAGCAAGAGACAGTTGCTGATTCTACAATAGAGGCCGAGTATATCGCAGCAGCTAATGCGGCAAAGGAGGCTGTATGGATTAGGAAATTCATCGGCGAGCTTGATGTAGTTCCTAGCATTATTAGTCCCGTAGTTCTCTACTGTGATAACAATGGTGCAATTGCACAATCTAAGTAACCTAGATCTCATCAGCGCTCCAAGCACATACTTCGGCGGTTTCATCTTATTCGTGAGATTGTCGAACGAGGAGATGTAAACATTTGCAGAGTGCCGACTGAGGAGAATATTGCGGATCCACTGACAAAGCCTCTCGCGCAGAGAAAGCATGATGGTCATACTAGATCGATGGGTATACGATACCTAAATGATCAACTCTAGTGAGAATCTTGTGGGTTGCATGTAATCTTGTATTTTGTTGGCTATTTGTTCATATGATGAACATTGTACCTAGTTTTTCTTTTACAATTAATGGCAAGTTCTTTTATTATGTCTTTTTCTATATGATAGTTAAATGTTAACATAATAGATACCCTTAGAATGTTCGCTTCCATGGGACATCAAGTACGTGACTTGAATGTGAGAGCCCATGATTTATTTGAAGCTTCATTCTTAAAGGTCCCTGGTCGAGTATCATCATAGAAGCTAAGGGTGATGATGGTACATGAAGACTAGCACGTGTGTTGACTGATGACCGGTTCTCACAGGTCATGATATTGTGATATCAAGTCATCACGTGGGTACTTATTAGTGAACAAGTTGTACTGGACAGACCCAACCTGAGACTACTCTGTGGATTGTCATCCAATCGTGTCACGAGTAGGTCTCAATTGACAATGGTGTTGTGATCCTTTGACCTGAAGTCACAGCATTCATCAAGTGAGGAAGAGCGTGCTTTGATGCCATCTAAAGTCTTCCTTGAGAAAGGTTGATGATAAGGGTGGTTGTTGGGCATGTTACGAATCATTTGGGTGTTTGTGTGTGAGCAGATATAGGATTTGTCCTCCTGTATGACAGGAGTTGCATCCATGGGCCCCATGATGGAACTGGACTGAGAAATGCATGACCATGCTTGGTTGAGTCAATATGTGATATTGGACTCACCATTCTCTGGAAGTCCGTCCTGGATCAAGAAACTTGGATTGAGCTATTACGAGGGTGACACGGTCCATGCCTCTAGTTCTTTCCGGATGTAAGGGACAAAGGGACAAAGACAACGCTGATACATTGGTCATATAGGCTTATGAGTTATTAACTCTTATTGCTTGGGGAGCAATGATGCATTGCTAGATGCCGCTCATTGTTTGTGAGGTTTTTGCTTTGATACTTTCGAGATCAAGTGGGAGTCTGTTGGAGTTACCATTGTGATCTGGAAGTGATCAAACATGTAATCTCACTGCCAACGCGATATGAGCCTGCAGGGTCGCACATAAGAGATGTGGAGAAGTTGGATGATTGACTGTGTTGGTAAAGGTTGCCAATCACCGATCTGAATGGGGTTGTGGGCAAGGTGTTGCCTTAAAGAATCATCGGGTTGGGCAAATGTTGCCTTGAAGGACTGGTAAGAATAGTCAGGCGAGGTTCGACGAGAATCGACGAGAATCGTAGAGAATAGTTCTCTGATTCTCGCCGATCGACGAGAATCGTCGAGAATAGTTCTCTGATTCTCGCCGATCGACGAGAATCGTCGAGAATTAGTTCTCTGATTCTCGCCGATCGGCGTGTATCGTCGACCCACGATCGGCGTGAATTGTCGACCCACGTTCGGCGTGAATCGTTGAGAATAGTTCTCTGATTCTCGCCGATCCGGGTGATTCTCGCCGATTGTGATTCTCGCCGATTCTGATTCTCACCGATCCTGACCGACTCTCGCCGATTGATACTCGCCGATTCTGAACCCTATTTCTGGGTGGTCTGCGGATAGCGATTTTCCTAAGCCTTTTATGCCTTCGGTATAAAAGGGACACTTAGGGTTTTCGGGTAACACATGCTTTTGACAGCCGATCGAATCGAAATCGACGGAAGCCGTTCCGCCTTTCCGTTCGCCGATCCCGAATCCCGCCGCCGACAGAAGTGTTCCGCCGTCGCCGTGTTCGCTCCGTCGACCTCCTCTTCTCCAGCGACTGTCGCTGGTGTTGCTTTTCCTGGCGCGGACCTAGCAGTCCGTGGAATAGCAAGGTGCGGTCATCGTTCTTCCCGATCTTCCGTGCGACGGAAAGCTCGGCGTTCTCCCGCTCGTGTGGATTTCTGCAGAGACGTGGATATTATTCCACGTAGAACTCGCCACTAGCAAGAAGACAAAGTTTGGAGCATCTCCGTTGAGTTGTGACTCAACGCCACCGAGGTAATTTTTGCCTACTTGTTTGCTAACTTCTTGATTCAACTATCATGGCCCGATCCGATTTCTTTTGGGTTTTCTTAATGTTTTATTCTTCCACTGCGTGCACAAGTGTTGTGCCATCCCCATAGAGAAACCCCAACACTGTTCATCAGATCCATAAATACAGATGGCGCATTCGTCAACCCAAACGGCATGACCATGAACTCGTAATGCCCAAACCCCGTGCTGAACGCTGTCTTTGGGATGTCGCTCTCCCTTATCCTCAACTGGTAGTAACTGGACTTCAGATCTAACTTCGAATATACCATTGACCCAACCAACTGATCAAATAGATCGTCAATCCTCGAAATCGGATACTTATTCTTTTGCATAAGCTTGTTCAATTCCCGGTAGTCGATACAAAGCCGCAAGCTCCCATCTTTCTTCTTAACAAAGAGAACTGGTGCGCTCCAAGGCGACGAACTTGGACGCACATAACCTTTCTCCAACAACTCATGCAGTTGCACTTTCAATTCCTCCATCTCTCTTGGCGCTATCCAATATGGAGAGCGTGACACCGGTTTGACACCCAGCACCAGCTCAATAGTAAAATCAATCTCCCGCTGAGGAGGGGCTCCTGGGAGATCATCAGGGAACACATCGGGATACTCAGACACAACTGGGATACTCTCCAGGCTTGGCTTAGGCATTGAGGTCTGCACTAGCGTGACATACAGCTCTGCCCCCGACCGAACTGCCTTAATCACTTGAAGGGCCAACATCAAAACCTTACCCGAACCCTTCATGCCCGCAAATGTAGTCTTCCATTCAGAATTTAATACCAACTTAACCTCATTTCGGTTGCAATCAATGAAAGCTCGTTGCTCCGAGAGCCAGTCCATACCAAAGATTACATCGAATTTTACTAACGGTAGAACCAACGCTCGCAAAACAGACTCCTGATCCCCAATCCGTATCTTGACTACACAAGCCTTATCCGTGCGCATTGAGCACCCATTGGGCAACAACACATTCAACTTGTCTTTTGCCATCGAAGGAGGGACCCCGACGCGCGTCACAAATCATTCGGACAAGAAGGAATGCGAAGCTCCCGTATCAAATAGGGCTCTCGTCGGACAATCAAAATCAACACGAATCCTAGCATCAATAATAGTAAGCTAACAAACAAAATAGGTAACAACTACATAAAGTTAATCTGTTATAAATTAACTCATACATGTTACCACATCAGTTTGTTTTATGGCCTCTCGCAGACCAAGATTGTAAACTCTAGGCTAGGCTGGAGCATGATGGGATGCGGTCGACTCCACCGCCTTCCCTTTCTCTTCATAAGTCGCTCCAGGCTTCTTCGCGGACTTTGCACGTCCACTCCAACACTCACGAGCAAAATGTCCCATCTTCCCGCAGTTGTAACAAGCTCCTGGGACCTGACTTGTAGTTGCCCCCGACGCACTAGACGAAGGGGCTGAGTTCGAAGTCTTCTGCTTCTTCTTCCACCTGTGGAACCCTGACTTTGTGCTCGGCACTTTGAACTCGGACTTCTTCTCTCCTGGGTCCTTCTTCTCTTGAACTTTCTTCACAACTTTTTCCAAAGACCGGGCCGAATTGACCAAGGCTAGGAAACCTTGTGCCTTAGGCCCAGCAAGGAGTAACTGTAGGTCGGCACGTAGACCCTCATAGAATCGGTTGGTCTTCCTCTCTTTTTCCGTAAACATAGCACCAGCATACCGACCCAACCGTGTAAACTCGTGGAGATACTCGTCCACTCTTCTAGCTCCCTTAGTTAACCCAAGATACTGGTTCTCCATTTCAAGCTTCTGAGCATAGGGTAGAAATCTGTCCAAGAACAACCTTGAGAATTCTTCCATCGCACATCCGCAAGCTGCCTTCCCACCAAGAGATGGAACTCCAACTCATCCCACCACAGCCTCGCTTCACCAGCCAAAAGGAAGGTCGCTATGGTGGTCTTCTGCCATTCCTCAGTTAACGTGGCCGTCAAGACCCTCTTTATCGTAGAGAGCCAATCCTCGGATTGAGCTGGCGTTCCAACCCCATCGAATACTGGAGGATTAAAGCCCATTATGTGCTTGAGTTCCCTCTCCGCAGCACTCCTTGGCTCCACCAAATCCACTGTTGCGGGCTCCACCACTCTCAGCTCTGACGCCCTAATCGATTCTTGCTCAACAACAGGAGGTGCATGGTGCATTTGCCCTGCGGGTTGGGCATTAATCATGGCGAAAACTGCTTCAGCCACCATCCTGATGGTTTCCGCTGAAGGAGGTGTTGTAGGCCCATCCCTTGGTGCACTACTTTCCGCCAATTGCGGACGCTCTGACTGACCAGCACCGCTTCTTGCTTCCTATAGTAGCAAAGACACACGATTAGACGACAAACAAATTGCTAAAAGCAATCATTAGAACACTCAGATTCCACAAAACAAGTGTATTTTTCATTCCTAAGTGGACATTCATGGGTTCTTTTTGATGTTATAATGATGACGCACACATGTGCTCACCACCCCTTAAAAAGAATTCGTCCACGAATTCATTTTAAATCGGATCGTAACCAGAAGTCTGATACCAAATTGTAACACCCCCATCCATCATATGGCATATAACAGAAGGTCCAGCTGGAACCCGACGCCATATCCCACGGACAGTCGGAAGGGTTACGTTTTAAGAACCAAACTATCCAATCAAGACTACTCGTCCTAACACAGAGCATTCTAGCGGAAGCTTTTAAACAGTTGAAAGAACACAAAACTTAAGTCCAATAATCATGAATGTCCATAATCACACATAAGGAATGAAAACCAAATACACTGAAAGGGTACACGGCCTTATGGCCTTATAAATGTTCACTTAAGAAAATCGTGTCTTACATACATCGACTCGCAGACCGGCCACACATGATAAAATAAAAACAACTATTCTTTAAGGCCTTCGAGGGCCAGCTCAGCAGCATGGTCTCCAGCCCGCTATTTTGCACTTAGCTCCGCACCACCTGCAAGCAAACATTCCACCACACGGTGGCAAGCAATACAACGATCAGCCAAAGCCGACCAAATTATAACGACCCCGCCCCTAGGTCGGGATGGCGGTGCTCCTTTCCTGCATTTCATTAGCCCAGCTAAACAATAAAGTGTAATTATATATATCGCCACAAGTGTAGGCTCGCACGGCCAAACACCCCATGCACTCATGGCACATTAACGGTGAATCTGGCCAATTCCATGGCTTCACCACCATCACCGTGATGGCAACAACATGAGCATTCAGCCTTTCTGACCACTGTCTAAGGCTCCCGACTATGCCAACGGCCAGTCCCCATCTATGGGTCTCTCGCACCGAACCACATAGCCCAGGTCCGATTCCACTTGCACGTTGCTCATACCGCCTAGTCAGTTTAAGTCCTACGCGCGGGCCAAGCTTCTCTCGGATCCTAACATTTCAAAACATCACATAACCCAGTTATGTTCAAGGCCGGTTCCCAGACCGCCAAGTTAGCAGAACAACAATTCCGCCCAGTTTTCCGGGTGCGCCTTGAAGCTAACCTCCAAGGAACCCTGCTGCAATCTACCGCATAGAAACCCGAAAACCCAAAGCACGGAGTCTTCTCCGGTAAAACATATCAAATGCAACATCACCGATCCAGACCAACATGTCCGGGTAGGCTTCACACACAATGCCTATGTTCGTACTTAGATTTCGGACTCTATATGCAACACAAGGGGGACTATTCACATCAACCCCAAGGAACACCACACACTCACCGCACACTCGCGGTAGCGGGATTCCCTATGCAAAAGGAAGAGCTTCACATGCTCAAGTTGAGAATCGTTACCCTTGTAGTCTGCTTTGGCGCCATGGAAAATCTACATGGACAGAACTCTTCGTAACGAACTTCCCTCCACAGATCCGCTCTCAGATCTCAAAACGGTGCTCCGATGATCCGCCGGCGGTCGGAAAACCCTTCCTTCTTCCTTCTCTTTCCAACTCCTTGAGAGAGAGAATGGTTGGAGAGAAATGAAGGATTAACTCCCCTATTCCCGGCCTTAACAGAGCAGGAAACCATCTGGGCCGTTGGATCTTATTTAAAGAAAATGAACGGCTCCGATCCGCTCAAAAATCTCCAAACCTGGGCCGAACACGGCTTGGCACATGGTCGTGTCCTCGGCCGTGTGCCTCGATCCAGGCACGATCGTCGAACACAGAGACTCACACGGGCTCAGACACGCCCGTATCCCACCTGACACGCCCATGTCGGGTCTCTCAACACGCCCGTGACCGGGGGCGTGTTACGCATAACCGCCATGCCAATCAACACGACCCAACTGAACATAGGGTACTAACACGGGTAGGCACACGCCTATATCAAATGACACGCTCGTGTCAAATGACACGCCCGTGTCATGCAGCCGTGTTCTTGTACGTGTCCTTCTCGGGATGAAAACGGCCAAAACACCAGCCAGACACGGCCTTGGACACGCCCGTGTCCTAGGCCGTGTACCACTATACAGGCACCAAAAATCCCTTTTTACGCAACCGACTCAAATACAATTTTCGGGACGTTACAAAGCGGGTCTACCTAGGGCCGAGCCGAGCTCGGGGTGCCGATGAAGTTTCCTCAAACCAAACCGATCCTCCATATGCGAGCCTTCGAACCTGCCAGCTGGATGAGGGCCTGCGTAGCGGGTCTACCTCAGGCCAAGCCGAGCTCTGGGTGCCGATGAAGTTTTCCTCAAACCAAACATATCCCCCACAGGCGAGCCTTCGGACCTGCCAGCTAGATGAGAGCCTGTGCAGCGGGTCTACCTGGGGCCGAGCCGAGCTCGGGGTGCCGATGAAGTATCCTCAAACCAAACCTATCCCCCGCAGGCGAGCCTTCGGACCTGCCAGCTAGATAAGATCCTGCGCAGCAGGTCTACCTGGGGCCGAGCCAAACTCCGGGTGCCGATGAAGTTTTCCTCAAACCAAACCTATCTCCCACAGGTGAGCCTTCGGACCTGTCAGCTAGATGAGAGCCTGTGTAGCGTGTCTACCTGGGGCTGAGCCGAGCTCGGGGTTCCGATAAAGTTTTCCTCAAACAAAACCTATCCCCCACAGGCGAGCCTTCGGACCTACCAGCTAGATGAGAGCTTGCGCATCGGGTCTACCTGGGGCCGAGCCGATCTCGGGGTGCCGATGAAGTTTGCTCAAACCAAACCTATCCCCCACATGCGAGCCTTCGGACCTGCCAGCTAGATGAGAGCCTGCGCAGCGGGTCTACCTGGGGCCGAGCCGAGCTCGGGGTGGCGATGATGTTTTCCTCAAACCAAACCTATCCCCCACAGGCGAGCCTTCAGACTTGCCAGCTAGCTGAGATCCTGCGCAGCAGGTCTACCTAGGGCCGAGCCAAGCACGGGGTGCCGATAAAGTTTCCTCAAACCAAACCTATCCCCCATTGGCGAGCCTTCGGACCTGCCAGCTAGATGAGAGCCTGCGCAACGGGTCTACCTGGGGCCGAGCCGAGCTCGGGGTGCCGATGAAGTTTCCCAAACCAAACCTATCCCCCACAGGCGAGCCTTCGTACCTGCCAGGTAGATGAGAGCCTGCGCAGCGGGTCTACTTGGGGTCGAGCCGAGCACGGGGTGCCGATGAAGTTTTCCTCAAACCAAACCTCTCCCCCACGGGCGAGCCTTCGGACCTACCAGCTATATGAGAGCCTCTACAGCAGGTCTACCTGGGGCCGAGCCGAGCTCGGGGTACCGATGAAGTTTCCTCAAACCAAACCTATCCCCCACAGGAGAGCCTTCGGACCTGCCAGCTAGATGAGAGCATGTGCAGCGGGTCTACCTGGGGCCAAGCCGAGCTCGGGGTGCCGATGAATTTTCCTCAAACCAAACCTATCCCCCACTGGCGAGCCTTCAGACTTGCCAGCTAGATGAGAGCCTACGCAGCGGGTCTACCTGGGGCCGGGCCGAGCTCGGGGTGCCGATGAAGTTTCCTCAAACCAAACCTATCCCACATAGGCGAGCCTTCGGACCTGCCAGCTAGATGAGAGCCTGCGCAGCGGGTCTACCTAGGGCCGAGCTGAGCTCAGGATGTTACAAAACACATCAGTACATCCTATCATAAACATTTCGCAATAGGAAAGAGAAAAACAAGTCAATTGATGTAGTATAACAAGCTTGATTTTAAATACATAATTACATCTTCCCCATCTCATGGCTAGAAGCGTTTTAGGTCATCGCCGCTCCAGGTGTGGCTTAAGGCCCTCCCCTCCACGACCTGGAGGTAGTAACCTCTGGTTCCAAGGACTTCCTTCACTATGTAAGGTCCTTCCCAGTTCGGGTTGAGCTTGCCAACGGAAGCCGACCTTCCTGCCACGTCGACCTTTCTCAGCACTAGATCTCCTTCGGCAAACTGCTTGACCCTCACTTGCTTATCGAAATATTTGGCCATCTGCCACTTGATCTCTTCTTGTCTGATGGCTGCCATATCCCGCAGCTCTTCGACCATGTCTAGCGAGAGGCATAACCCCTCCTCGTTCTCCAACCTCCAAGTCTCATCTCCTTCGCCCGTGGATGTGACCCACGAGGACCGTACCTCGAACTCCACTGGTAGGATAGCCTCACACCCGTGAGAGAGCTTGAAGGGGATCTCACCGGTGGCTGTGTTTGGAGTCTTTCGCAAGGCCCACAGGACCGAGGGAAGCTGCTCCACCCAATTTCCCTTTAAGTTTTCCACTTTCCTCTTGAGCAGGTTCACAATAATCTTATTTGCCGCTTCCATCTGGTCGTTGCTCCAGGGGTGGTGGACAGAGGCAAATCTGAGGTCTATCCCTAGTTGGGCGCAGAAGCTGATGAACTATTCACTGGTAAACTGGGGACCGTTATCTGTTACTATCGCTTGCAGTAGCCCCTGTCTGCATATGATCTCCCCCAGATGAAGTTCCTTATGAATTGCGAGGTGACCTTGGCCAAAGGATTAACCTCCAGCCACTTTGAGAAGTAATTGATCGTGACCAAGAGGAATCTCCTCTGCCCACTAGCTGGAGGAAAAGTCCCAACTAAATCCATCCCCCAGATAGAGAACGACCACGGTGTCGCGATGCTTCGGAGCCTTTTATCTGCCACGAGATGGAGGGGGCGCAGAGCTGGCACTTTTGACACCTCATCCGCGGTCTTCCTTAGGGTGGGCTAGAAGTACTCGACCACCTTTGCCTCCATACCTCCATGATGTCGCATCGCCCGACTCCCCCAAGTCGATCTCTTCTTCGTCACATCTTGAGCCGACAACATCTTACGCAACCCCCCTCCTATCATCAGAATGAGCTTCATTGTGCCTGACTCTTTGCACTCCTCCTCTGTCGCTTGCCTGTGGTCAAATCAACGGGTCCACCCACGATCGTCCTCCATCAACTCCCCTTCCTCAATGGCTGGCCGAAAAAGAATCCCTCTGTTGGGTTTCTCTAGAGTAACGACGCAGTGGAAGGAAAAACATCAAGAAAAACCCAAAGAGATGTGGATCGGGCCATCGATCGGTTAGCAAAAACTAGAAAAATTACCTCGGTGGCGTTGAATCAGAGATGCTCCACTTTGTCTTCTTGCTATGGCGAGTCTCGAGTAATATCGTCTCTGCAGAAATCCACACGAGCGGGAGAACGCCGATCTCATCGACGGATCGGGAAGGAGAAGACGACCTCTGATTCCACGGACTCAGGTCCGCGCCAGAAGAGCCCATCGCCGGAGAAGAGGAGGTCAGCGGAGCGAACACGGCGGCGGCGGAACCCTCTCGGCGGCGGGACGATCGGCGGAACGATCTTTCCGTCGGGTTCGAGCACAGCAGCCAAAAGCTTAAGTCGATAAAACCTTAGTATCCCTTTTATACCAAAAGCATAAAAGTTGACTTCGCTATCCGCAGACCACCCAGAAATGGGGTTCAAACCAGCTGGTGAGAATCAGAGACAATCGAGAATCAGGGCAACAATCGACGAGTTCCCAACGGCGAGAATCGACAATAATCGATCCGCCGATTCAAGCCGCGCTAATACATGGCTCGTCGATCGTCGACCGTGCTCGACGACACTTCGAAATCATCGCCGAGAATCATGACCCCATCAGAGAACCATTCTCGAAACTCTCATCGGGCGAGAATCGGACCCATTCTCTACGATTGGCCTTCGGTGGAACCCAGCTTCCAGGGCAACAATTTCCCACCAACCTTTACAACACTTTGTCAATTATCCCTTTAACACAGTTCCAACTCCACATCTCTTATGTGCGACCCTGCAGGCTCATATCGCGTTGGCAGTGAGATTACATGTTTGATCACTTCCAGATCACAATGGTAACTCCAACAGACTCCCACTTGATCTCGAAAGTATTAAAGCAAAAACCTCACAAACAATGAGCGGCATCTAGCAATGCATCATTGCTCCCCAAGCAATAAGAGTTCATAACTCATAAGCCTTTATGACCAATGTATCAGCGTTGTCTTTGTCCCTTTGTCCCTTACATCCAGAAAGAACTAGAGGCATGGACCGTGTCACCCTCGTAATAGCTCAATCCAAGTTTCTTGATCCAGGACGGACTTCCAGAGAATGGTGAGTCCAATATCACATATTGACTCAACCAAGCATGGCCATGCATTTCTCAGTCCAGTTCCATCAAGGGGCCCATGGATGCAACTCCTGTCATACAGGAGGACAAATCCCATATCTGCTCACACACAAACACCCAAATGATTCGTAACATGCCCAACAACCACCCTTATCATCAACCTTTCTCAAGGAAGACTTTAGATGGCATCAAAGCACGCTCTTCCTCACTTGATGAATGCTGTGACTTTAGGTCAAAGGATCACAACACCATTGTCAATTGAGACCTACTCGTGACACGATTGGATGACAATCCACAGAGTAGTCTCAGGTTGGGTCTGTCCAGTACAACTTGTTCACTAACAAGTACCCACGTGATGACTTGATATCACAATATCATGACCTGTGAGAACCGGTCATCAGTCAACACACGTTCTAGTCTCCATGTACCATCATCACCCTTAGCTTCTATGATGATACTCGACCAGGGACCTTTAAGAATGAAGCTTCAAATAAATCATGGGCTCTCACATTCAAGTCACGTACTTGATGTCCCATGGAAGCGAACATTCTAAGGGTATCTATTATGTTAACAATTAACTATCATATAGAAAAAGACATAATAAAAGAACTTGCCATTAATTATAAGATAAAAATTAGGTACACAGTTCATCATATGAACAAACAGCCAACAAAATACAAGATTACATGCAACCCACAAGATTCTAGCTAGAGTTGATCATTTAGGTATCGTATACCCATCGATCTAGTATGACCATCATGCTTTCTCTGCGCGAGAGGCTTTGTCAGTGGATCCGCAATGTTCTCCTCAGTCGGCACTCTGCAAATGTTTACATCTCCTCATTCGACAATCTCACGAATAAGATGAAACCGCCGAAGTATGTGCTTGGAGCGCTGATGAGATCTAGGTTCCTTAGATTGTGCAATTGCACCATTGTTATCACAGTAGAGAACTACGGGACCAACAATGCTAGGAACTACATCAAGCTCGCCGATGAATTTCCTAATCCATACAGCCTCCTTCGCCGCATTAGCTGCTGCGATATACTCGGCCTCAGTTGTAGAATCAGCAACTGTCTCTTGCTTGGAACTCTTCCAGCTCACAGCTCCTCCATTCAGGCAAAACACAAAACCTGACTGAGAATTGGAGTCGTCTCTATCAGTTTGGAAGCTAGCATCTGTGTAACCACTTACAACGAGCTATTCCTCTCCACCATACACCAAGAACACATCCTTAGTCCTTCTCAAGTACTTCAGGATATTCTTGACTGCAATTCAGTGACACTCACCGGGGTCTGACTGATACCTGCTAGTCATGCTCAAAGCAAAGGAGACATCAGGCCGAGTACATAACATCGCGTACATGATTGATCCAATTGCCAAAGCATATGGAATTAACTTCATGCGGTCCTTATCTTCACAAGATTTTGGACACTGGTCCTTAGAGAGATTCACACCATGAGACATGGGCAAAAATCCTTTCTTGGACTCAAGCATGTTGAACCGCTTCAATACCTTTTCGATGTACGTACTCTGGGTCAAACCCAGCAACTTCTTCGATCTATCTCTATAGATCTTAATACCGAGTATATAAGTCGCTTCACCCAAATCCTTCATTGAAAAGCAGTTCCCTAGGTTGTTCTTAACAATTTTCAGGGTAGGAATGTCATTCCCAATCAACAGTATGTCATCTACATACAATATCAGGAAGACAACAATGCTCCCACTGATTCGCTTGTAAACACAAGGCTCATCTTCATTCTTGATGAAACCAAACTCTTTGATTTTCTCATCAAAACGAAGATTCCAACTTCGAGAGGCCTATTTCAGTCCATAAATGGACTTATTCAGCTTGCATATTTTAGTGGCTTCATCTGGGGATACAAAACCCTCGGGTTGTGTCATATACACTTCCTCAAGGAGGTTTCCATTAAGGAAAGCCGTTTTGACATCCATCTGCCAGATCTCGTAGTCATAATACGTAGCAATAGCAAGCAATATCCTAATGGACTTTACCATGGCAACAGGGGAAAAAGTCTCATCATAGTCAATACCATGAATTTGCTTGAAACCCTTAGCCACCAGTCGCCCTTTGAATGTCTGTACATTCCCATCCATGTCGGTCTTCTTCTTGAAGACCCACTTGCACCCTATGGGTCGTACCCCTTCAGGTGGTTCCACCAAGTTCCAAACTTGGTTTGCATACATGGAGTCCTTTTCGGATTTCATAGCCTCAAGCCATTTGTCGGAGTCCGGACCATTCATAGCCTCTTGGTAGGTTGCTGGTTCATCATCATGATCCATAAGCAACACATTACCTATTTGAGACACGAGAAATCCATATCTCTCAGGCTCAAACCTCGGTCTACCAGATCTACGTAGGACTTGTGTTCCCTGAGCAGGTTCTCTAGCTACAACATCTTGTAGTCCTGTCTCAGAATCCAATTCCGGTTCATTCACTACATGTGGTTCTTGAACTTCTTCAAGCTCTACCTTTTCAGTCTTTCTTGATAAGAACTCTTTCTCCAAGAAGACACCAGTCCTTGCGACAAACACTTTGCCCTCAGACGGTAGGTAAAAGTAATACCCTTTCATTTCCTTAGGATATCCCACCAGATAACATTTATCCGATTTGGGTTCCAGCTTATCAGGCATTTGACGTCTCACGTATGCCTCACAGCCCCAAATTTTAATAAACGACATACTAGGACGCTTCCCAGTCCATATCTCATATGGTGTCTTCAGAACCGTTTTCATTGGAGTGCGATTCAATGTCATTGTAGCAGTCTCTAAAGCAAAACCCCAAAAGGAAACAGGCAAGTCTGCATGACTCATCATCGAACGTACCATGTCTAACAGAGTACGATTTCTCCTCTCAGACACACCATTATGTTGTGGTGTTCTAGGTGGAGTGAGCTGTGATACAATACCACACTCTTTCAGATGATCACAGAACTCATGACTCAGGTATTCGCCACCTCGATTAGATCGGAGTGCTTTAACCCTTTTACCCAACTGGTTTTCTACTTCATTCTTGAACTCTTTGAACTTTTCAAAGGTCTCGGATTTGCACTTCATAAGATACACATATCCGTATCTACTGAAATCATAAGTAAATGTAACAAAGTAGAAATACCCACCTCTAGCCATGGAACTCATGGGTCCGCATACATCACTATGTACAACACCCAAGAGATCCTCAGCCCTCTCAGTATAACCAGTGAAAGGAGTTTTAGTCATCTTGCCTAACAAACAAGACTCGCATCGCTCAAATGATTCATAATCAAATGAGTCCAAAAGTCCATCTCTATGGAGCTTGAATATGCGCTTCTCGTTGATATGGCCCAAACGACAATGCCAGAGATACGTAGGGTTTGAGTCATTTGTTCTTAATCTTTTATTATTTTCTACATTACAGATCAGATGGTCCAAGTTCAAAACATAAAGACCATTAAACAATTGGGCTACAGCATAACAAACATCATTCTTAAATATAGAACAATAGTTGTTCTTAATTATAAAAGAAAATCCAATCATGTCCAAACATGAAATAGATATAATGTTTCTAGTTATGGCCGGAACAAAATAACAGTTATCTAGTTCTATTACAAGCCCACTGGGCAAAGAAAGACGATAAACCCCTACGGCTACAGCAGCAACTCTTGCTCCATTGCCGATGCGGAGGTCCACCTCCCCTTTACTCAGCAATCTTCACCTTCCCAGTTCCTCCCCTCAATTTCTGCAGACCCTCAATGTACGAAGGACAGTTCCTCCTCCAATGACCAGCCTTGCCACAGTGGTGGCATTTCCCTTCCTTCACCGTGCTTTTCTTTTTCATCATTGCAGAAGACTTGGGCTCAAGAAATGACTTAGGTCCCACCTTCGTCTTCTTGGAACCCTTAGCCTTGCCCTTGCCCTTATGCACCATCAGTATGGGGCTGGCAGGCTTGGCCTTCTTCATATTGATTTCGGCAGTTCTCAACATGCCTAGGAGTTCGGGCAGTGTCTTGTCTATTTCATTCCTGTTGTAGTTCAAGACGAACTGCTCATAACTGTCCGGCAACGATTGCAGGATCAGATCCGTGGTCAACTCTTGACCAAGAGGAAAACCCAGCCTTTCAAGGTTCTCTATATACCCAATCATCTTGAGTACGTGAGTCTCTACAGAGTCTCGAACTCCCATCTTGCACTGAAACAACGCTTTTGTGATGTCGAACCTCTCTTGACGAGCCTGCCCTTGAAACATTTTCTTGAGATGCTCGTCAATCTCCTTGCACCCCATGTTCTCATGTTGCTTCTGAAGCTCAGAGTTCATAATGGCAAGCATAAGGCATTCAACATCTAAAGCATCGTCAGTATACTTCTTATAAGTATCTTTCTCAGCACGGGAAGAGTTCCCGGTCGGCACCTCGGGGGCTTCTTCTTCCAAGACATAGAGCTTTCGCTCTTGCCTGAGAACAATTCTCAGATTCCTGTACCAGTCCATGTAATTTGTCCCACTGAGCTTATCCTTCTCAAGGATGGCTCTCAGAGACAACGTGGAGTGTGAAACACTTGCCATGGAATTCTACAAGAATTTATGCAGAATAAAATCAGTACCAAAATTTCAAATATAATTTATTTTAATTTGGACTTCAATTAAAATACTCCCACTATTTTATTCGAAATGATAGCACTCACTAACAATTCGGAGAGTTCATGCGAGCTACTCTCTTAGTGGACAAGATCCGTATTTCACCAACACTATGAGTCTGCTTTGGCGTTCCTCTCACGATGCGGTTATTTAGGTAGGCAACGCTTGCCAATTGCATCCTCATGCAATTCTTGTATGGTTGGTGAATAACTCCTTATTCGCATCCATCATATGGTGCGTGCCAACCCTATGCCTCTAGGCACTCAACCTTTGAGGTCACCTAGTTAAGTATGACCCGATGTCGACAGTGGGATATCACAATTATCCGCTCGCACCCTTACCAAGATAGATTAATGCACCTTGCTTTGGCAAGCCCACACTTCATCGATCGAGGCAGGAAGAGTGTCATCCATCGGAAGGCATCCGAACACTTAATATTAGATGAAGGGATTTTCAATTATAGGTTAACAATTAACCATGATCAACATTTGATCAATGTGCACATCCAAAGAAAAACAATTCTAAACCACATGCATCCCTTATGTGCACATCCTAACACCATCAACAATTGATAGAAGGAAGGGATAAATCTGAACATTCGGAAACTTCCAAATCCTCAGATTTACATGCATTGGACAAATGCAAAGACAACTCAACTTAAAGCAGTAGACAAGCTCATCTCTCTTTGTTGGATTCAAAATCCAAAACAAAATCGAGGGATGGTTACTGCTAAGGAGACAACAATTTCTAACACTTAGAAATTCCCACGCAATTCCAGACGTTCTTGGCAGGGTACCAAGGCTAAATCTAGACATTTAGAACACTTCTAAATCCCTAGGTTTACACGCACTGGAATAACAAACTTCCAATACAACGATCATGGCCGAAACCTGCCTCTGATACCACTGTTGGGTTTCTCTATGAGGATGGCACAACACTTGTGCACGCAGCGGAAGGAAAAACATCAAGAAAGACCCAAAGAGATGTGGATCGGGCCATGAACGTTGAATCAAGAAGTTAGCAAAAACTAGGCAAAAATTACCTCGGTGGCGTTGAGTCATAACTCAACGGAGATGCTCCAAATTTTGTCTTCTTGCTAGTGGCGAGTTCTACGTGGAATAATATCCACGTCTCTGCAGAAATCCACACGAGCGGGAGAACGCCGATCTATCCGTCGCACGGATTATCGGGAAGGAGAAGACCGCACCTCTGCTATTCCACGGACTGCTAGGTCCGCGCCAGGAAGAGCAGCACAAGCGACGGTCGCCGGAGAAGAGGAGGTCAGCGGAGCGAACACGGCGGCGGCGGAACCCTTCCGTCGGCGGCGGGATTCGGGATCGGCGGAACGATCGCGGAACGGTTTCCGTCGGGTTCGATTCGCACAGCAGCCAAAAGCTTAAGTCCCGATAAAACCCTAAGTATCCCTTTTATACCAAAAGCATAAAAGACTTAGAAACTTCGCTATCCGCAGACCACCCAGAAATGGGGTTCCAGAATCGCCGAGTATCAGACGGTGAGAATCGGCGAGAATCACTGAGCAGGTTTGGCGAGAAGCAATCGACGAGTATCACCTAGGATCGGCGAGAATCAGAGTACAATACTCGACGATTCTCGCTGATCGTCGAGCCGCGCTCGACGACACTCGTCGAAATCGTCGATCGTCGAGAATCAGAGTAACGATTCTCGTCGATCGGCGAGAATCAGAGAACCATTCTCGACGACTCTCGTCGATCGGCGAGAATCAGAGACCCATTCTCAACGATTCTAGTCGACCTTCGGTTGACTATTCAAACCAGCTCTCTAGGGCAACAATTGCCCAACTCGACGATCCTTTAAGGCAACACTTTGCCCATGACCCCATTCAGGTCGGTGATTGGCAACCTTTACCAACACAGTCAATTATCCAACTTCTCCACATCTCTTATGTGCGACCCTGCAGGCTCATATAGCGTTGGCAGTGAGATTACATGTTTGATTTCTTCTAGATCACAATGGTAACTCCAACACCCTCCCCCCCCCCCCCCCCGAGGCCCAAACTTTGCCAATCGATCGGCGGCCGCGCTCTCCTCCCTTGGGACATGCTGGATTGAGAATGACCGGAACTTACCGATGATCTCCCTTACCTTGGATAGGTATTTTATGAGGGTAGGTTCCCGAGCTTCAAACTCTCCTCGGATCTGTGACGCTACTACCATTGAGTCAGTGAAGGCCTCCACATCCTGGATCTCAAGCTCCTTTGCCAAGCGAAGGCCGGCGATCACGACCTCATACTCTGCTTGGTTATTGGTCACCGAAAAGTGGTAAGCCAGCGCCTGCTCTATTATGACTCCCTAGGGGCTTATCAGCACCACTCCTCCCCCGAGGGAATGTTTTCCCGAGGCCCCATCAACCATCATCTTCCACGCTTCCTGTGGATGCTGCTCTCCCTCCTCTACTTCGACAACATAATCCGCCAGAAAGTCTGTCACCGCTTGCGACTTAATGGAGAGTCTCGGAACAAAAGATATATCGAACTCGCTTAGTTCAATGGACCACTTAGCAAGTCTTCCCGAGTGCTCTACCCCTTCAAAGATCTTGCGAAGAGGATGGTCGGTTACCACCGTAATCGAGTTTGTTTGAAAGTATGGCCAGAGTTTCCTTGTAGAGACGACCAAAGCGTAAGCCAACTTTTCAAGGATGGGGTAGCAGAGCTCTGCCTTCTTCAAGATCTGGCTGACGTAGTAGATGGTCAGTTGCTTCTTTCCTTCTTCCCTTACTAGGACGAAGCTCACCGCCTCAGCTCCGACTCCAAGGTACAAGGTCAGGTCCTCCCCTTCTTTTGGGCTCTGAAGAAGAGGAGCCTGAGAGAGCTGTCTCTTCATCCCTTGGAAGGCTTCTTCGCACTCGACGGTCCACTCAAACCTTTGGTTCCCACGCAGCACCTTAAAGAATGAAGAGCACTTGTCCCCTGACCTGGAGAGGAACCTGCTCAGCCCAACCAGCTTTCCTGTCAAGCATTAGAGCTCCTTGGCATCGCGAGGTGATTCCAAATCCAGGATGGCCTTTACCTTATCCGGGTTGGGTTCCACCACTGCCGGAGTCAAGAGATGCCCAAGGACTTCCCGCGGCTGGCCCCGAAGACACACTTCAAGGGGTTCAGCCTCATCTTGAACCTTCGCAAGGTGGCGAATGTCTCTTCTATATCCTTCAGGTGCGAATCCACTCACTTGCTCTTGATCATCATGTCGTCGACATAGACCTCCAAGTTTCTCTCCCTTTGATCACAGAAGACCCGATCCATCATGCGTTGGTATGTAGCCCCTGTGCTCTTCAACCCAAAGGGCATCATTTTATAACTGAATCACCCCTCCCTAGTGATGAAGGAATCATCCTTGACATCAGGAGGGTGCATCCGGATCTGGGGATAACCTGAAAAATCATCCAAAAAGCTCATAATAGAAAAACCAACGGCTGAATCAACCAGCGCGTCGATCCGAGGAAGGGGGTAGCAATCATTAGGGCATGATTTATTTAACAAAGAGAAATCGATACACATTCGCCATTTCCCACCCCCTTCTTAACCATTACCACATTGGAGATCCAGCCTGGATACTGGATCTCAGAGATGAAGCCGGCCTCCAGGAGCTTCCCGACCTCTTCGCGGATGGGTTCCTCCAGCTTGTTGGTGATGGCTCCCATCTTTTGGCGTATGGGATGGGTGCGGGGGTCTAGGTTCAGGCGGTGGCAGGCCATGTCCGTGTTGATGCCCTGCATGTCTGTCGTGCTCCAAGCGAAGATGTCGATGTTGCTTTGAATACAGGCCCGCACTCGCTCCCGGTCCTCGAGACTCAAGCCCCCGCTGACCCACACCCTCTGCTCCTGCCCTGCGCTGGTGAAGATCTCCATCTCCACCACTTCCTCGGCCGGCTCCAGCCGCGACTACTCCCAGCCGACCCTTGCTCTTCCTCCACCTCCAACCCCTCCCTTCCTACTTCCTCCTCAATCTCCATCGCCTCCTTTGGCCCTTCCTGCTGCTACTCGACTTCCACGCCCCTCTGGGCCTCTCTCTCCACTCCTCCTGCTACTTGCTCTTCTACCTCCATCGCCCCCTCCTGGCTCTCTTGATGCTGCTCAGCCTCCATGACCCTCTGGGCCTCTCTCTCATCTTTCTCCTACTCCTCTGCAGTCTCCTTCCTCGCCTCCTCTAGGCTCATCCCCTCTTCCTTGACGTCCTCCTCCCGCTCCTTCATCTCCCTCTCTAGTTATTCTATCCTTGGGCATCCAGGATACGATGTTGATCGCCATCACATAACATTTCCTCGCCACCTTCGGATACCCCCTGATCCTAACCTGCACCCCTCTGTTATTGAACTTAAGACATTGATGGAAAGATGAGGGGACGCAGCGAAAGGTGCTGATGAGGGGGCGCCCAAAGATGGCGTTGTAACTGCTCGGAGCGTCCACTATCATGAACCTGCAGTTCCGTGACACGCCTCCCAACTTCACATGCAGCCCTACTCCTCCTACTACTTCCTTCCTCTCTCTAGAGAATCTGAATAGCAGTCCATCCGAAGCCAAGATCCTTTTCCCTTCATCCCTCATCTCATCGAAGGCCTTCTTGAAGATAACATTTACTCAGCTCCCGTTGTCCACCAGTTTCCTCTAGACCGTGAAATTCTCCACTGCCTTCTGGATTACCATGGCGTCACAAAACGGATCTTCATCGGCATGTCTGCTGACGAGAAGGTGATCTTTTCTTCCTTCGGGGGAGCCTGGGAGGTAGAGGCGACTCCCCTTCGGTACATGGTTTGAATGCTCCCCTTGCGGGTTGCCTCGATCCCCACTCCTTCGTGGATCACCCCGATACCTCCCCGGGTTCCCACATCTACCCGATCTTCACACCTATCCTCCATTTCCCCCTGCTGTACTTCCATGATCCTAACCGGCGGATCCTGCCTCCCTGCTCCTCTTGCTTCTCTCATCTCTAAGAAGTCAGGGCAGGTGGTCGTCGCGAGACCCTCCTTCTGGTGGAAGTCACAAAAGAGCAACGCTGCCCTACCCCTTCTTCCTTCTCCTCCTCCTCTTCTCCCAGCTCCTCGAACTCCTCTTCTCGCTCCTCTTCCTCTACCCACCTCCATGGCCTCTTGCGGCGGCGGGACATGACCTCTTGTCTCCTGCCTCCACACCGATTGGTCGAACCTCCTCGGCTCTCGTAAGTAATCTCTCCCCTGGTAGCCTCCTCCTTGGCCCTGGGGGAGACCCTCCTCTGTCCTCCAACAAAACCGGTTGTTCGGCTCTTGGGCCCCCCATCCCTGCTGTTGCCCATGTCTTCGGTGTTCTTCCCTCCTTCTTTCTTCTCTTTGCTCCCTCTGCTCTCACGGCTCCTTCTGCCTTCCTGCTGCAGGCTCCTTCACATCATCTTCTGCCATCCTGACCAACTTCCCAGCGAACGCTGCATTTGCCCTCTCGAAGTCTATCTCTTTTGTCGCCCTCTCCATGAGCTCCTCAAAGGAGATGGGGGGCACTCTCTTAAACTCCATACTGAAAAATCCCGACCTCAGCCCCAGGGTAAAGGCGAGCATCAGCACGTACCCTAGGACCTCCTGGACTAGGAGGATCTCTTCCTGAAACCGGTCGACGTAGTGACCCACCGTCTCATCCGGCTTCTGCCTCACCGCAAACAGGCACTCCGCCTCCTTCTTCTGCTTCTTTGATGTTGAGAACCTCAATAGAAAACTTCTTCGCAGATCTTCAAAATAGTAGATCGACCTTACTGGCAGCTGATGGAACCAGTCCCGAGCCTTCACCTTCAACGTGATGGCAAATAGCCGACACTTGAAGGCATCCGTCATCTTCCTTATCGAAACGACATCTTCAAATCACTGCACATGCTGTACAGGGTCATCCTTCCCCGCGTAGTAGGACATGTCAGGCTCCTGGAACCCCTCCGATACCGGAGCTGAGATGATGAGCTCACTGAAAGGGCTCTTGCCTCCTGCCTGGTGAGAGGGAACATCCCGCAGCCTCGGCTGGCTGGCCCGATCTGTGAGACTGTGCCCAGTGTTGAAGTTGGTGACCGGGCGGTTTGGCGGTTTGTCTTGGCGGGTTGAAGACCGCGCGGTCTGGTGGTTTGTCTCAGTCGGCTTGGAGACCGGGCGGTCTGGCGGTCTACCCTGGCAGTCTCTCTTCCTGTCTGGTGGTAGCCGTGCGGTTAGCCCTGCTGTCTAACCGCGCGGCTTATGCGGTTTGTTTTGTATAGTCCGCTTGTCCTGTAAATTATAGTCCCACATCTCTTATTTGTATTCTCTCATCTCTCCTCCATTTTATATAAAGGAGGGCATACCTTTGTAATAGATATCTTTTTTGGATAATAAAATTTCAATTATTCAAAAGTTTATCCGCTTGTTCTCTACTTTTCGCTTCCTTTCACTACTTTCTAACATGGTATCAGAGGACATGGTCATTTCCTCCTGATTCTGTGCGCTCTCTGTTGCTCGTGGCTTGTTTTCCGCGTTCTGCGACTTGATTCGCGGCTTGCCCTCTCTTCTATCCGCGCGGTTTGTTTCTATCCGCGCGGCTTGTTTCTGTCCGCCGCCCTGTTCGCGCGGCTTGCTTCTACTTGGTTCTCTTCTCCTACTACTCTTTGTCGCATCGACCTGTTTCGTTGTCGCCGCGCTCCTTGTTCTTTCTTGCCTCTCCGACTTCCTAGTCGTTGCGGTCTGTCTCTGTCCGCGTGTCTTGTCTTTATACTCGCGGTTTGCTGCTGTGATCTGCCTGACCGTGCGGGTTGTTCCTTTTTCACCCGCATCTTGGTCGCGGTCACCTGCTCTTCTCTTCTCTCCTGTTCGCTCGGCCTTCTCAGTCCGCGCGACCTCTTCCCGCTGGACCTTTGCCTGCTTTTTAGCCTGCTTGCTAGTCGCCTCGGCCTCATCTTTGGCCGTGCGACTTGTTCTCCTCTGTTCGCCCGACTTTTTCAGGTCGTGCGACTTCTTTCCTTCTGCTTTGCTCGGCTTCTTGGGAACGGCCTTCCTAGCCGCCCGACCTATTTTTTGGTCGCCCGACTTGGTGATCTATTCTCTTCTCGCGGCTTGTTCTTCTCGTCGCGGTTTGCTCCTCTCTTGCTTCCATGGCTTTCCTCTCCTCCAGCATGTCCGCCTCCGTGGTCACCTCTTCTGGTAGTGCTCATGTTGTGACTCGCGGACGATGGCTCATCGACTCTGGTGCAACAAATCATATGACAGGCAACCCTCAATGTTTCTCTCTTCTTGACACACAGGCTCAGTTGCCCCGGTCATTGTTGTTGATGGATCTCCCTCCCCGGTCCATGGGACGGGCATGGTTCAAGTCACTCCATCTCTCTGCTTGGCTGATACCCTCTATGTGCCCAAGTTTCCGTGCAACTTATTATCGGTTACTTCTTTATGCAAGCAACTACGGTGTTCTGTCACATTCACCCCTACCTCTTGTGCTTTTCAGGATCCGGACTCCCAACGGACGATTGCTACCGGGACTGAGAGTGGTGGCCTCTACTTCCTCGACAACGTTTCTGCTCTATCCGCCTTCTCCTCCTCCTCTACAGATCTTCTCCAATGGCATCTTCGCCTTGGACATGCTCCTCCCCGAATTCTACGACAGCTCCTGCCGCACCTCCCTCCTCATCATCCTCCTCTAAACTGTGATGCATGTCAACTTGGCAAACATCACCGCTCCCCCTTCCCACCAACGCACAGTCGGGGCTCTTCCCATCCGTTCGACCTCATTCACTCTGACATATGGGGTCCCGCTCCTACCCTCATCATCGGTCGGGGCAGTTTCTATTTTGTCACCTTCATTGATGATTTCTCTCGATCTACGTGGGTATATCTTCTCAAAGATCGCTCCGAGTTGTTCTCTGTTTGGACCTCCTTTCATTCGATGGTTAATACTCAGTTTGCTACGTCTATTAAAATCATTCGTTCTGACAATGCTAAGGAGTATCTTAGCCACGACTTCTCCTCCTTTTGCACTCACCATGGTGTTATTCGTCAAACCAGCTGTGTCTACACCTCACAACAAAATGGGGTGGCGGAACGCAAAAACTGTCACCTCCTTGATGTCGCTCGCACTATGATGACTCAAATGCATGTTCCTCGCTCCTATTGGGGCTATGCTGTCCTCCTCTCCTGCTATCTCATCAATCGCCTTCCCTCCACCGTTCTCCACGGTGCTACCCCCTTCTCCATTCTTTATCCGAACAAGGATCCCTTTCCTCTTCCTCTACACATCTTTGGGTGCACCGCTTTTATGCACTCTCCCGCTGCCACCCGTGATAAACTCTCACCCCGTGCCACCAAATGTGTCTTTCTGGGCTACTCTCCCACTCAGAAAGGCTATTGTTGCTTTGACCCTGTTACCCGCAAGCAATTTGTCTCTGCAGATGTCACCTTCTTTGCCAATGCATCTTACTTCTCTCCATCCTCCTCTTCTCCTCCTCCTGCTCCTACTTCTCATACCACCCCATCCATTCCCTCTGCTCCCACTGAGGTTCCGTCCTCTCCACCCACTCCACCGTCTTCCCCATCCTCCTCATCTCCACCCTCTACTCTGCTTTCTCCCTCCACTCCGCTGCCATCTCTCCCTACTCCCGGGCCAGCTCTCTCCACCACGGATACTCTGGATACTGAGGCACCTGCTGACCTGGATCTCCCGATTGCTCTTCGCAAAGGGGTTCGGGCTTGTACCCACCATCCACTTGCTGCGGTTGTTTCCTACGATCGCCTTACCCCTACTCGCCGAGCCTTTGCCCTGGCTATCTCGGCCACTACCACCCCACGTTCCTACCAGGAGGCCCTTACTATTCCTCACTGGAAAGTTGCCATGGATGAGGAGATTGCTTCTCTCACTGAACGGGGTACCTGGACCCTTGTTCCGCCTCCTTTCGGCACAGATGTTGTTGGTTGTCGCTGGGTCTTCGTGGTGAAGTTTCTCCCGGATGGCAGTGTGGATCGTTATAAGGCTCGCCTGGTTGCCAAGGGTTTTACCCAAACTTATGGGGTTGATTACTTTGACACTTTCTCGCACGTGGCTCGCCTCAGCACTATTCGGGTTCTTCTCTCTGTGGCTGTCAACAGGGATTGGCCCATCTCGCAGCTAGATGTTAAGAATGCCTTCCTCTATGGAGATCTGCAGGAAGCTGTTTACATGGAGCAACCTCCTGGGTATGTTGCTCAGGGGGAGACACGGGTATGCCGGCTAAAGAAGGCTATCTATGGCCTCAAGCAGAGTCCTCGTGCCTGGTTTGACAAGTTCAGTGGCATTGTTGCGGCCATTGGTTTTACACGAAGCTCAGCAGATCACTCCTTGTTTGTTCAGAAAACCGCCTCTGGTCTTGTTGTTCTTGCAGTTTATGTTGATGACATTCTTCTTACTGGCGATGACCAGGATGGGATACTGATGACCAAGAAACACCTTCGTCAACATCTGGTTACAAAGTATATGGGCTCCCCGAAATACTTTCTGGGGATTGAAATCTCTAGAAAGACCAACTCCATGGTCCTTTCACAACGGAAGTATGCTCTTGATCTTTTAAAGGATGCAGGACTCACTGGTGCTAAACCTGCACGTTGTCCTATGGCTGCTGGAGAAGACAAAACTTGGACAGATGACTCACCTCTTCTCTCTGATCTTACGAGATACCGGCGTCTGGTGGGCAAGCTCATATATCTCACGGTAACCAGCCCCGACATCTCCTATGTTGTTGGCAAGGTGAGCCAGTTTATGCAAGCTCCGAGGGAGTGTCATCTACAATCTGCTCTGAGGATATTATAGTATATTAAAGCTGCTCCAGGGAAAGGACTCCTATTTCAGAAGAATGGTCACCTAAGGGTTGAAGCTTACTCTGATTCAAGCTATGCGGATGACAAAGGGGACCGCAAATCGACTTCAGGTTTCTGCACATTTGTTGGAGGCAATCTTGTGAGTTGGAAGAGCAAGAAACAGTCTGTCGTTTCCAGGTCTAGTGCAGAGGCGGAATATCGTAGCATGACATCGACTACATGTGAGTTGAAGTGGTTGCGGGCTCTCATGCTTGACCTAGGAGAGGTTTACAACTATCCTCTTCCTATGTTCTGTGACAATAAGGCCGCGATACACATTTCCAAAAATCCGGTCTTTCATGAGAGAACAAAACACATAGAAGTCGACTGTCATTTTATTCGAGAAGAAATATTGAAGAAACAGATTTGCACTCCATTTGTCACGTCCGACAACGAGTTGGCAGATGTCTTCACCAAGCCGGTGTCCGCTTCCTTTTTCCACATCTGCGACAAGCTGGGCATGATCGATATATATGCTCCAGCTTGAGGGGGAGTGTTGAAGTTGGTGACCGGGCGGTCTGGCGGTTTGTCTTGGCGGGTTGAAGACCGCGCGGTCTGGCGGTTTGTCTCAGTCGGCTTGGAGACCGGGCGGTCTGGCTGTCTACCCTGGCAGTCTCTCTTCCTCTCTGGTGGTAGCCGTGCGGTTAGCCCTGCTGTCTAACCGCGCGGCTTGTGCGGTTTGTTTTGTATAGTCCGCTTGTCCTGTAAATTATAGTCCCACATCTCTTATTTGTATTCTCTCATCTCTCCTCCATTCTATATAAAGGAGGGCATACCTTTGTAATAGATATCTTTTTTGGATAATAAAATTTCAATTATTCAAAAGTTTATCCGCTTGTTCTCTACTTTTCGCTTCCTTTCACTACTTTCTAACACCCAGGGAAGAGTTCTTGCACTGCCGCCTCCCTCTCGCCCAAATCTGTCAGAGTCTCGTTTCCCGGGCACTGGCCTGGGAAGAGCTCCCGCGCAGCCACGTCCCTCTCACCAGCCTCCGCGGGGACCTCCTTACACGGGCGCTTTCTAGTGGCGTTCTCGCCCGAGAGCGGACCTCCTCTATCGGAACCTAAGGTGTGGCACACTCGCTTCGGGCCGAGAAGGCCAAGCTGATGGTCTACAGGACTTCTCGCCTGAAGTCCTCCAATATCTTCCTCGTCGCCTCCTCACACCAAGTGGGGGAGCCTCCAGAACCAGATCTCTCACGTTCACCTCCAGCCATGGGACAAAACTCAAGGCTTTCTTGTATCAGCTGCCTTCCATGCTCACCTAACCAGAACTGTTGAAACCAAAAATGACCTCAATGGGTGTTGGAACCCAAGGTTGGATTTGGATAAGGATCACTATTAGGGTTTATTAGATTAACCCAAAATGTATAGTCATGGGTCATAGGATTATTTCCAGGTTTGGTCATTCAGAAAAATTACAGAGAAGTTCAGATTTGAAGTTCAGAAAATTGCTGGAAGAAAATCTTTGAACTCAGTTCAACTATCTCTGAGCGGAGATCAACTATCTCTGAACCCAGTTTGAAGAAGCTTTAAAATTCAGATGCAGTTCAAAATCTCTGAACTCAGCTCAATGATCTCCGAGCTGAGTTCAACGATCTCCAAACCCAGTTTGAAGAAGCTTTAAGATTTAGTTTGGCGATTTCCTAAGTCGTTTTTCAGACCTTCTTATTTACAGCTGGCAGATTTAATTAAGGCTTAACTGCAGGCATTTATAGCTCTCGGATTTAATGCTATCAAATATAGTCGTTTGAATGACAGTATAAAATATGGCTTATTACAGAAATTAAATGCCAATTGATTTCTCAAGATATATTCCATTCTCGGGAATTGATTTAGCCATTCCAAGATAGAAAGAATTCAAATTCTTGAATTCTTCAGGCATTAAATATACAGATATTATATCTTACAGGAAATATAAGAAGAGTAATACAGCACTCGACAGAATAGAAGAGATAGAGAGAGAATATTCAAGAAGGCTTTTTCTCTCAACAAAGAAGAACTTAGCTACAAGTTTTCTTACATCAAATCAACATCATCTTCTTCATCTGCTCCAGGCTTTCAAGAGACAATCAATTCATATCAGTCTAAAAGCTTGTTGGACAGCAACAACAACTTAAAGGCCTACACCCTAAAGCAAAGCTTCCACTCCTGAACTATTCTACATCTCAGGGGGAGCTTTGACAACATCACTGAATCCACATAGTCTTCTCATTGTGATTGAGAAAGAGAAGACTTTCATCACTCTCTCATCCCCACCTCTTGTAAAGGGTTATTACTCCCTTCAAAAGTGAACTCCTTGGTGATAGGGCACCTGATCAAAAACCTATTGGTTTTTAGGCACCTGATCAAAAGCCTGAAGGGTTTCTAGATCTACCTGAAGCAGATCTTGTGGTGATAGGGCACCTCATCAAAAACCTAATTGGATTCCTACCAGTGTGGTAGATGAGTGGACTACCCAGATTTGGGGAACCACTATAAATTTCCTTGTGTCGTCTGGATTTCTTGCTTTCTTTCTTTTTATTTGTGTTGTGACTTTTTATCTCTTAATTCTAATTTAGAATAAATTAAGATCTATCACCTCACTTTCAATTGGTATCAAAGCGAGGTTGGTTAAACATACCACATCTTCCAGGTTGCTTAAAATACCATACCTTAGTGGTTGCACAGGCTAACACCTGAACCAAAACGATCTGATAGATCTTAAATTTCTTGAGAGTTTTTCATGGCACAAAATGAAGAACGTTCAAGCACTGGACCTCCTAAGTGCAGTCTGGATAAGCTTGCACTATGGAAGACAAGGATTAGGCTTTTTATGAAATCTATTGATGAAGCCATTTTCAATTCTATTTTGACAGGTCCTTATAAACCATTGGAAACAACAAGCATGAATGCTGCTCCATCATCTTAATGGACAAAAGCTCAAAAATTGCTAAAGAGTGCTAATGCCAGAGCAATGCACATCCTTGCTCAATCAATGTCTGATGATATTTTTGAAGGAGTTATTGAATGTACTTCAGCAAAAGACATCTGGGACTCCCTCACAGCAATGGCTGTTTGATCAACAAAAGAAAAAACATTAAATACTGAATCTTGGGGTGACCCTGAAGCTTCATCCTGTACAACTAAAGATGAAGAAGAGTCAAGAGCAAGAGAGTTTTGCCTAATGGAAATAAATGCTTCATGCAGCAGACATGATGAATAATCAGTCTCTGATGGAGAATCAGAATGTGAATCAAAAGAGGATCAGGTTATCTCTTCCATTGATTTTGACAACATAACTGAATTTTTACCAAAACAAATTAAAAAATTTCAGAAAATTTATGTTCAACATAGTTCATCAAACGGAGCTCGACGAAAACTACACTCTTCGTCGAACTCAGGTCGACGATCTTTGAAAAGAGATTTCTGGTCAGAAAATCTTGATCGACGAAATAAATACCCTTTGTCGAACCGAGAACGACGAACGTCGAACTCAGATCGACAAAAATATTTTTCGTCGAACTCAGAATTTCAAAACAGAAATTTTTATTCTTTTATTACAAATTATTATTGTGAAAGAAAAATAGGACCCAAGGTAATCTGGGTCCAGAACTCCTAACCTCTCTTTTCAGGAAATGCAGAGGATACAACAGTAGCTGTATACGGGGAGATTGTCAATTTTATGTGTAAAGAAAATTGCATATTAGGATTCTCTAGTAGTTTTTTTTTCATGTATTTTATTTCTCAAAGTACCCTTGTACATCTGCTGAAAAACTTTTAAATCAGGCAGATTATTTTTGCTTTGTGTTGTATTTTATGTGAATAGTATCCTCACCCAAATAGGGAGAGATTGTTGGAACCCAAGGTTGGATTTGGGTAAGGATCACTATTAGGGTTTATTAGATTGACCCAAAATGTATAGTCATGGGTCATAGGATTATTTCCAGGTTTGGTCATTCAGAAAAATTCCAGAGAAGTTCAGATTTGAAGTTCAGAAAATTGCTGGAAGAAAATCTCTGAACTCAGTTCAACTATCTCTGAGCGGAGATCAACTATCTCTGAACACAGTTTGAAGAAGCTTTAAAATTCAGATGCAGTTCAAAATCTCTGAACTCAGCACAACGATCTCCGAGCTGAGTTCAACGATCTCCGAACCCAGTTTGAAGAAGCTTTAAGATTTAGTTTGGCGATTTCCTATGCCGTTTTTCAGACCTTCTTATTTACAGCTGGCAGATTTAATTAAGGCTTAACTGCATGCATTTATAGCTCTCGGATTTAATGCTATCAAATATAGTCGTTTGAATGACAGTATAAAATATGGCTTATTACAGAGATTAAATGCCAATTGATTTCTCAAGACATATTCCATTCTCGGGAATTGATTTAGCCATTCCAAGATAGAAAGAATTCAAATGCTTAAATTCTTCTTGCATTAAATATACAGATATTATATCTTACAGGGAATATAAGAAGAGTAATACAGCACTCAACAGAATAGAAGAGATATAGAGAGATTATTCAAGAAGGCTTTTTCTCTCAACAAAGAATAACTTAGCTACAAGTTTTCTTACAGCAAATCAACATCAACTTCTTCATCTGCTCGAGGCTTTCAAGAGACAATCAATTCATATCAGTCTAAAAGCTTGTTGGAGAGCAACATCAACTTGAAGGCCTACACCCTGAAGCAAAGCTTCCACTCCTGAACTATTCTACATCTCAGGGGGAGCTTTGACAACATCACTGAATCCACTTAGTCTTCTCATTGTGATTGAGAAAGAGAAGACTTTCATTACTCTCTCATCCCCACCTCTTGTAAAGGGTTATTACTCCCTTCAAAAGTCAACTCCTTGGTGATAGGGCACCTGATCAAAAACCTATTGGTTTTTAGGCACTTGATCAAAAGCCTGAAGGGTTTCTAGATCTACCTGAAGCAGATCTTGTGGTGATAGGGCACCTGATCAAAAACATAAGTGGATTCCTACCAGGGTGGTAGAAGAGTGGACTACCCAGATTTGGGGAACCACTATAAATTTCCTTGTGTCATCTGGATTGCTTGCTTTATTTCTTTTTATTTGTGTTGTGACTTTTTATCTCTAAATTCTAATTTAGAATAAATTAAGATCTACCACCTCACTTTCAATGGGAGTTCAAAACTAGGGTGCAGCCAACACCTACTTCTCTCAAGCTTCGACACTCGACTAGTTGTAAAGTACCTAAGACTAACCCAAAGCCTCAGCATGGAGGTCCCACCTCACACCCGGAAGATCTCTGAGAGCTTCCCCTCCAAAGCCAAAAGTTGGGCTAGGATCTCCTCAGAAAGCACTATAGATTGGAAGATAATGAAAGCTTGCTTTCTAAGGAGCCCTTATGGGTCTATTTATAGCCTTTTGCTGACCTGAGATTACTGAAATACCCTCAGTTGACCTGCCAATAGCCAAATCCCGCAGTTTATCCTGGGTGTATATTGGTAATTTTACCTGAGGGTAATTAGGTCATTTTACCCCGGTCCCTGGGCCCCACTCGGTAAGAACTCTGAGCCGAGAGCTTTCCTGTTCAGATTTTGGCGTAAGCAATCTCTCCTGCTTGTGGGCGAGAGCTCCTCCAAGGAAGCGATCTCCCCTGCTTATGGGCGAGAGCTCCTCCAAGGCGGGAGCTTGGCACAAGCACAAGCATTCCTGCCCACTCATGGGCAGGAACTTCTTCAGGGTGGGAGCTCCTCAAGCTAGCCTAATCCTGACCGTTGGTGTCTCTGGGTCCGACGCAGTGAATATGGGGTTGTACAAGAGTCCCTGTTGATGACATGACATGCAATATTCACTGCCTCAGCACAGAAATATTCTAGGGGAGATGTATCACTCAAAAAAGTTCTTCCAGCCTCTATGAGAGTCCTATTTTTTCTCTCAACAATCCCATTTTGCTGGGGAGTTTTTGGAGAAGAAAATTTTTGATAAATCCCTGGCTCTTCACAGAACATTGTCATGCTTTCAGATTGGAATTCAGTTCCTTGGTCACTTCTGATTTTGACCACTAAACTGTTAAACTCATTCTGAATTTGCTTAACAAACTTGATGAAGATGTCAAGAATTTCATTCTTTTTCTTAAGAAAGAACACCCAAGAAAACCTGAAGTAGTCATCAACCACCACAAGGGTATAAATTTTACTACCAAGACTATGAACTGGCATAGGACCAAAAAAGTTCATATGCAAGAGGTACAAACACCTCATAAAGTCTTTGGTCCCAATTCCCTTGAAGGAGGCTTTGATCTGCTTGCCCATTTGTCATGCTGAGCAAATGTCCTCCTTTGTGAACTTCATATTAGGACAATTCCTAACTAGCTCTTGAGTAAAAAGCTTGCCAATTGTCTTGTAATTCAAATGAGCTAGCCTCTTATGTCATTGAACACAATATGAGACTTTCTCATTTGCCACTAAAAAAATAGGAGAGTATGTATCTAGACAAAGAAAGTTTAAACAATAAATATCTTCACTCCTAGTGTCTGTCAAAATGATCTTTTGGTCGCTTGACCTCTTAATTTGGCACTCATCCTTGAGGAAGACAATAACATAGTCAACATCAGAGAGTTGACTAATGCTTATGAGGTTGTGTTGCAAACCTTCAACATGAGCCATTTTTGTGGTGGTGACTATGTCATTGGTAATCTTACCTTATCCTCTAGTCACCCCTCTATCTGAACCACCAAAGATAACCTTGGGTCCATCTTTCACTGGTGTGTACTCCTTTACGCTGCTCCTTGTCCCAGTCATGTTCCTGGAACAACCACTATCCAAGTACCATATAGGGATATGGGCACTTGGACTAACCTGGATCACATAATTTATTTTACCTTAGTACCCCAATATCTATTGGGTTCTATGTGCATGTTAGTCTGAAAAAGACCTTGTCTACCAGCAGCATTTCTGGCTGGTGGACTAACAACTTCTTTTGGCACACTTGGATTATGCCAGCAATCTACAGCAAAGTGGTCCACTTTGCCACAGCACCAACATTCATGAATGTTGTATCTTCTTTTTTGTGCAGGCCTAAGAGTTTGGTTAACTGCTAGATGAATAGTAGGAAGAGAAGCAGCATCCTTCTTCAGATTCCTTTCAGTAAGTATTTGACTGAAGATAAGTCTTCTAGCTGGCTTGTTTGGCCTGCTCTGAGTTCTAGCAGCAGCAAATTTCTTTTCAAAAAACATGCTCTTGATAGAATCAGAAACAACCAAACCAGGCTTGCAAGATGACTGACCCTTGGTCTGAGTCTTTACTGAATGATTCTGAACCTTAGTTGCAGTTATATTCTTAAGAGTGGGGGCTGGAGCACTAAAGACAAATGGTCCAGGATGTGCCATTTGAATTTCATAATGGGCAGCCTTAAAGGCACTCACCCTGATGTACCTTCCACCATGGCCGTGAACATTTTTATTCACACTAGTGGATCTATCATTCATCCAGTGACCAAAGATGTTTTGTTGTTCATACTTGTTTGAAGGCAACTGAACTTTCCTAAAAGGATCAGGAGGCATGGAAGCAAAAGGCTGAGATGGAGCTGGAGCTTTGCCCTTCCCTTTGGAAGGAGAAACTCTTGTGCTTCTCTTGAATCCCAACCCCTTCTTACCCATCTTAGAGGAGAAGGATTCTATCAAAGGTAACACAGTACTTGGCTTAGAATAACTAGCCACTATTCTTTTCTCCCTCCCTAGCCTCTCTTCAAGGTCCCTTATGATACTATTCTTGAATTTTATGGTTCCAATCTGAATGAGAGTGATGTTTTTCAACTGGCTAACTTCCCTTGCTTTCTGATCAAGTAGAGTTGATGTTTCAGTCAGCTGGGTAGCATCAAGCTGAAGAGAGGCAATCTCCACAGCTTGATTTTTAGTCAACTTCTTGCACCTCTTAGATACATCCAGAAGTTCACCATACCTATCAATCAATATATTGACATCTCCTTATTCAAAATCATCTTCATTACTGGATGAAGAGGCTTTTGTATAGGGACTAGTCTCATATCCAGACTTAGGAAAAGAGCTTGATAGAAAGTTTACCTTTGACCAGGCTGATCCTGGCTGGATTCCTCATCAGTCATTGCCATCAGCTCACGGTAGTTGTAGGCATCTTCTACATCCTCATCATCCACCTATAAATCACTATCTGAGTGTGATAGAGGGGCCCTGATACCTATCCTAACAGCATGATAGTCTTCATCTGCTGCTATAGCTTCTTGTTCATCAGCAGCAATGACTAGCCAAATATAGGCTTCATCTTCTTCAGACTAAGATGAAGATGAGTTTGTCTAGCTCTTCTCTTTCTTGGCAATAAAGGACTTCTTCTTCTTCTTCCCTTTGTGTTGGTGTTGTTTCTTCTCAGCAGCTTCTTTCCTCTTCAGTTGGCAGTCAGCTATCGCATGCCCTAGTTTACTGCAATAGTAGCAGAAAACTTTAGAGGAATTGCATTTACTGGGTTTGGAATCATACATGTCAGCCTTGGAATGATTCCTTATGTGATGAAAAGAGGTGGAAGGTCTGCTATTCCACTGTTTCTTCTTTATCAGCTTCTGAAAGTGCCTGAAGAAGACAACAAAGTCCTCATCTGACATGCTGTATTGTGATGCATCTGACTCTGAGCTGTCTGAATCATCTTATCTTCTTGGAGGAGATGGAATCCTATCCTTACTCTTCTTGATGCCTTCTGCCTTGAATGCCAAGGACTTCTCCTAGTCTTGGGATCTGCTGGTGGTCTCCTCTTCTTTTCTGGCAGCTAGCTGCATCTTATAAGAGAGCAGCTTTCCAAATAATTTTTGGGGAGGAGTCTCATCAAGCTTGGCCACCTCTCTTATGCAACAGATCTTGGAATCCCAATCTTTAGTGAGATATCTTTGGAACTTGTCATTTATTTCATAATGACTGAAGACCCTCCAATAGGTCCTCAGTTCATTAATGATCCTGAAAAATCTTTCATAGCAAGTATCCATGTTCTCTTTCCGGGATTTCATAAAATACTCCTACTTCAGGTTGAGCATGGACTTTCTATCATCTCTTACCTCTTCAGTACCCTCCATGTAGACCACAAGGGTGTCCCACATCTCTTTGGAGGTCTGGCAGTAGACTAAGTTCTGAAAGGTTGAATCATCAATAGCACTGACTATGATGTTCTGGGCTCTCATGTCCAAGGCAGCCAATATGAGCTCATCTTTGGTCATTTGTAAATAAGTCTTGGGTGTCTGGATATTTGCATCCAGAACAGAGATCTTCATAGTGACGAAGTATCCATACTTTACAGTCGTAAAGATCCTAGGTCATAGGCTTCCATAAATAGCATGAACCTCTCCTTCCAGATTCCAAAAGTCCATTTTTTTGTAGATGGGGAGTTTCATGAAACCTAACTCCTTATGGCTCTCTCCAAAACATATAAGAATAGAGTTATAGCTACCCTTGGAGATCATTCAGATTGTTAAATCTTTTTTGAGCAACCTCTCTCTGATACCACTTGAAATTTTTTGTTTTCAAGGTAGCTTGCAATCTAGAGGGGGTGAATAGGTTTGTTGGTATCATGTGACATTCTTTAAGTTTCTTCCTTTAGGGCATGGTGTGTTTGCAGTTATAAGCTTTCAAAAACCTATAATAAATTAACAACACAAAAAAGCACACATGGAAATTATAGTGGTTCCCCATATTATGGGTACATGCACTCTCCTCTCACCTTTCTAACTTTTAGTTAGAAAAGGCATTTCTCCAAAACTCAGCTCAAATAGCTTACACCTCAGATCCCTCAGGATCTCTCAGTCTCCTCCAAGACATACAAGTTAGGCACTAAGCCCTACAACTCCGTGATCAACAGATCACCTACCTCAGGCCAATGGCCCTACCTGTCATAACCAGCATTTTCTCAGTATTAAAATTCTATTAGAGTGAGAGAAAATACGTGATCGTGATGCCACGCCATGCAGGGGACAACTGCAGATAATATAAATTTTTTTAAAACATAATTTATAAGTCTTTTTATAACAATAAATGAAAGGACAGGGTTGCCTGAACATCCGCAGTTGTCCCCTGCACGACATGGCATCACGATCGCTTATTTCTCTCAATGTTATAGTATTTTAATACTGAGAAAATGCGGGTTGTGACAGTTTGTATCAGAGATGAAAAATATTTGCTCTTGCTATTACCTTGCTCTGGGAATTCATGAAATGATGTTATGCTATTAACCAAGTGTTGGGTATTGTATCCATATTAACCCAGATTTGATGAAGTCACCCTTGAACTAAGATGAATTATGTTGTATTTGATGCTTTGTTTGAGTTATGTGGGTGCAGGATTCCAATGGGAAGTGTAGACCAATGTCAGTCTACAATGGGTCACCAAACACAGGACCATACAATGTAATCCCTCATTGTATGACCCAAGGTGTTGACTCATGTGTAGCCTCTCTATTGGGATACACTTCATATTCAAGCACTTAGACTATGTGGATAGATTTGGATGCTGATTTCACCAAAGAAGAAAGAATTTCCACATTGAAAATTTTTCGAAGTATTCTACTAGTGTAGGTCATTAACTACTCGAGTGAAATACTTGCTTTATATTCGAGACAAAATTCTTATACTCGAGTAAGTATATCTCTCCCTCTCGTGAAGTTAAGTCCATATACTCGAGTAGACTGTCACATACTCGAGTAGGTTACTTAACTACTCGAGTAGATCATTCTTCTTACTCGAGTAATACAGATTTCACTCTCCAAGTTTTTCCAAGTTAACCACTCAAGTAAGTATATATATACTCGAGTAGTTATAGTTTCTGACTCGGGTAACTGTTTTTTATCTCAAGAGTAAATTTTTTATACTCGAGTAGTATAAGTTATTTACTCGAGTAGTTCACGTACTACTCGAGTAGTTCAAGCTTCATACTCGAGTAAACTAAATTTCTCTTCTTCTAAGATTTTTCCAAGTAATTTACTCGAGTAAGTCTTTTCATATACTCGAGTAGACTATATCCTCTCGAGTAGTTCAGTCTGACTACTCGAGTAGCTCATTTTCCAGTGTTCAGAAAGTTTTCTAAGCCCTATCACTCGAGTAGTTCATCAAACCACTCGAGTAGTTTTTCTCACCTACTCGAGTAGTACAACTTGTACTCGAGTAGTTCAACTCCACTTCCTGGGAAACTTTTCTATATACTCGAGTAGATCTTCTAAGTACTCGAGTAAGTTGATTATATGTACTCGAGTAGTTGTTTTCTAGCTACTCGAGTAGTCCTGAGTTATATACTCGAGTTAGTTCCTTCTTTCCACTCAAGTAGTTTTATACCTACTCGAGTAGTCGTTTCTTGTCTTGTGTATATCACTTCATTTTCTCTGAAAATTTCTCTAAGTTCAGATTTGACAGATTTTCAAATTCTATGACATGATTGGTCCACGTGTACGTCATTAAAACCAATTATGACTGTTATTAGTATTCTTATATAAGGTCATGTCTAATCGACAAACCTTAACAGAGAATAACAAGCTTTCAAGAAAAAACAGTTCGAGAAATTTTCTGCAGCCGTTTTTCTCTCTCTCCAAGTCATTGTTTCCTCTCTCTCTCTTCACAGAACGAAAGCCGCTGTCGCCGTTGTTCTTCTCTGACAAGGGCTTCGATTTTCAGAGGAAATAGACTGAAGAAGTTTTACAGATCGAGATCGTTTTTCAACTGATCATCTTCTTCCCGATCGTGTAAGACAAAGAAAATTCTAGATCTGTTGCCGAGATTTTCTTCATCTTTTTGAAAGTGCCGCAAAGCTTACAAGAAGAAGATCCTGGTTGCTTGCTTGCAGATCTGACAGAAAAAATCATTATTTGTATATTTTGGAAACAATTTTTCATTCTTGTAGGAGAAGTTTTCTCCGAGTGTAGGAGTTTTCAACGCCGAGTTTGTAGGAAGTTTTGCCTTCCGAGTTGTAGATCTAGTTGGTTGGATTGAGATTGTAGGAACTTTGTTCCGAGGGTAGGATTGATTTTCAATCCGAGATAGTGGAGTATCAGAGTCTAGTATATTGCTAGATCGGTGAGGGAAAGTGGATGTAACCAAGATTGGGGAACCACTATAAATCTTGTCTCGTATGTGATAATTTGGTAGATAGATCTGTGCTCTGTTCTGAATTTTTTATTCCGCAAAAGACGCACAACTCACCTATTCACCCCCTCTAGGTGATTTAGGTTGACAACTATTATCTTTCAATTGGTATCAGAGGGAGGTTGATCGTTAAAAGGTTAACACCTTGATCAGTTCCTGCAATAGTTGTCATTTGAGATCTACCTATCATGGACAAGGCAAAGGATTTTGCCAAGCTTCCCTTATGCAACAAGAACAACTTTCCCATGTGGAAAGAAAGGATCAAATTCTTTGTGGAAGCTGTGGATCCGAGGATCTTCATGATAGTTGAAGAAGGTCCTTATATCCCTATGGATGTCTCCACTATAGATCCTATAAAGAAGGTTCCAAAGAAGCTGTTGGATTTAGACAAGGACGAGATTGCACTTGTCTCTCTAGACAATAAAGCTAAAAACATTATAGCAAGTGCAGTTGATGACTCAATGCTACAGAACTTAATCCTTTGCCAATTTGCAAAGGAGATGTGGCAGTCCTTGGTTACCTTGATTGAAGGTATAGAAGAAGTAAGGGATGATCGGAGATCCCTCCTCAATCAGAAGTATGAAGCCTTCCGACAGGGAAGCAAAGAGACCATTGCTGATACATTTGAGAACTTTTTCAAGAGAGTGAATGGCCTAAGAGTCTATGGCAAAGAGACCATTGCTTATGCAACAAGGTCAGTGCCATCAGGGAGTTTGGGAAGCTGGTTGAGACAGACCCACAAAATCTCTTCGGGAAGCTTATGTCATATGAGCTTCAACTCAACACCAGGAAAGCTGAAGAAGAGAAGAGTCGGTCTGCTCTCAAAGAAAAGTCTGTTGCTCTCAAGGCAGACACTTCTAGAAAGACAAAGGCTGCCTCCCCTACTCCAGCTCCAGAAATTAGTTAAGAAGAAGAAACTTCAGAGCCAAGCACCGCAGGCTCTGAGCTATTAGAAGGAGAGTTCTCACTGCTCTCACGTCAGTTCAAGAAATTCTTGAACAAGAAAAAGCAATGGAAAGGCAAGGATGCCTCCTACAGAAGATCACGACACGATGGTGATCGGCAAAAAAAATGCTCAAGCAGTCATGACAGGTATTCCTCTAAGCAGAACAAATATGTTTCGACTGACATCATTTGTTATTGCTGTAATAAGCCAGGTCACGTCATCGCTGACTGCCCTCATAAGAAGAAGGAGGGTGGTAGAAGAGAAGAAAAGAAATCCTCATATAACAAAACGAGGAAAGAGAAGAGCCTGATAGCCAAAAAAAGCAAGATGCTTAGTGACTCCGACTCATCTGAGTAAAGTGAAGAAGAAGAAGCTTATTTTGGACTTATGGCTCAAACAGATGATGATTAAGAGCCCCAGTTCACTGGGAAGGTAAACTCTCATACTCCTCTTTCAGATTCTGAAGTCTCTGAACATGATTATGAGGATAGCTCCTCTGACGATGAGTCAGAACTAATGGCCCAGTACAAGGAGTTAATCATGGCATACGACAAATGTCATCGAGTCGTGAAGACTCAGGCTAAAGAGATCAAATCTCTAAAAGCCGAAGAGAGCATCTTGAGAGAGAAAGTCGCAAAGACTGACTCCCTCGAAGAAAACTTCAATAATGCAATTGAAGAATATAACAAGGCTCTTGAGCACCTTGACGTCAAAGAGAAAATCATCAAGGAATTGGAAGCCCAACTTGCTGCTGAAAAGAAACTAGTTGAAAGTTTCTCGAAGCCCAAGACAGTTCTTCCATTTGTTATTGAATTCTCAGCCAAGGCCATGGGTGCCGGATTAGGCCATGAAGAAGCTCTTAGTAAATCCTCTACGAGAAATAAGTCTCAACGGAAGAATAAGGCCGCCAAAAAGGCCTTAGCCAAAGAGAAGGGGAAAGCCCCTCAAGATCAGACTACATTCAAGAAAGTCATCTTTCCATCAAATGAGTTTGATCTTGACTCATCCTACAGGCACTTTGCCAGGCCTACCTAAGTAGATCCAAAGTCCCGCTATCAAGGATGGACTCGACCCAGAAACTTTGGCGAAAGTGACTTTAAGGCACCTTATGAAGAAGTTATTCATCAGAGCTATGGCCCTTTCAATCATGGGCATACCTTCAAGAAGGCACCAAAGACAAAGTATGTTGTAGAAAAGCCTATAAAGGAGAAGAAGCCATGTGATTGCCATGATCATGAGGCATCTTCCTCCAAGAATGTTGCCCCTACTAGACCACAATTCCAAAAGTTCAAGCAGGAGATCATGAGACACAGATACAATAGATTTGACTGTTGGTGCTGTGGCAAGGTTGGTCACTTCGCCATTGATTGTTGGTTCAATCCCAGAAACGCTGCAACTCCTCATGTCAGCAATATGAGAAAGACCAATCATAATGCTAACACTCGTAGGGGGAGTAATCTAACCCGAGACCAAGGACCCAAACGTGTTTGGGTTCCTAAGGAAAATTGATTATTATTGCAGGTATGTCCAAAGGCCAACAAAACGCCAATCTGGTACTTGGACAGCGGATGCTCTCGGCATATGACCAGGACTAGAAGCCTCATTCAGAACTTTGCGCCAGTCGTGAACGGACCCAAGTTCATCTTTGGAGGTTCAGACCGTGGAATTACTAGAGGCTATGGTATGATCACTAACAGCAATGTATCCTTCTTGGATGTGGCTTATGTCGAAGGATTGGAACACAATCTCATAAGCATAAGCCAACTCTGCGACAAAGGATACATAGTTGAATTCCATGCTGATAAGTGCTTGATAAAATCCGTTGACAATATGGAAATGATTCTATCCGGCACTCGAAGCAGGAATATTTTCTGCTTAAATTTCCTTTGTATAGATTCCTCTACACCAGTGTGTCTTTTAGCAAAAGATAGTGCGTCTCTTGGTGACCAATGACACAAGAGACTAGCACATATTAATTTCAAAACTATTAATAAATTATTTTCAATGAACTTAGTACGTGATGCCCCAAATGTCAATTGCATCAAAGATAGGCCTTGTCATGCATGTGTAAAAGGCAAGCAAACAAGGGCTACCTTCAAAAGAATTATTGGCAAAGATTCTAATAGATGTCTTCATCTACAGCACATGGACTTGTTCGGTCCACTACAAATTAGAAGTTTGGGAGGAAAGGATTATACATTGGTAATTGTTGATGACTACTCGCACTTTGCATGGGTGTTCTTTCTGAAAGACATGTCAGATAACTTCAACATCTTTACTAATTTTGTCAGGCAAGTCCAGAATGAGCACAACTGCTTCATAGTCAAAATCAGAAGTGACAACGGAATAGAGTTCAAATCTGGGGCCATGACAGAATTCTGTGAAAGCTTAGGTATCTTTCATGAGTTTTCCTCTCCTCGCACTCCACAACAGAACGGAGTGGCTGAGAGAAGGAACAAAACACTCATAGAGGCCTCCAGGACAATGTTGAGTGATGCTTCACTTCCGGAGTACTTCTGGGCTGAAGCGGTCAACACTGCATGCCACATGCAAAATCGAGCACTCATAAACAAAAACCACGATAAGACATCTTACGAACTTCTAAAGGCCGGGAAACCAACCATCTCATACTTTAGAATTTTTGGCTGTAAATGCTTTGTACTTAACAATGGCAAGTATCATACGACCAAGTTCAGTGAAAAGAGTTTTGAAGGTAACTTTGTAGGTTATAGTAGCCATAGTAAGGCATATAGAATATTTAATAGAAAAACCCTGGTGGTAGAAGAATCAATACATGTTGTATTTGACGTGACGAGTTTGCTGCAAAGCAACTCCTCTAGTGTGCTCATTGAAGATGCAGGTGCAAAGCTGAAAGAAACTAGCTTGGATGAACCGTCCGAAGACAAAGGCGAAAAGTTCATCAAGATGACCGCTCCAAGCCCTATTGGAGAGGCTGATAATCAAGATGAAGAAGTCATCCAAGAAGAAGAAATCACTCCGGTGAAAGAAGATAATCTAGATGCAAGAACTTTAGAGTTCAGACATCTGAAGGATCACCCTATGGACCAGATCATAGGAGATCCCCGGGACGGTGTCAGAACTCGAAGAGGTACAACTAACGAGAATTTATATTTGAGTTTTCTCTCACAGGTTGAACCAAAGAAGTTTGAGGAAGCAAGCTCAGATGCATCGTGGATATTGGCAATGGAAGAAGAGCTAAATCAGTTCAAGCGCTGCAACGTATGGAATCTTGTTCCAAGACCCAAAGGAAAGAACATCATTGGAACAAAATGGGTCTACAGGAACAAGTTGTACGAAGATGGGACGATCATAAAGAACAAGGCCAGACTTGTCGCTAAAGGCTATCGTCAAGAAGAAGGAATCGACTTCGACCAGACATATGCTCCAGTGGCAAGGCTGGAGGCAATAAGGTTATTTCGAGCGTATGCTGCATTCAAAGGCTTCACCGTCTATCAGATGGACGTGAAGTCTGCCTTCCTAAATGGTAACATAAAGGAGGAAGTGTATGTGGAACAATCTCCAGGTTTCGTTGATCCTAACTTTCCTGATTATGTCTATTTCCTGCACAAGGCCCTATATGGCCTGAAACAAGCTCCTAGAGCTTGGTATGAGTCGCTGTCTAGCTTTCTACTTGAGAACAAGTTCACAAGGGGAAAGATAGACAAGACATTATTTCTTAGGGAAATAAAAGGCAAGATTTTGCTAGTGCAAATCTATGTTGTTGACATTTTTTTTGGCTCTATAGACGACAACCTCTGCAAAAAGTTCTCAAAAATTATGCAAGGGAAGTTCGAAATGAGCAGTATGGGCGAGCTGAAGTATTTCTTAGGGCTTCAGGTGAAACAATCTGAATATAGAATTTTCATCTCGTAGACCAAGTTCACCAAAGAGCTGATTAAGAAATTCGGAATGGAGAACGCAACATCTATGAGGACTCCAATGGGCTCAACTATGTCTCTGGACAAAGATGAAAACGAGAAACCTTTTGATGAAACCAAGTACAGAAGCATAATTGGATCCTTGCTCTACCTTATTGCCAGTAGACCTGACATAATGTTTTCAACATGTGTCTGTGCTCGATTTCAGGTGAACTCTAAGGAAGCTCACTATGCTGCTGCAATGCGGATTTTGAGATACTTTAAAGGTACACCAAATCTTGGTTTATGGTACCCAAGAAGTAATGACAGCGAACTAATTTGTTTTTCAGATGCAAATTTTGCAGGTAGTAAAGACGACAGGAAAAGCACTTCAGGGACTTGCCAATTCTTTGGAAGTAGGCTAATCTCCTGGAGTAGTAAGAAGCAGAACTGTGTCGCAATCTCAACGGCCGAGTCAGAGTACATCTCTGTAGGCAGTTGTTGTGCACAGTTACTCTGGATAAAGAATCAATTCGAGGATTACAGCATGAAGTTCAAGAATGTCCCATTATTTTTCGACACTTCCAGCGCAATTACAATAGCCAACAATCCAGTCTCACACAACCGGACAAAGCATATCGAGCTAAGGTATCATTTCATCCGGGAGCATGTAGAGCATGGGGACATAGATCTCCAATATGTCTCCACAGACAGGCAAGTTGCAGATATTTTCACGAAGCCGCTGGATGCGACCAAGTTCTCGTTCTTCAAAACAGAACTTGGGATGCTCAACAAAGAAGATTAGAGAAGGTTGGATTTCAACACAGCAAGGACAATAAAGGGTTAGTCACAATTTGGCATTTTAATTTTTTTATATATATAGAATTGACCTACTCAAGACATCTCAGGACCTACTCGAGTAGTCCATTTTACTTACTCGAGTAAGGCAATTCATGTACTCGTGTAGTACATTTCATCTACTCGAGTCTGTCGATTCACCTACTCGAGTAACTCCCCATTTACTCGAGTATCTCTTTATCTCTCGTGTATGTGCCTCCCTGGTTTTTTCAAATTTTCTTATATGCCAACCAAGGCTCATGCCGCCTTCTCCTTTTTAAGTTATTTCCTTCTAGATGATTAGTCATAAACCTAGGGTTTATAAATTCGAAATTCCAAATTCATTCTACACGAGATCTTTTCCAATCTCTCGAGTACCTATTTATCGCTTCGTCTCCCTTCGAGACGTTGCAGAGCCACGATGTTTCCTCTTCCCCCCCGATAGAGCTTTTCCAAGTTTCTGGATCATGGCCGCCGTCTCCAAGATTGTTGTAGGTTCAGAACTTGTTACCACAGGCATTGCAGAGCTGTCAGACGATTTCCACAACTTGATGATTCTTCTAGACACCGCAGGGCTATCCTTCATCCTGCAAGAACCCAGCCGGATCCACTTCCCCGAGGTAGCAGAATTCTTCTCCAATCTGAAGGTCAAGCGGCATGGCAAAGTTCTGAAATCCAAGGTGAAAGGTCTGAAAATTAAACTCACTGCGACAGTTGTCTCTCAACTCCTTCTGATAGTGGACAAAGAAGACGGCCTAGATGACGAAGATTCCGACAGAACCTGCTTATTCTGTGGAATTTCGGCTGAAGTTCAGTATATCAAACGGTCAGACATGAACGTACAAGGAAGGTTTCTGGTTGATGTTATTGGAAAGATTCTGATGTGCAAGACCAACTCCATAAGAGACATTCCACTGTATTTCTTCGACATAATGCAAGCCATTGTCTGCCGCAAGAAATTCCAGTTTGGCATGTTGCTTCTGGACAAAATCAAGGACAGCTTAAAATCCCCCAACTTCGCCAGAATATTCTCTCTGCTCCTCCATGAAACAAATCCTCAAGTATTCAACTTCTCCAAAGAGACCCTCTTCACCACACGAAGAAGGTCTCCATTTCTTCTATTCAGAGATGGGAGCTCAAACTGAAGAATACTGCCCAAGCTGCTAAGATATCAGAAGTTCCAGCATTCGAGGACAGGACTCCATCTCCCTCTCCTCATCATATGTCCAGCTCCTCTGGTGCACCAAGTGAGGGGGATCATGTTCTTTCTATCCCAGTCAGGAAGCCCTCTCCACCAAAAACTACCTCATCTCCTTAGCAAGCAACTTCTTCCCTACCTCAAACACCACAAACTCCTTCAACTTCTCCTTCAGATCAGATACCTCCAGAATCTCTTCTCTCAACAGCTACTGCTATAGATGCCATGATTGCAGAACTCGCTGAAGAAGTGTTACCTCCTCCTTCTCCAGCAAAATCTCCAGCTTCCTCCCCAGCTCCAAATCTTGATTCCTCTCAACACCAGTCAGAGAGTATTCTCATTTCTGATGAGCCCTCTCCTGAGCCAGCTGAGGCTCCTCTCAAAAACCTAGATTTCTCTATCCCTCATGTTACAGAAGAAAGGGAGGTTATCATTCATACAACAAGGGCTGCAAGCTCTGTGATTATTGGATAAATAGGTCCATGGGTTGCTCCTCCTCTTTCATCTACTGCTCCTTCCTCTGCTTCTCCTTCAATTGTTGCTGCTGCTTCTCCCTCACCAGATTTGCTGTCCCAGATCTCTCTCCAGCTACAAGACCAGAGAAAATACTTTGATGAATCTCTAGCTGTCATTACAGCCAAAGTTACTGTTCTAGAAGCAGAAATGAGCAGAGGATTTACTGAAATCCAGCATAACACCAACAAGCTCAAGTACCTGTTTCAACTTGGTGGAAAAGCCCTATACCACACTATCACTTGTGTTGGAGAAGTTATGGAACAAGATGTCACCCTTGCAAATAATCAGATTGAAATGGACAAACGGGCTGAAGATCACAAAATGAAAATCTATGAAGAAGTTGGTCCTTTTAAAGAAGATGCTATAGAGAGGTTATCTGTTGAAATCTGAAAGGGGAGGGCTTGGTCAAAGAACAATTAGAAAAATCAGCTGCTCTGAAGTCAGATTTATGGGAAACTCATATGAAGACAATTCATGATGATGTGTTAGCCTAGGTATAGAGTGTCAAATTTCATACCTATGACAATGCTATCTGGATGCATAACCAGATTCTCCCAGAGTTTGCTGCTGACCCCAACATCATTCCCCATCATTTAAATCCTCTAGCTACTGATGCCTCTGCCCCAGTTGCTCCTCTGCAACCTACCTTCTCTCCCTTGCCTGGAGACTCAGTTGCTCCTCTAGAAACCTATGTTCAAGGCTGGGAAGAAGATCCTGCTGACATTTTCCTTCATGCTCCTCCAGAGATCAAAACCTCCAAGAAGAAAAGTAAATATGGTGAAGGCCGTTCTGCTAGCAAGTCTGCTCCTGCTCCTGCTACTGAACATGCTGAGGTCTGGTCTCCTACTTCCAAGTCTCTCATCCTGGACACTCTTAAGTTATTTTTGGACTTCCATGAAAGCAGAAACATTCTCTACAGTTCCTATGAATGGGAGTTGTATGAGAAGTCCATGACTAAAAGGAGAATCTATGAAAGAGAATATGGAAGAAATAATCCAGCTGCTCCTCCCAGACCACCCAAATATTATCCTAAACCCTACAGCTATCAGAGAAGACAACAAGAGAAATTGGACAGACAACAGTATCAAGGCTGATTTTCAAGGATATCTGAGAGTGTGAAATGATTGACTATAGAATTGATAATTTTGGATATTCTTATTTATATAATTTTAAGATTTTGCTCTTATTATCTTTTCTAATAGTCCATTGATTGCTTGCACTAATTTTTCTACTTAGCCTCTTTTTATGTCTTTAATTCACCTTAGTGTAAAGGGTTCTGACTTCAACAAATAGGGGGAGATTGTTGGGTAATGTATCCATATTAACCCAGATTTGATGAAGTCACCCTTGAACTAAGATGAATTAGGTTGTATTTGATGCTTTGTTTGAGTTATGTGGGTGCAGAATTCTAATCAGAAGTGTAGACCAATGTCAGTCTACAATGGGTCACCAAACACAGGACCATACAATGTAATCCCTCATTGTATGACCAAAGGTGTTGAATCATGTGTAGTCTCTCTATTGGGATACACTTCATATTCAAGCACTTGGACTATGTGGATAGAGTTGGATGCTGATTTCACCAAAGAAAAAAGAATTTCCACAATGAAAATTTTTCTATGTATTCTACTCGTGTAGGTCATTAACTACTCGAGTGAAATACTTGCTTTATGCTCGAGATAAAATTCTTATACTCGAGTAAGTATATCTCTCCCTCTCGTGAAGTTAAATCCATATACTCGAGTAGACTGTCATATACTCGAGTAGGTTACTTAACTACTTGAGTAGATCATTCTTCTTACTCGAGTAATATAGATTTCACTCTCCATGTTTTTCCAAGTTAACCACTCGAGTAAGTATATATATATACTCGAGTAGTTATAGTTTCTGACTCGGGTAACTATTTTCTATCTCAAAAGTAAATTTTCTATACTCGAGTAGTATAAGTTATTTACTCGAGTAGTTCACTTACTACTCGAGTAGTTCAAGCTTCATACTCGAGTAAACTAAATTTCTCTTCTCCTAAGGTTTTTCCAAGTCATTTACTCGAGTAAGTCTTTTCATATACTCGGGTAGACTATATCCTCTCGAGTAGTTTAGTCTGACAACTCGAGTAACTCATTTTCCAATGTTCTGAAACTTTTCTAAGTCCTATCACTCGAGTAGTTCATCAAACCACTCGAGTAGTTTTTCTCACCTACTCGAGTAGTACAACTTGTACTCGAGTAGTTCAACTCCACTTCCTGTGAAACTTCTCTGTATACTCGAGTAGATCTTCTAAGTAATCGAGTAAGTTGATTATATGTACTCGAGTAGTTATTTTCTAACTACTCGAGTAGTCATGAGTTATATACTCGAGTTAGTTCCTTCGTTCCACTCGAGTAGTTTTATAACTACTCGAGTAGTCGTTTCTTCTCTCGTGTATATCACTTCATTTTCTCTGAAAATTTCTCTAAGTCCAGGTTTGACAGATTTTCAAATTCCGTGACATGATTGGTCCACGTGTACGTCATTAAAACCAATTATGACCGTTATTAGTATTCTTTTATAAGGTCCTGTCTAATCGACAAACCCTAACAGAGAATAATAAGCTTTCATGAAAAAACATTTCGAGAAATTTTCTACAGCCGTTTTTCTCTCTCTCCAAGTCGTTGTTTCCTCTCTCTCTCTTCACGGAACGAAAGCCGCCGCCGCCGCTGTTCTTCTCTGGCAAGGGATTCGATTTTTAGAGGAAATAGACTGAAGAAGTTTTACAGATCGAGATCGTTTTTCAACTGCTCATCTTCTTCCCGATCGTGTAAGACAAAGAAAATTCCAGATCTGTTGCCGAGATTTTCTTCATCTTTCTGAAAGTGCCGCAAATCTTACAAGAAGAAGATCCTGGTTGCTTGCTTGCAGATCTGACAGAAAAAATCATTGTTTGTATATTTTGTAAATAATTTTTCATTCTTGTAGGAGAAGTTTCTCCGAGTGTAGGAGTTTTCAACTCCGAGTTTGTAGAAAGTTTTGCCTTCCAAGTTGTAGATCCAGTTGGTTGGATTGAGATTGTAGGAACTTTGTTCCGAGGGTAGGATTGATTTTCAATCCGAGATAGCGGAGTCGCCGAGTCTAGTATATTGCAAGATCGGTGAGGGAAAGTGGATGTACCCAAGATCGGGGAACCACTATAAATCTTGTCTCATCTGTGATAATTTGGTAGATAGATCTGTGCTCTGTTCTGAAATTTTTTATTCTGCAAAAGGCGCACAACTCACCTATTCACCCCCCTCTAGGTGATTTAGGTTGACAACTATTATCTTTCACCAAGGATGATGAACCATCATCCATTTAACACTTATGCTTATAATATGAATGCATGAATGTTTAAATTTTCATTTTAAATCATATGTGTACAAGTGTCATCATGTAGATCTTAACTTGACACGTGTGCTAATGTCATGTTATGTTATGTATGAAGTGCTATGCATTCTAAAAAGGTGTTAGTTCATGTTACGAGCGGCGCACACATGAAATATTATGCATCTCATACTACATAATATCACATGTAACGAAAAATAAAATAATGGGCATCCATGTGATGTTTGTTATTCATCTCATACTACATAACAGTCACATGTTGTTTCCTATGAGGATCCATATACAACTGCATATTATGTATCTCATACTACATAATATACCACGTATACTTCTTGTCATGCTAATGAGTGTAGTGTTCATGCTTTCGCCAAGACATACTGATGACACATAGGTGTGTGTATGCAATGAAATGATACGATTAGAGTTTTGCTTAAGGGAAGGTCATTCGACTCATCTTCCCAATCTACCAACCCTTTTACAAAAGCTCCCTCCTAGTGACACTAAAATTATTTAAAAATGAATGCATGCTTTTAAAACCAATCTTATAGTACATAATAACTTATGCTAGTATGTTATGCATGCTCTGGCAAGATATTTCTAGTAACATAAATGTTCTGTTTTATAATATTATTAATAATATTAAAATACATTCAGAGTGAGAGAAAATACGCGATCGTGATGCCATGCCGTGCAGGGGACAGCTGCAGATGTTTAGGCAACCCTATCCTTTCATTTATTTTTATAAAAAGACTTATGAATTATGTTTTAAAACATAATTATATTATTAGATTTACTGACTGTGTCCCTCGATCCGGTGGACTAGTTGATCCACCTGACTGAGAGACACGGTCAGTAAACCTAATATATAACTATATTTTAAAACATAATTCATAAGCTTTTTATAAAAATAAATGAAAGGACTGGGTTGCCTAAACGTCTGCAGTTGTCCCCTATACGGCGTGGCATCACGATCACATATTTTCTATCACTCTAATAGTATTTTAATACTGAGAAAATGCTGGTTGTGACACTATCACTCAGGCTGGGAGGACATCCCTAACTCAGAGCAAATATGCTCCTACCTCAGAGAGAATGACTCTCCTAGAGCTCAGGCCCAAAGGCCCTACCTCAGATCCAAAGAATCCTACATCTCAGGAACAAGTGCCTACAACTCAGAGAGAATGAATCTCCTACGTCAGGCTCAAAAACACTACATCTCAGTGATCAAAAGATCACCTACCTCAGATCCAAGATGGATCGTACCCTCAAAGAGTAACACTCTTATACATCTCAGACAAATTTGGCCTACCATAGTACAAAGGCCCTACAGCTCAGATCCAAAAGGATCCTATAGAAATATAGTTGTTTTAATTAATTTGACATGGAGAAATTTCTATGTCAACACCTAGAGTCGAGTTATCTCAGCTCTAACTTTCTTCACAGATGCACTAAGATATTCTTCAATAGAAGACTGCCTCTGCTGGAAGTAACTCAAAATGAAGTTTCTAAACTTGATGTAGAAGACTGAAGTTCTGCTGGTCTTGAGCTCTTCAAATAGATAATTAAGCCTCCAGAAGACTGAAGGCTATCTGAAAGTATTGTTTCCATGGCTAGCTTTACACCTAGGGGGTGAATAGGTTTTTGTCTCAATTTAAGTTTTCTAATCGGTTTATTAGATTACTATGTATGTTGATTAGATTAGATCTGGTTTCAAGAACATTCCCAGACGACACAACAAATTTATAGTGGTTCCCTAATCTTAGGTACATCCATTGTCCCATTGCGCCTATCTAACAGTGTGTTAGATTTGGCTCTCCCTTCAGAGCTCATCTTCTTAATAGCTTACAACATCGATCCCGCAGGACCACATAGGTTACACAGACCAACAACTTAGGAACCAGGCCAACCCAAGTCACAAAGACATATCTGTCACAACCCGCATTTCCTCAACGAGTATCTCGTATCAGAGCAAGAGGAACTACGGGTTATGATGCCACGTCGTGCAGGGGATAACTGCACACGCTCAGGCAAACCTTGACGCTCACTTTATGAGTTGAAATTCAACAGTGAAATGTAAGAAAACCTTTGGATTGAATAGCCATATCCCTCGGCCTTAGGTATCAAAAACTGTATTCGTACGCGGCGGAAATACTTTGTTTATTTATGACGATCTCCTATATGCAGTCTATAGTGATACAACTATAAGAAATCCTCTTTGTTTACGTCATTTGGAAAATACGTATTAGTTGATCAAAACATGTATGCATGATATACAATAATAGGTTTGGTGTAGCTTAGAAAATACCTAATGCAACCTACCATAAATCCTTCCCAAGAGCAAAAATACATCATCCAAATGAGTCACATAGCAGTATATTATTCATACATCACAAGTAAAGAAAACCACCAATGGGCGCCAACAAACTGACACGAACCCATTGGGGCACATGTATGTCTGTACAACAAAGAAAAGAACTACCTCGCTACGTAAGCTCGGCTAGCTCCAAAGAAACTCTGTCCACCAAACCTAGCCGCTCAACCGGCTACAACCTGCACCTGAGGCATTCAAGAAAGAATACCTCAGCAATCCTTGAAGATACAATCAAAAGAAGAGCAGTATCATGAAGGGGCTTACCGACCCAGTAGCAATGTTTCATATAGGTAAAATGAGTGAATAAAACAAGTGGAAAACGCACCAAAACACATGCCAAACGCACCAAGTGCGTACAAGTGCAACAAGTCCTGCTCCACCCGCAGGAGCAAAAGGGCAATACACATGACCAAATTCAGCATCTTTCGAACAAGAAACAACCAAACTAGTGAAACATAGGCAGCAGTTAAGTTCAATTCCGCAAGAGTCTTTCGGTGGCGGCCCTAAAGTGGAACGCACCAATTCAAACCAGCCCAAATCGGGGCTAAAATGGTCTCTCATACCATAAAACAAAACCCGGTGGCCACCAAGGCTGAAACCACACCACCCCTTGCAGAATTCTCACACAAACGCTCCTGCCATGGTTCACAATTCGCCTCGCAAAACGCCCCATAACCCAAGCTAAACACGTTCCTTTCATCGTTCTCACGCATGACGACAAGTTGCTAGAAAAGTAATTAAGCTATAATCTACATGAATTACATGATGAGGAACAAGAACAAATCACATGATTAGGCAAGAAAAAGGCTACATGAACATGAATAAATAGAGCTACATGAGTCACATGAACAAGACAAATGACATGAAGCAACCTATCATAGACTTGATAACCAAAGAAAACCAAGCATGGAAATCATATTCATGGAGTATAGGAAATTCAAAAGCATAATCATAAAGCTAGTGAGGAAGAACTCAACACAAGAAGAACAAGCTAGGGAATTTGAAAGGTAAACACTAGCTATGTTGGCACTATCAAAATTAAGAAAGAGGATTGGCAAGGGTGAAGAACACCGCTTGCCTGAACCGAGACGATGCCGCGACATCTGCTCCTCTCGTTCCTTGCCTTGCTTGAGCCTTTCTCCCTTGCTTTCTCTTTGAGAATGAAGAAGAAGATGAAGAGAAGGTGAAATGAGAAGAACAATTCTCTGTTTCCGCCTTATTTCCTCCAGAACAGAGCTGGACCGTTAGATGCAGAATCAAGGAAATGAACGGCACAAAAAAACTGGAAAAACTCGATTTTTCGTGCCGGTCACGCCCTGTGTCACGCCCGTGACGTAGGGCGTGTACCATAAGCGGTGCAGAAAGTCAGCAAATCCAAGTTTATCCACCCGGTACATGGCCGGGTATACGCCCGTGACGGGTCGGTCACGCCCGTGACCTAGGGCGTGTAGCCCGTGTCTCGACACCTTGTCGACACAAAGTGTCGACACTCGACACAGCTGGACACGCCCTGTGACACGCCCGTGTCACAGGCCGTGTCCCCTCTCTCGACACCCGACACTCGACACTCAACACTCGACACTCAACACTCGACACTCGACACTGCGGGACACGGCCCGTGACACGCCCGTGTCACGGGGCGTGTACCCCATTCGTCGAGCTTCACTCGACACCAGAAAATCGTCGAGGCAAGGAGGTCACGCCCAGGTCATGCCCTGGGTCACGCCCCGACACGCCCGTGTCGGGGGGCATGTCACGCACAAAAATGACTAATTTTCCCTGTTTTGACAAATGTTTCTGTGTCGTCCTAGATCATTTTTGCCTTAAGAACTTTTTACCCTTTTTTGTTTCCTGTGCCAGCAACTCACTTTTCGTAACATTTCTCAGGCGCGAAAAAGTGTAAACATTCCCTAAGAGGTCTCACCGAGTCCCCAATTTGGACTCCGGTTTGCTGGGGAATCATGCAACTCGGCAACCAAAACAACCACTCGCAAGCCCGCGGTGAAAAACCATGCTCGAACAACGTTCAAAGCCAACGTAACGCCCATCATGCGTACGCAATCAAAATCCGGGGCGTTACAATCACTCCCCCTAACAAAAAGTTTCGCCTCGAAACTTTTCACGAAATCAAATATAGAAGCAAACCAAAACATGAATGCAACCAAACACCAAGTCACATACCAGCTTATCTATGGGAACAAATAAGGGTGAGCCGCCCGCATCGTTGACTCGAGCTCCCACGTCGCGCTTTCCACATCCTGATTTTTCCATAGCACCTTGACCATGGGAATCTTCTTTTTCCGCAACACGCGATCTTGGGAGTCCAATATTCGGATGGGCATCTCCACATAAGAAAGGTTTGGCGCCAATGGCGGCACCACGTCCAACACTTTCGTGTCATGTCGCACACACTTGCGAAGTTGGCTAACATGAAACACATCGTGAACACCAGGAAAGTTCACGGGTAATTCTACCTTGTGAGCGGATGCACCAACTCGCGCAAGAATCTTGAAGGGACCCACAAATCTTGGGTCTAATTTGCGCTCTTTACCAAACCTTTTAATCCCAACCATTGGGGAGACTTTCAAGAAAACAGAATCTCCCACCGCAAACTCTAATTCCGACCTTCGTCGATTGGCATACTTTTCATATCGCTCTTGGGCGATTCGGAGCTTCTCGCGGATCCATCGTACGACAACTTCCATGTCCTCGAGCACCTCTGGGCCCAACAAAAGCCGCTCGCCAACCTCAGTCCAAAAGAGGGGAGTCCGACATCGACGCCCATATAAAGCATCGAACGGAGCCATTTGCAAGCTTTCTTGATAGATGTTATTATATGCGAATTCCATAAGCCGCAAACGTTCATCCCATGCTCCGCCATACTCAAGAATATAGCATCGAATCATATCTTCTAAAATTTGATTTACTCGTTCTGTTTGGCCATTCGTCTGAGGGTGGTAAGCAGTGGAATACCGTAAATCCGTCCCCAAACCCTCTTGTAGACTCTTCCAGAAACGAGAAGTAAATCGGGAATCCCTGTCTGATATGATATTGACTGGCACACCATGCAGTCGGATGATTTCGTTCCAATAGAGCTCCGCTATTGTCTTCATCGGGTAGTTGACCTTAAATGGTATCAGATCACGGTACATTTTTGTTGAGCCTGGATGGTAGGCCATACTTGAGCCATGTGCTTCCCTACACACCATCTCGCGAATATCTCCAACTACGGGAATACAAAATCGACCACGATACTTTAACGTGCCCTCCGCATCAAAAGAAAAATCCGGTAATTCCCCTTTTTCAGTCCGAAGCAAGAGAAGTAATAGATCAGGATCATCCTTTTGATGTTGTCTTGCAAGCACCAGCCATGAAGGTTCTTCTACCATCGAATGACTCTGCGGGTCATATTTTCCCACGGAAATATCCATCAATAGAAATTCCTCCACAAGACGGTCGACTGAAAGATGAAATAATTTCCCCGTCTTCCGACTCAAAGCATCGGCCACAACATTCGCTTTCCCCGGGTGATACTGAATGTCCACATCATAATCAGCTACATATTCCATCCATCGCCGTTGGCGCAGATTCAGTTCCTTCTGTGTGAAGACATACTTTAAACTTTTATGATTTGTAAAGATTTTACACTGTGCACCATACAGTAAGTGTCTCCACAACTTCAATGCAAATATCACCGCTGCGAACTCCAAATCATGCATTGGGTAGTTCTTTTCATGACTTTTCAACTGCCGAGACCCATACGCAATGACCTTTTTGTCTTGCATTAATACACATCCAAGTCCAACGTGCGACGCATCCACAAAAACGTCATAATCTATCCCTTCTGTCGGCAAGATCAACACAGGAGCGGTACATAACCTGTTCTTGAGTTCAAGGAATGACGCCTCACACTTGTCATTCCACTCAAACGCCACATTATTCTGGGTTAAGCGAGTCAAAGGTGCGGCCAACGTCGCAAACCCTTCGATAAATCTGTGATAATAGCCGGCCAGTCCCAAGAAGCTTCGAATCTCCTTGGGTGTCTCCGGTCTTTTCCACTCCATGACCGCAGAAATCTTTTCGGGATCCACTGAAATTCCATGGTGATTAATGACATGACCCAGAAAGGCAACTTGAGACAACCAAAACTCGCATTTGCTTAGCTTGGCAAATAACATTTGGTCTCACAAAGTGGCCAATACTAAGCGCAGATGCTGTTCATGCTCCTCAGCACTGCGAGAGTAGACAAGTACGTCATCAATAAAAACCACCACAAACTTATCCAAGTAGTCCTTGAACACCCGGTTCATCATATCCATGAAGGCTGATGGTGCGTTGGTCAAAACAAACGACATCACCAGAAATTCAAAATGGCCATGCCTTGATCGAAATGCAGTCCGCGGAATATCAGACTCCCGGACTTTGAGCTGATGATAGCCCGAGCGGAGATCAATCTTCGAAAATACGGAACTGCCACGCAGTTGATCAAACAAATCATCGATTCTTGGCAGTGGGTACTTGTTTTTAATCGTCACCATGTTCAACTCCCGGTAATCGATGCAAAGTCGCATCGACCCATCTTTCTTCTTTACAAATAACACTGGTTCACCCCAAGGTGATGAACTCGCCCTGATAAACCCTTTTGCCAATAAGTCATCCAACTGAGTACGCAACTCTGATAGCTCACGCTGGGCCATTCTGTACGGCGCTTTCGCAATAGGCCGCGTACCCTGTTCCAAATCAATAACGAACTCGACATCACGATTAGGGGGAAGACCAGGAAGATCCGTAGGAAAAACATCTGGAAATTCACGCACAACAGGAATCTCCTCCAAACGCGGCAAAACAGCACTAGTCCCCATAACTGAGACTAGACAAGCAAAACAGTCAGAAACAAACAACGTCCGAACACATACCGCCGAAATCCCTGGAGTATCCTGGCATGAATCACCATAAACACTTCCCGGCTAACCATTGTCTTTGAGAAAATCCAAGCGCTTTCCTCTGCACTGGATGACGGCGTCATAGCGGGATAACCAGTCCATGCCCAAAATGACGTCAAAATCCTCCAAATCGATTACCTTGAAATTAGCCTTTGCTACGAAATCGCCCAACAAAATGGGACAATCAAGAAGACCCCAGTCTGCCACCACCGAAGCACCGGATGGAAATTTCACCAAAAACGCATTCCCCACTCGATCTGGTGTCAAATGATACCGATCCAGAAAGGTTTGTACCACAAATGAATGGGTCGCGCCAGAATCAAATAGAACACGCGCCCAACGGTTCTTTATCTTAAAGTTTCCTATAAGGGTACATATGTAGCTAAAAACTACGCATAAGAGGCAGAAACAAAACAGGAACCAGAGGAATGAATCGAACCTGAGATAACCTGAGGTGACGTCTGAGCTTCCTCTGAAGAGACCACATTCAACTTCCCTTTGCCTTTGTCTAAACGCGGAGGCGGAGGCAAAGCCTGGAGTGGTGCGGGTTGCAAAACAGGTTGGATCTGCGGGCACCTTGCACGAAGATGTCCTGGTCTGCCACACTGGAAGCACACCTTGTCATTGGCCTAGCAGCGGCCCACATCATGACCTCTTCTCCCACAAAATGTACACTCCAAGTCTCTGGTTGGCGCACCCTGAATGGCATGCACCTGCTCCTTCTTTTGCATCCCCAACCACTTGAAACATTTCTCAAACGGGTGCCGGCTCGGCCACAGAAGCTACATAGTTCCTTCTTCTTCTTTACGTCTGCCTCGTGGGACATTTTCTCTCCCACCAGCTGTCTCTTGCCCTGCCTCATCTGCTGCCCTCTTTGTTTGGCATTTTCGATGGCTTCCACCTTCAATGTAGCCTCAACCACAGTAGTGTAACTCGTCGCTCCATAAGCACTTGCGAACTGCTGCACGTCACTGCGGAGTCCGCCAAGAAATCTCTTTACTCGGTCAGCTTCCGTAGTCACCAAGCTCGGAGCGAACCGACTTAAGTTGCTAAACTCAATTTCATACTCACTCACCATGAGTTTCCTCTGCTTCAAGTACAAGAAGTCATTCATCAGGCGGTCCCTTTCCGCTGCCGATATAAACTTGCGCCGTAACATTTCTTTGAACGCTTCCCACGAACAGCCCGCCCCTAGGCCTTCCTTTTCTCGCAACCACCAACCTTTCGCCAAACCTTTGAGTTGATAGGCGGCAAGCATCACCTTCTGGTCCTCGGTAACGCCAGAATACACAAACATCTCTTCCAATGTGATTACCCAATCATCCAAGATCACAAAGTCTGCTTTTCTATCATAAGTCGGTGGTCCAAGTCGCTGAAACTACGAGATGAAGGTCATCGCAGGAGGAACCACAACTGGGGGTTTCACTGCCACTGAAGGAGTCGAACTAGTGGGGCCTCTAACCGTCTCTTGTCCTCTTGGTGCCAGCCCCGACATTGCTGATGACATAGCTTGGAGCTGGGACTGCACTTCCTGCACCTGCCTCGTCAAAGCCTCCTTACTTTGGAGAAGACTATCCATCAGGGCATTATTCTGCGCGCCCGAAGACTCGCCCTCGGATTGGGGAGTTTGCCTTGTCACTGGACGCTTCGACATCCTATACACACGTTCACTCTTATCAAGCTCAAACCCAACAAAACACACAACAGTTAAGTACAGACCATACATATATATACATATGAATATCAACTGCTAACTTGCTCTGGGAGTTTGAGAATGATGGTATGCCTAACCTAAAGATGACTCACCGTCATCCCACTCCCTTGTGCCTAACCAATGAATGCATGACTTTATTTGACCCAAAACCATGAGTGTACAGGTGTCATCATGTACATCTTTAGCTTGGCACATTGTGCTCATGCAATGTTATGTTATGCGTGCTGTGCGATGCAATCTAGAAAAAAGCCTTAATGCATGCCATGAGCGGTCGTACGCATCACAATGCTATGCATCCCATACTACATAGCATTACATGCAACGAAGAAAAGAAAACGTGCTAGTCGCATCCATGTGGTAAGGTTATGCATCCCATACTACATAACCCGCACATGTTGCCCCTATGGTGGATCCATATACAACCACATATTATGCATCCCATACTACATAATATGCCCTGTATACTTCTTGTCATGCCATGAGTGTAGTGTGCGTGCGTCGGCCAAGACATACTGATGGCACCTCGGTGTGTGTATGATATGATGCTGACAACCAAAAAGAAAGTTTTCCCGACCAATTGTCAAGCAAACCTGGCTCTGATACCAACTGTCACAACCCGCATTTCCTCAATGAGTACCTCGTATCAGAGCAAGAGGAACTACGGGTTATGATGCCACGTCGTGCAGGGGATAACTGCACACGCTCAGGCAACCCTTGACGCTCACTTTATGAGTTGAAATTCATCAGTGAAATGTAAGAAAACCTTTGGATTGAATGGTCGTATCACTCGGCCTTAGGTATCAAAAATTGTATTCGTACGCGGCGGAAATACTTTGTTTATTTATGACGATCTCCTATATGCAGTCTATAGTGATACTACTATAAGAAATCCTCTTTGTTTACGTCATTTGGAAAATACGTCTTAGTTGATCAAAACATGTATGCATGATATATAATAATAGGTTTGGTGTAGCTTAGAAAATACCTAATGCAACCTACCATAAATCCTTCCCAAGAGCAAAAAAACATCATCCAAATGAGTCACATAGCAGTCTATTATTCATACATCACAAGTAAAGAAAACCACCAATGGGCGCCAACAAACTGACACGAACCCATTGGGGCACATGTATGTCTGTACAACAAAGAAAAGAACTATCTCGCTACATAAGCTTGGCTAGCTCCAAAGAAACTCTGTCCACCAAACCTAGCCGCTCAACCGGCTACAACCTGCACCTGAGGCATTCAAGAAAGAATACCTCAGCAATCCTTGAAGATACAATCAAAAGAAGAGCAGTATCATGAAGGGGCTTACCGACCCCGTAGCAATGTTTCATATAGGTAAATGAGTGAATAAAACAAGTGGAAAACGCACCGAAACACATGCCAAACGCACCAAGTGCGTACAAGTGCAACAAGTCCTGCTCCACCCGCAGGAGCAAAAGGGCAATACACATGCCCAAATTCAGCATCTTTCGAACAAGAAACAACCAAACTAGTGAAACATAGGCAGCGGTTAAGTTCAATTCCGCAAGAGTCTTTCGGTGGCGGCCCTAAAGTGGAACGCACAAATTCAAACCAGCCCAAATCGGGGGTAAAATGGTCTCTCATACCATAAAACAAAACCCGGTGGCCACCAAGGCTGAAACCACACCACCCCTTGCAGAATTCTCACACAAACGCTCCTGCCATGGTTCACAATTCGCCTCGCAAAATGCCCCATAACCCAAGCTAAACACGTTCCTTTCATCGTTCTCACGCATGACGACAAGTTGCTAGAAAAGTAATTAAGCTATAATCTACATGAATTACATGATGAGGAACAAGAACAAATCACATGATTAGGCAAGAAAAATGCTACATGAACATGAATAAATAGAGCTACATGAGTCACATGAACAAGACAAACGACATGAAGCAACCTATCATAGACTTGATAACCAAAGAAAACTAAGCATGGAAATCATATTCATGGAGTATAGGAAATTCAAAAGCATAATCATAAAGCTAGTGAGGAAGAACTCAACACAAGAAGAACAAGCTAGGGAATTTGAAAGGTAAACACTGGCTATGTTGGCACAATCAAAATTAAGAAAGAGGATTGGCAAGGGTGAAGAACACCGCTTGCCTGAACCGAGACGATGTCGCGACAACTGCTCCTCTCTTTCCTTGCCTTGCTTAAGCCTTTCTCCCTTGCTTTCTCTTTGAGAATGAAGAAGAAGATGAAGAGAAGGTGAAATGAGAAGAACAATTCTCTGTTTCGGCCTTATTTCCTCCAGAACAGAGCTGCATCGTTAGATGCAGAATCAAGGAAATGAACGGCACAAAAAAACTGGAAAAACTCGATTTTTCGGGCCGGTCACGCCCTGTGTCATGCCCGTGACTCAGGGCGTATACCATAAGCGGCGTAGAAAGTCGGCAAATCCAAGTTTATCCACCCGGTACACGGGCGGGTACACGCCCGTGACGGGTCGGTCACGCCCGTGACCTAGGGCGTGTAGCCCGTGTCTCGACACCTTGTCGACACAAAGTGTCGACACTCGACACAGCTGGACCCGCCCTGTGACACGCCCGTGTCACAGGCCGTGTCCCCTCTCTCGACACCCGACACTCGACACTCAACACTCGACACTCAACACTCGACACTCGACACTGCGGGACACGGCCCGTGACACGCCCGTGTCACGGGGCGTGTACCCCATTCGTCGAGCTTCACTCGACACCAGAAAATCGTCGAGGCAAGGAGGTCACGCCCAGGTCACGGCCTGGGTCACGCCCCGACACGCCCATGTCGGGGGGCGTGTCACGCACAAAAATGACTAATTTTCCCTGTTTTGACAAATGTTCCTGTGTCGTCCTAGACCATTTTTGCCTTAAGAACTTTTTACCCTTTTTTTGTTTCCTGTACCAGCAACTCACTTTCAGCAACATTTCCCGGGCGCGAAAAAGTGCAAACATTCCCTAAGAGGCCTCACCGAGTCCCCAATTTGGACTCCAGTTTGCTGGAGAATCGTGCAACTCGGCAACCAAAACAGCCACTCGCAAGCCCGCGGGGAAAAACCATGCGCGAACAACGTTCAAAGCCAACGTAACGCCCATCATGCGTACGCAATCAAAATTCGGGGCGTTACAATATCACCTGGCACAAAGTCAAACACACAGGTCACTAAGACCTCAGCCTTTATAGAACACGCTTACAACTCTTGATTCACTAAGAATTTTACAGAAAATAGAAGTAAAGAATGAGATGTTAAGACACTAGAGCAAGCTCTGTGTCTCCTTCTTGGACTGAACAGATATCAGATCCAAGATATTGATGTTGAAGACAATATGTGGGCTGTTGAATCTCTCTTCAAACAGCTTCCTTTTTCCCTGCAGAACTTATAGGTCTGTAAGCTTTAGATCCTGCTATTGCAGATGGGGATTGCTTCAGTTATCTCTTTCCTAGCAAGGTTCTCTGTGCAGAACAACTTCTTCAGGCTTGACAAAAATGACGATGAAGAAGATGACGTTCAACCGCACTTTTGTTTTCAGAAAACCTAGACAAAGAATTTATTGCTTGATCAGATGATCTGATTCTTTATATCTCTGGCTGATTGAGTAGTGGGTCCCACCATCAGGATTGATGGTCGAGATTTAGCCAATCAGCTCACGCTTTCCATTCATTCCCGATTCAACAGTATTTGTTTTAAGTGGGCCCCAACACTTAATGATGAAATAATCCTTGGTAATTGCAGAAGATAGCAATAGCTGGCCCGCCAACGTCTCTGGTAGCATTTCCACAACATTTCAATTTTGGTTGACTTTTGACTTTGCTGACATCACCATGACTTGGCATCTATGGACTTAGCCAAAATTGAATCATTAGTACCAAAGGCGTTGAGTGAGTAGGAATCACTCAATGCCATAACACTTAGACAAAATTCTGTCTGTCTAGGTATTGAGCTCGACAAACTCTGAGCTCCATTTGACGAACGACAAGCTTAGGCGACAAGAGCATAAAAATCAGTTTTAAGAACTGCAGGCTCAGTTCGACAAATACTATTTCAGTTCGATGAAGCTGAGCTCGACGAAATCATAAAGTCAGTTCGATGAACTATAAACTTAGTTCGACGTTTTGTTAAACTCAGTTCGACAAAAACCAAGCTCAGTTCGACGAACGTTGAGCTCAGGTCAACGAATCTGAGCTCGACCAAAGCCAAACTAACAATGTATTTAGATATAGCCAAAATTCTGCTTCAAGGCGTTGAGACCGTCTAGAGCCTTGAGAGAGCTTGCCTCACTCAACGCATTTTTTGCCTTGGCAAAAATTTATTTTCCTTGGTGTTGAGAGAGTAAGCTCCACTCAACGCCAAACTACTTAATAGAATTTCTATTATCTGCCGTTGAGAGAGGAAGCTACACTCAAGTCCTTTTACCTTGGCATTGAAAGAGTAAGCTCCACTCAACGCCAAACTACTTAATAGAATTTTTTTGTTATCTGGCGTTGAGTGAGTAAGCTATACTCAATGCTAGTGGACTTAGTCAAATTTTTGCTCAACATTTCTGTGGAGTTGACTGGCACAACAACACTCAACACTTTGAGCTGTATTGCGTTGAGTGAGTAGACCACACTCAACTCTTGTGGACTTGGCCACATTTTAGCCAATTTTTCTAGGCTTAGACTGACTCAGCCTGACTCACAGCCTTTTGTTATATGGCATTGAGTGAGTAGACTACACTCAACACATTTATACTTAGCCATCATTTTTGGCTATCTTTCAGTTATGCTGAGATAGTCTCAACGTCTTAGCGACATATGGCGTCGAGTGAGTAGACTACACTCAACGCTTTTGTACTTAGGCAAATTTCTACTGGATAATTATTGAATCCATACCTATGGCATCGAGTGAGCTTGTTTCACTCAATGTCTTTTGACTTGGTTGATTTTTGTGTTATGTCCAGCAACCACTTCTTGTGTCCACATGACCAATCAATTTGATATGGACTAACCTGCACTCAAAAACTCAAATGCACATCAAATACATTTGATGTGTGTGGCATTGACGTTTTGACTTCTCACAAATCAATGACATTGGGACCCAACAATCTCCCCCTATTTGAAGAAGTCAAAACCTCATTTTTGTCCTTGGTCAATGGCACACACAATATATACAGCAAAAAATGTATGGAAATTTTGATAAGCTATGAGTAAGTGTACCACATTTACTTACTCCCCCTATTTTGCTGCAAGGTGTTTGTCATTCCTTAAGTGCCACATTACTTTCTTTCCCTTTTCCATCTCTCCCACTTGCTATGAATCCCCCTTGCTACCTTCTCTCTTCTCTTCTCTCCCCCTTTTTGACTTTTGTAGAATAGGAAGATGGGGGCTTGCCTTCCCATTGGCTGACCTTCTTTATTCTATCCAGAGTAGCTTACTCCCCCTCAGTAGAAGCATTAGTGAACTAATACTACTAGGGAGTGTTTGTATGTCCAGCAAGAGGAACAATACCTGCACACAAAAAATAATATAAAAGGGAGTGCCTGAAGCTATGCCAAGTTCAACATACCCAACTCAAATTTGAGGGTGTTGAACTTTGTTTCATCTAATGGCTTAGTGAAGATATATCAGCCACTTGCTTATTTGTGGGGACAAACTCAAGACTGATGTCTTCCTTCTGTACATTCTCCCTGATAAAATGATATCTTATTTCTATATGCTTAGTCCTGCTATGTGAGACAAGATTCCTAGCAAAAGAAATAGCAGTTGTAGAATCACAGTAAAAAGAAGTTATACTTACCTGCAGGTTGTAATACTGGAGCTGATGTTGGATCCGCAGTAGCTGAGCACAACAGCTGCTTGCTGATATATATTATGACTCAACAGTGAATATATCAACACTAGTTTGCTTCTTGTTGCTCCAAGAAACTATCCTTCTTCCTAAGAACTGACAGGTTCCAGTATTGATTTTCCTGTCTTCTTTGCAACCTGCAAAATCTGCATCTGAAAATCCTGTTAGATCAAAATCCCTATCTCTAGTGTACCATAGGCCAAGATCTGGTGTGCCATTAAGATATCTCAAGATTCTCTTTGCAGCAAAGTAATGATATTCTTTAGGGCAGGCTTGATACCTAGTACAGACACATGTGGCACGCATGGTGTCTGGCATACTAGCAGCCAAATATAGAAGGGAGCCAATTATCCCTCTATACAAAGACTCATCAATAAGTTTCCCTGCCTCATCTTTTCCTATATGCATACTTGATCCCATGGGAGTTCTCATGGTGGAGGCATTCTCTATACCATATGTTGGATCCCTAGTTGATTTGGGCTAGCTTCACTGACTTAGGATGTGACCTATCTTGTATAGCCAGGGTCAATTTGTGTCCTAGAGTCTAGGTTAAGTCCTTAGGCTCAACTCCAAGTGGACCAGCTTTCACCAAGACCCTCAGAGACTCCAGACTCACAAGTTTTCAAGACCAAGTAAAGTGAGTTCGACGTTCGTCGAACTCAGCTCGACGAAAGGAGTCTTGCGCTCGACGATCGTGAGACAATTCTTAGTGCTGAGCTCGACGATCTATGTTCTCTGTTCGACGAAAACTCAGTTTCTACATCAAGCCAAAGTCAGGAGGACTTCAAATTTTTCTATGTCCAGCTTCATGCTTCGGTGGACGAATTATATTCTGAGCTCGACGAACTTGGACCTCAAGTTCACAGCTTCTCAGGTCGACGAATGCTAATCTCTACTCGATGATTTCTGGACTCAGAGAATTTGTGTCGACACCAGGATTTCAGTCGACACCAGCTTAAGTCGACACCATGATTTCAGTCGACACCAGCTTATGTCGACACCAGGATTTCAGTCGATACCAGCTTCTGTCGACACCAGAGGATTTGTGTCGACACCAAGATCAATCTGTCGACACCAATTTATGTCGACACAGCATTTCAGTAGATGCAGAGTATTTTGTCTAAGTCCAGAACTTTTCTCAGCTCGATGAATTTGATTCTCAGCTCGACGAATGAAGACTGTCTATCAGATGAATGAAGATTGTCTGGTCGACAAACTTTATCAAGCTCAGCTCGACGAACTCAAGCTCAGCTCGACGAACACAAGTGCAGTTCGACGAATTGTGTTCTTCGTTCGACGAATCCAGATTAGGTTTTCTTCAAGGCTCTCGTCCCATTTCTTGGCGCTGATTCCTGAACATTTAATACCAGATCTTCTCGGAATGTTACCGTTAGAACGTGCATTGACTATGGACGATTACATGCCGTTTTTCCATGGGACAGTTAGAAAAGTAATTGATTGCTAATTCTTTCCAAGGCCGACTGTAATTACTGCTCGACATTCAAAAAGTTTGAATATTCCTCCGTCAGAAACATATACAACACACAAAAAATAGAGAAACAGGAAGAGAGAAAACATAATCAAGCAGAGTTCAAGAATTACAATACAGAAAATACTCAGAAGTTGCAGAAGAACAAAAGATTCTCGAATCTAAAGTTCTTGACTGCAATCAGCCTTGACTAGAGAACTCTCTCAAGAAGAAGAATAATAATAAATTCAATCAAGAGTCTTCTTCTCTTTATTCACAGGATAACTTCAAAGGACAACAATCAATCAATCTGTCAAAAAAGTTCCTATAGCAGTTCTGGTCCAGGCATTCTAGGTCATTGAAGGCCTATCACCCTGAAGCAGTGCTCCAGCATTCCTGACCAGTTCAAGACCTCAGGGGGAGCAATAGCTGCTACATCAATCCACAAGTCTTCTCTCTGACTATTGACAGAGAGACACTATCACCCCCTCTCTAATTCCTGTACAGGGTTTTAAATCCCTTCAAAATTATTTTGGTTGCAAGTCTCCTTCCAAAAGACTTGAGGGTTTGGTTTTTGGGGACCTGATCAAAACCCATTGGTGCCCAGGACACCGGATCAACTCATCCAGCAGTGGATTCCTACCTAGGGTGGTAGAAGAGTGGATGTACCCAGATTGATTGGGGAACCACTATAGCTCCTTGTGTCTTCTGGTTGCTTATTTTCTTTTGTTTTCTAGCTGTGTCTGTGATTGCTCTGTGTTTAGTTAGTTGCTATGTTTGCTTTATTTTATTTGCTTCCCTGTTCACTTAGGAATACAACAAGAGATGTAAAAGGTTTCTAGCAAGCATCATACTCTATTCACCCCCCCCCCCCCCTCCTCTAGAGTATATCAGATCTAACCTGCACTTTCAATTAGTATCAAAGCGAGGTTGGTTAAAATACCACACCTTAGTGGTTGCACAGGCTAACACCTGAACCCAAAGATCCCTCTAGTTAGATCTGCTTGTTTTAAGTTTGTTGTTAGATTTATTTCTTCACAGAACATGGCCCAAAACAAAGATTATGCTAGCACCAGACCTCCAGTGTGCAATCTATCTAAGTTTGCACTTTGGAAGGCAAGGATTAGACTGTACATGAACTCTATTGATGAAGACATTTTCAATTCTGTTTTGACAGTGTGTCCAAGACCTCCAGAAAATACAAGTACAAGTACTGTTCCACCTCCTTCAGGAACAGAAGTAGAAATCAAGAAATGGAAAGTTGTAGATGCTAAGGCTATGAACATTCTAGCCCAGACTATGTCTGATGAAATATTCCAAAAGGTAGCTGAATGCAACTCAGCAAAGGACATCTGGGACAAGCTATCTAAGATAGTCTCAGGATCTGCTGATGAGAGAAAAGATAGAAGATCTCATCTCATAACCCAGTATGAGAATTTCAAGAAAGGAGAAGCTGAGTCAGTAGCAGATATGTATAATAGACTCAATCTCATAGTCAATGATCTGAAAACATTGGACAAAGAGATCTCATTGACTGAGCTCAATGATAAAATCCTAATGTGCTTCCCAAGAACTTGGGACTCAAGGATCTGGCCAATCAAGGATGCCAGAAGCCAAAATAAGATCACAACTGAAGCTCTCTTGGGCAAGCTCAAGTCTTATGAGCTGCTCATCAAGAACAGAGAAGAAGAGCAGAAGGCTGCCTCACAAGCTATAAGAAAGGAAAAATCAATTGCTTTTAAAGCCATTGAAGATCAGCCTGAAGACAAAGTCACGGGCAATGAAGAGCTGCTAAGCTTACTGGCCAGAAGATTTTACAAAATGGCCAGGAAAGATTTCAAGAAAAAGTCTGCCAGAGGGCATGACAAGCCAAGGTATGACAAATCAAATAACAAAGAGATTATTTGTTTTGGATGCAGGAAACCAGGCCACATGATGTCTGACTATCCAGAAAAGCTGTATAAGGACAAAAAGGACAGGAAGGAAAGAAGAAAAGACAAAGACTTCAGGAAGAACAACAATGACAAACACTCCTCCAGCAAGAACAAACACACTAGGAAGGGGTTTGTAGCTGAATCTTGGAGTGAGACAGAAGAAGAATCTGAAGCTTCATCCAGCTCAACTGATCATGAAGATGATGCTGAAGAAAAAGAATTCTGCATGATGGCTATCAATGCCTCACAATAAAATTCTAATGCAGAAGAGTCAGAATCTGAATCAGAGACTCAATCTGAAGATGACCAGGTAATAGACTCATTTGATTTTAATTCAGAGGACTTTAAATGTGAATTTAAGGCACTTTGTTTAGATCTATTGATATCTTAAAAAGAAATTATTTCTCTCAGAAATCAACTATCTGAACAAAGCACCTTCAAATCAGATAACCTCACACTCTCTGAGGAGTTGGAATGCTGTAGGGAGCAGATAGCCTCACTGAAAAGTGAACTATCAAAGGCCAAGAAGTTTGAAGAATCCCTCAATGGGAGAATTATCAAACTAATGGACATCACAAGCACAGTGAACTCAAGATTCAATAGTACACTGGGCTTGGGTGCTTCATCCAGCCAACCTATAGTATTAACTACCCCAATCAAATTTACCTCTGATAAAGGTAAGGGAGTTGTAGAGGTTGCTAGGAAGAATTCTGATCTACCTAAGAAAACCATAGTTCAACAAAAATCGTCGAACGGAGCTCGACGATTGCCGAATGGAGCTCAATGATCTCAGGCTAAATCATCAAACTCAGGTCGACGAACTCTGAACCCTGAACTCTCGCATGGTCGATCTTCGAACGGAGCTCGACGATCTGACCCAAGATCATCGAACTCAGCTCAGATATCATCGAACAGAGCTCAGAGTTTTGAAAACTCTTACAAAGGAAAATCAAATTTCAATCCTAGAGGTTCTACATCCCAAAGGTTTAGCCCCTATACTGAATATATAATACCTCCTAGGAGATATCATCTTGAAGGCTATAAGAGTCAACCAGGGATGTCTTTCATTTCTGAATTCAAAGGTTATCAACCTAGGCCCAAGGTAAACTGGGTCAAAAACAAGTAAATTATTTTATGTACATGTGAAGACATATCCAACATCAAACCAGCAATGCTATCTAGATAGTGGGTACTCAAAGCACATGACAGTAAACAAGGACAATTTCACATCCTTCAAAGCCAAGCTTGGACCCAAAGTGATATTTGGTGATTCAAACTTTGGACTAACAAAAGGATATGGTGCAGTCCAGATTGGCACAGTCACATTCAAGAAGGTAGCCTATGTGGAAGGACTGAAGCACAATTTAATCAGCATCAGTCAACTGTGTGATGAAGGCTACCAAGTGACTTTCAGCAAATCCTTATGCAAGATCAAATCAGAGGACAACACAACTGTGTTGACAGGTAAAAGGAAAGGTAACATCTATCTTGTAGATTTTCTTTCAACCAAGGTAGATATTTGCTTGTTTAACTCTATTTGTAGACCTAATGAACTTTGGCATAAGAGATTAGGACATATAAACCTTAGAACCATTGCTAGGTGGTATCAAAGCCTAGGATTTTGTAGAGGACAAGAAGGAAGGACTCTGCAGGGCTTGTCAATTAGGCAAGCAAACCAAAAATAGTTTCAAGTCACTTAATAAGGGTGATTCACCTAGGATTTTGTATCTGTTACACATGGATCTCTTTGGACCCATTACAGTACAAAGCTTAGGAGGGAAATCTTATACCTTAGTAGTTGTAGATGACTTTTCTAGATTCACATGGGTGTTCTTTCTGAGGAAGAAGTCTGATAACTTTAAGTGTTTGACAGATTTTTCTCAAATGCATACAGACTGAGTTCAACACTCACATTGCCCTGATCAGATGTGATCATGAGACAGAGTTTGATTCTCTTCTTATGCAAGAGTTCTGTCAAAGTGAAGGGATCAGGCACACTTTCTCAGCTCCTAGAACTCCTCAACAAAATGGGGTAGCTGAAAGGAAAAATAGAACCCTTATTGAATCTGCTATTACATTATTGTCAGATGCTCACCTTCCTCTGTCCTTTTGGGCAGAGGCAGTGAACACCTCCAACTATGTGTTGAATAGAAGTTTGATACATAAACTGAAGGGCAAGACTCCCTATGAATTACTCAAAGGGAAGAAACCTAAAGTAGATTACTTCAAAATCTTTGGTTGTATTTGCTACATTCACAATAATGACAAGAAATACATAGCAAAATTTCAAGCTAAAGCTAATGAAGGAGTATTTCTAGGATACTCCATGATCAGTAAAGCTTATAGGGTGTATAATAAATCTACTCTTAAAATTGAAGAATCTGTTCATGTATCTTTTGATGAGACTAACATGTCATACAAGGAGAAAGAAATTTCTAGCATAAGCTCTTTGCAGGTTCCACCACTATGTGAGTCTATGGATGGACTGAACCTTACCCAAGAGGTATCAAACCATTCCACTCCACAGGATGCTGAAGATAGTGATGAGGAAAGTCAAGAGGAAGTGGCTGAAATTCCCCCAACAGTTAGTATCATTCCCCAAGAGGAATTAAATACTGAAGTTGTTGCTCAACCAACTCCACTAACTGATCTTGTCACACTTAGAGATCACCCCAGATCTCAAGTGATTGGAGACATCTCAATAGGTGTACAGACAAGGCATCAACTCAACCAAGACTTGATGCATGCCTGTTTTCTCTCTCAAATTGAACCTCTCACCATACATGAGGCAAAGCAAGATCCCCACTGGATCTTTGCAATGCAAGAGGAACTCAATCAGTTTGAGAGATGTAGAGTTTTGGATTTGATTCCAAGACCCCATAACTACCCAGTTATTGGAACCAAATAGGTCTACAGGAACAAGTTGGATGCTCAAGGCAACATAGTGAGAAACAAAGCTAGGCTTGTTGCTCAAGGCTATAGACAAGAGGAAGGAATAGACTATGACCAAACCTTTGCCCTTGTTGCAAGGTTAGAGGTCATTAGGATATTCCTTGCCTAGGCATGTTACAAGAGATTCAAGGTCTACCAGATGGATGTCAAAAGTGCATTTCTGAATGAAATACTTCAAGAAGAGGTTTATGTAGAACAACCTCCAGGTTTTATCTCTCCCACTCAACCCTCTTTTGTTTTTAAACTGCATAAACTCTCTATGGTTTAAAGCAAGCTCCAAGAGCTTGGTATAAGACCCTAGTAAGCTTTCTTTTAGAGCATGAATTTACAAGAGAAACCAAAGATAAAACACTTTTCACTAGACATCATAAGGACCAAACATTATTAGTACAAATATATGTGGATGACATTATTTTTGGGTCTACTGATCCCAAATTGTGCAAGAGGTTTGCTGACTTCATGCATTCAAAATTTGAGATGAGTAGCATGGGTGAGCTTTCCTACTTCCTTGGTCTCCAAGTGAAGCAGCTCCCAGATGGTATCTTCCTCTCCCAAGCTAAGTATGCTAAAGAGCTTATCAAAAAGTTTGGGATGGGTGATGCTTCAGGGATGAAAACCCCTATGGCTACAAATGCTGTTGTGGATTCTGATACATCAGGGAAAACTGTAGGTCAGAAAAACTATAGGGCAATTGTTGGATCCCTATTATACCTAACAGCTAGCAGACCTGATATAATGTTTGCCACATGCCTTTGTGCTAGGTTTCAAGTGAACTCTAAAGAATCTCACCTTATTTTCCTAAAAAGAATTTTGAGATATATAAAGAGTTGCCCTAGTCTAGGACTCTGATATCCTGCAGAGTCATAGTTTGAGTTAACTGGATACTCAGATGCTGACTATGCTGGATCTAGAGTGGACAGGAAAAGTACCTCTAGAACATGCCAGTTCCTTGGTATGAGACTTGTCTCCTGGTTTTGTAAAAAGCAGACATCTATGTCTACATCAACTGTAGAAGCAGAATACATGGTTGCTGGTAGTTGTTGTTCACAAATGCTATGGATACAAAACCAACTCTTAGTTTATGGTGTCAACTTAAATAATTCAACATTATTTTGTGATAATACAAGTGTTATTGCTATAGCACAGAATCCAGTTCATCATTCTAGGACCAAACATATTGAAATAAGACATCATTTTATTAGAGATAATGTGGACAAAAAGAAAATTAACTTGATCCACATTCCTACTGATCTATAGAGAGCAGATATTTTCACTAAGCCATTGGATGAGAAAACACATCTGTTCTTTATAAATCAACTGGGAATGATTGATGGAGAAGAGTTAACCTAGTTTTTGTCTGCATTCGACGAATTTTTCAGAGTTCGTCGAACGGAGTTCGACGAACTAGGGAAAGTTTGAGAGATTCTCGTCGAACGGAGATCGACGAATTCTCTGTGTGAGGAAATAATTTTCGTCGACCAAAGATCGACGAACTTTGCTTCAAGAAGACATTTCGTCGAACGGAGTTCGACGAACTGTTTTCGATTCTTCTGGATGAGTTCGACGAATCATCTATCTATATTTTATTTCGTCGAGCTCAGTTCGAAGAATTTTTCTTTTTCGTGGAACAGAGTTTGTCGATTCATATTCTGAAAATCTTATATCTAGGTTTTCTTCGACCTCCGTCCTGCGCTTTCAGTTCCTTTGCTCTTGATCGTTGTTTCTCTCTGTGTTTTCCTTGCAGGAAATCAATGGCGATTCCCTCAGGTGCTCTGGTTGCAATGAAGTTTGACACTGGATTCGACAAGGACTTTGAGTCGTTTCAACATTCTGACCCCATATTTCTATACATCTTAGAACTACTGGAAGAACTCAGTTTAAAGGATTTCATGATCAGGCGCATTAAACTTCATGGAACGGAAATACGAGAATGGGTTTATACATCTACAGTCTCTGAAGAAGATGCTTTGACCGGCAATATAGGGAACACTGCTATTTCCCTCTCTCCCGCAGTTCTTACTGAAGTATTTGGATTAGTGAACGGAGAAGACAATCTGGAAATGGATTCTGAGGAATTCAGTGATATGCTGAAACTGATGGGTTTCTCTGGTAACAACCCTAATAAGTTGTTGAAAAAGCAATTATCCGCCGCCTACCAATTTCTGGCAGATATTACGGGAAAGATTCTGATGGCTAAGCACTCTGCCCATGACTATATTACCCGTCACCAATTTCTGATAATGTGCGCAGTAGTGAATAAGCGACAGGTTGATTGGAGTAAGGTGTTCTTTGAATTGATCAAGAAGAAGAATAGCAAGAAGGAAGTCTGCTTTGGCAGAATATTGGGAATATTTCTCAAAGAGAAGGCTGCTGAATGTATGGTCTCCCCGACCATCTTCATAAACACCAGCAAGCGCCTCACTTACGCCATGTTTGGCAGGTGGGAGAGGACCATCTCCAAGCCCTCAAAGGCTTCCTCCTCCTCTCTCCAAACTTCTGAGAGCACAAGGGCTGTAAAAGCCGCTCCTCACCTTGTTGAAGAGGTTCCTCCATTTCAACCATCTCTTCCAGCACCTCTTCCTCCAAATAAGCCTCCCCATGTACCACCCCTCCTTCATCTCCACCACTTGACTTGACAAACATTCCATCTCCACCTCCATCTTCCCCCTTGCAAGTTGATCATCAACCCACTCCTCTAGATTCCCCTCATGAGATAATACTTCCTACACCTCTACAGTCTCCTCTTCCCCCACACCTCTCCACCATCCCATCTTATCATATACCATCAGACTCAATCATGCTAGATGCCCCCACTCCATCTGTTATTCCTCCTCCAATTCCATCTCTTTCCCCTTCCCCATTTGATTCATCTACCCTCATTTCTTTGCTCACCCCTCTCATCAAATATTTGATCTAAGAGGCAATTACACCTCTCGTGACCTCCATTAATTCCTTATCTGCCCAGCTCTCTCTTCTATCTACTGTCCCCTCTTCATCTAGGAGCCTGGCTCCAGGTATTCCTGAACCCAGGCAGGGGGAGATGCTCTGTGATGAAGTTGCAGCAGATGCAGCAGCAGCATCAGTAGTCACAGCAGATTCAGATTCAGATGAGGATACAACAATATTGACAGACTTTGATGCTGAGATGTTTGAGTTAATTCAATTCATGGATACTGACATTGATTTGGATGAGTCAGTTGCACAAATAACTCATGTTGGTGATTTCTATTTAAATCCCACAGTGAATTTATCAGTTTTGCTGAGTACTTTTGATACTGTATATAAACAATCTCTTCCAGCTGATTTTACTAAGCCTTATTTGGCTATGGTACCATATACCTCTCCAGCTAGTCCAGCAGTTGCCAAGCAACTCTGTGACAATTTTGCTCTATTTGCCTCCAGCTCAAAGGTCATTCCAGAAGATACTCCTGTGCCAGTTTCAACACCAGATTTTATTATGGATGACTCTCTAATGCCTACTCTAGATGAGCTTATTCAGGCTGACATTGAAGAAGAGAATAAGGCAGTAGCTGATAGCTCTGTCTCCTGTGTTTCTGAATCTTGTACAGATATTTCTTCTCTTGCTGCTGATACCCCTTTTCCTAAACCTTCTGCCTCTCCTCCAACAAAGGTTGTTGTTTCTGATAAAGCTTTAAAAGCTTTGGATGCATTGTATGATACCCCTCAGGATTCAGAATCTGATGATAATGATATTGATTCTGATGAGGATGCAGCTAGTAGGAAAAAGAGATTGTTGGCAAAGAAGAGAAAGGCTACTCCTCCTCCCAAGCCAAATCCCAATGCAGACACTCCCTATTATATTCTGCACAATGTGACTCCATATAAGGGAATGCCAGCATGGATGTGGCTCTCCAAAAACCTGCAGAAAGATAGAAAGAGAAGCAGGAGATACTCCCCTCCTCCAGTACACAGATACAGGAAGGATCCTCCTCCTCCTCCTCCAACAGCTGGTGCCAGTGGCTCTAGCTCCCAGAGATCTGCCCCAATGCAAACTTATCAAAGACAGTCAGGGAGATCTACTGGAAGCAGCCAGCAGAGGCCATCCTCCTATGGAAGTCAACAGCATAAGCAGCAGCAGCAACAACAAAGTTCTGAAGCTCATAAAGCTGTAAGCCCAAAAAGACCTCTCTCTCCTCCTATTCCTTTTGAAGATCCAGAGACTGCAAATACAGCAAGAATGGCTAGATACCAAGAGCTGATTGGTCTATCATTGATAAATAAAGCTAAAGCAGAAGGAAAATATATTTCTGGTCTTTCAACTATATCACAGTATAGAAAGGAAGAGCTGAAAAGATTTGATAAAGGCAACAAATTATTTAATGTTGATGACTATATGAAACTTCATCCAGAAGCAGTTTTCCCCAGGGCTACATCATTGAAAATTATTGGGGCAGCTGATATGACCATGACAGTGGCTCAAGCTCAAAATCCTAACAGATAAATCATTTTCAAGAAGCTAGGAGAAAAGAAAGCAGAAGACAAACCTCAACAGAAGAAGCCAAAGAAGTAATTTTTCTTGTTGATTCATTTCTGTCTGTTTTTGTTTTTAAACTATGCTATCTGTAACAAAGCTATGTATATATATATATCTGTTGCATGTGTTATAATTCTCTGCCAGATATATCTCTTTTCTTGCTTTGTTTTTTTGTCTTGAGTCTCTATTAGTGACCTCACCCAAATAGGGGGAGATTGTTGGATCCCTAGTTGATTTGGGCTAGGTTCACTGACTTAGGATGTGACCTATCTTGTATAGCCAGGGTCAATTTGTGTCCTAGAGTCTAGGTTAAGTCCTTAGGCTCAACTCCAAGTGGAACAGATTTCAACAAGACCCTCAGAGACTCCAGACTCACAAGTTTTCAAGACTAAGTAAAGTGAGTTCGACGTTCGTCGAACTCAGCTCGACGAAAGGAGTCTTGCGCTCGACGATTGTTAGACAATTCTTAGTGCTGAGCTCGACGATCTATGTTCTTTGTTCGACAAAAACTCAGTTTCTACATCAAGCCAAAGTCAGGAGGACTTCAAATATTTCTAAGTCCATCTTCATGCTTCGGTCGACGAATTATATTCTGAGCTCGATGAACTTGGACCTCAAGTTCACAGATTCTCAGGTCGACGAATACTAATCTCTACTAGACGGTTTCTGGACTCAGAGAATTTGTGTCGACACCAGGATTTCAGTCGACACCAGCTTATGTCGACACCAGGATTTCAGTCTACACCAGCTTATGTCGACACCAGGATTTCAGTCGACACCAACTTATGTCGACAACAGGATTTCAGTCGACACCAGGATTTCAGTCGACACCAGCTTATGTCGATACCAGAGGATTTGTGTCGACACCAAGGTCAATCTATCGACACCAATTTATGTCGACACAGTATTTCAGTAGATGCAGAGTATTTTGTCTAAGTCCAGAACTTTTCTCAGCTCGACGAATTAGATTCTCAACTCGATGAATGAAGACTGTCTATCAGATGAATGAAGATTGTCTGGTCGATCAACTCTATCAATCTCAGCTCGACGAACTCAAGGTTAGCTCGACGAACACAAGTGCAGTTCGACGAATTGTGTTCTTCGTTCGACGAATCCAGATTAGGTTTTCTTCAAGGATCCCATCCGGTTTCTTGGCGCTGATTCCTGAACATTTAATGTCAGATCTTCTCGGAATGTTACCATTAGAACGTGCATTGACTATGGACGATTACATACTGTTTTTCCATGGGAGAGTTAGGAAAGTCATTGATTGCTGATTCTTTCCAAGGCCGATTGTAATTACTGCTCGACATTCAAAAAGTTTGAATATTCCTCCATTAGAAACATATACAACACACACACAAAATAGAGAAACAGGAAGAGAGAAAATAGAATCAAGCAGAGTTCAAGAATTACAGTACAGAAAATACTCAGAAGTTGTAGAAGAACAAAACATTCTCGAATCTAAAGTTCTTGACTGCAATCAGCCTTGACCAGAGAACTCTCTCAAGAAGAAGAATAACAACTAAATTCAATCAAGTGTCTTCTTCTATCTATTCACAGGATAACTTCAAAGGACAACAATCAATCAATCTGTCAAAGAAGTTCCTGTAGCAGTTCTGGTCCAGGCATTCTAGGTCATTGAAGGCCTATCACCCTGAAGCAGTGCTCCAGCATTCCTGACCAGTTCAAGACCTCAGGGGGAGCAAGAGCTGCTACATCAATCCACAAGTCTTCTCTCTGACTGTTGACAGAGAAGACACTATCACCCTCTCTCTAATTCCTTTACAGGGTTTTAAATCCCTTCAAAATTATTTTGGTTGCAAGTCTCCTTCCAAAAGTCTTGAGGGTTTGGTTTTTGGGGACCTGATCAAAACCCATTGGTGCCCAGGACACCTGATCAACTCATCCTGCAGTGGATTCCTACCTAGGGTGGTAGAAGAGTGGATGTACCCAGATTGATTGGGGAACCACTATAACTCCTTGTGTATTCTAGTTGCTTATTTTCTTTTATTTTCTGGTTGTGGTCTGTGATTGCTCTGTGTTTAGTTAGTTGTTGTGTTTGCTTTATTTTATTTGATTCCCTGTTCACTTAGGAATACAACTAGAGTTGTTAAATTTTCTAGCAAGCACCATACTCTATTCACCCCCCCCCCTCTAGAGTATATCAGATCTAACCTGCACTTTCACCATACTTTTTGATTAGCTCCCTGGTGAACTTGGACTGGGATATGGACAAGCCATCATCAGTATGTCTTACTTGGAGTCCCAAGAAGAACATAAGCTCACTCATGCTACTCATTTCAAACTTCCCTTGCATAATTTTAACAAACATCTTACAAAGGTTGTCATCAGTAGATCCAAGGATAATGTCATTGACATATATCTAGACTATGATAAGCCTGTCCTTTGATTCCCTTAGAAATAGGGACTTGTCTACCTTCCCCTTAAGAATTTATTCTCAATGAGGAAGCTGGACAAGGTTTCATACCAAGCATTAGGGGCTTTCTTTAGCCCTTATAGAGAATTCCAAAGCTTATACACAAAATTAGGAGAGTTAGGATCTACAAAAACCTGGTGGTTGAGCTACAAATACTTCCTCTTTGAGGTAGCCATTTAGTAATGCTGATTTGACATCCATCTGGTAGACTCTGAATCCCTAATGGGTAGCAAATGCAAGAAAGATCTGTATGGCTTCCAGTCTAGCTACTGGGGAAAAGGTCTGGTCAAAGTCCAAGCCCTCTTCTTGTCTGTAGCCTTTAGCCACCAGTCTAGCCATATTCTTGACAATAATGCCATCTTGATCCAACTTATTCATGTAGATACACTTAGTCCCTATGACATTTTGTCCTTGAGGTCTGGGGATCAAATTCTAGACCTTAAATCTCTTAAATTTGTCCAGTTCTTCTTGAAATACTCCAATCCAGAACTGGTCCTTGATTTCTTCTTCAAACTTCTTTGGCACTTCTTGAGACAAGAATCTTGAGTAAAGAGTTGTATTCATGCTCTTGCTTCTGGTCTGAACCCCATGATGTGCATCACATATAATTTGGTGAATTGGATGGTCCCTTAGATGCCTGGTAGTTGGAGGTAATCTAGTTGCAGCTTACTGATCTTCAGGGTTTTCAGCTAGCTGATGTTCATTTTCTTCAGGTATGTCTTCCCCTTCTCTTGGAATAGGCAGTCCATCATCAGTTTCCTGGATTGTGGGGGTAGCTTCCTTGATGGTCAACTTGTCCATCATCTGCTCTATACCTACATTACTAGAAGAGTAGGAGCTTGACAGCTCATAGTTAACCATGTTGGATTCATCAAAAATAACATGCATTGACTCTTCTACAACTTGGGTAGTTAAGTTATAGATTTTAAAAGCATTACTATGAGTGTTGTACCCAACAAATATCCCTTCATGGGACTTGGTTGCAAACTTAGTAAAATGGACTTTTTCATTGTTGAGCACATAGCACTTACAACAAAGATCCTGAAATAGCTCAGGTTTGGTTTTTTGCCCTTCAAGATCTCATTGGGAGTCTTCTTGTGCTCTTGGTGATAAAAACCATATTAAGGACATAGCATGCAGTGTTAACCGCCTCAACCCAAAAGTATTTTAGGATGGATGAGCAACTTAATAAGGTTCTGCTAGCCTCTATGAGAGTCCTATTTTTCCTCTCAACAATTCCATTTTGCTGGGGTGTTCTAGGTGAGGAAAATTCTTGATGAATCCCTTGCTCTTCATAGAACCTTATCATGCACTCAGACTGAAATTCAGTCCCATGGTCACTTATGATTTGGACCACAGTGCTGTTGAATTCATTCTGAATTTGCCTAATAAATATCTGAAAGACGTCAGGGGTTTCAAATTTCTTCCTTAGAAAGAACACCCATGCAAATCTGGAAAAGTCAACAACAATCACAAGGGTATAGAATTTCCTACCTAGACTTTGAATTGGCATAGGACCAAACAGATCCATATGCAAGAGGTACATGGATCTCACTGAATCTTTGGAGCCAATGCTCTTGAAGGAGGTCTTGGTCTGTTTGCCCTTTTGGCATGTAGAGCAGATACCCTCCTTAGTGCATATAAACTTAGGCTCATTCCTAACCAGCTCTTTATTGAATAGCTTGTCTATGGTCCTATAATTTAGACGGGCTAGCCTCTTGTGCCACTGGATATAGGAAGAGGCTTTCTCATCTGCAGCTAGGAATATAATTGAGTCTTTGCAAGAGCATAGAAAATCTAAACAGTACACATTTCCACTCCTAGTGTCTGTTAAGATGACCTATTGGTCACTTAACCTCCTAATTTGGCACTCATCCTTATGGAATACTATGTCATATCCAAGATCACAGAGTTGTCTAATGCTTATCAGGTATGGTTGCAACCCTTCCACATATGCTACTCTAATGATAGTGACTATGTCATAAGAGATCTTACCATAACCTCTAGTCACCCCTTTTTCTGTCCAAGTACCATATAGGGGTATAGGCACTCGGACTATCATACAAAACAAAAATCAATTAACCTTAGGACCCTAATTTTTATTGGGTCCTTGGTGCATGTTAGGTTGAAAATAATTCTGCCTGCCTATAGATTTTCTGATAGGCAATCTGGTATTTTCTCTCTGCATACTATGATTGTGCCAGCAATCAACAGCAAAGTGGCCTACCTTGGCACAGCACCAACACTCATGGATGTTGTACCTTCTATTTGGAGCAGGTCTAGTGGTTGTGTTAACAGTAGTTCAGGGTCTAGAAGGAGTAGCAGCAGTCCTGTTCCATGGTTTCTCAGCCCCTGTCTGATAAGTGCAGGGTCTGGTAGTAGAAGTGCTTGGGATATCTTGAGCCCTTCAAGCAGCAGCTTTCTTTTCAGACAGCATACTCTTGATATCCTCAAAGATGCCCAGGTCTGGTCTACTTACATCCTTGCCCTTTGTCTTAGAGTGGGATGGAGGAGTTTGAGAACAGGCTGCAGCTTTACCCTTGACTAAAGGTGCTATAACACCAAACACAAATGGTCCAGGATGGTCCATTTGTATTTTCTCATGGGAACTAACACCTTTGCTGTAAAAGCCACCATTTTGTGGAACATCTTTGTTCACACAAGATGGTTTAGCATGATTCCAATGACCATAAATACTCTCATGGTCATGGGTGTTTGAAGGAAACTGAACTTTATTAAACTTTATAGGAGCCTTAGAGGCTAGTGGCTCCACTTGAGCTTTGCCCTTTCCCTTAGGATTAGCAGCTCTTATATTTCCCTTGAATCTCAACCCTTTCTTTCCCTTTTGGGAGGAGAATGAGTCTATCAAGGGCAACACTGTGTTAGGCTTGGAGTAGCTAGCCACTAGTTCCCTCTCCTTTTGGAGTCTTCCCTCAATATTCCTGATATTGTTGTTCTTGAAGGTTATGTTGCTCATCTGAAGGATTGTAACATTTTTCACTTTGCTGACTTCTTGAGTCTTTAGATCCAACAATTTTGCTGAATCAAAAGCAGCAAGCTTTAAAGATGCAATTTCCTTATTCTTTAGTTTGTCCAGGAGCTTGCTCTTCTTAAAAGCCTACAGAAGTGCATCATAATTATCAATCAATTGATTGATGTCTCCCTCAGATCCTGAGGCATCATCACTTGATACAGAGTCATAGGAATCTGGAACAGATTCATAATCTGAACATACAGAGCTAGTGACAGAATTTACCTTGCTTGGACTTGCTGATCCTGGCTGATTTCTTCATCTAACCTGGCCATCAACTTAAGGTATCAGCTATCTTCTTCAGAATCCACCTCTGAATCACCATATGATTGTGATAGAGGGGCCCGGTCTACAATAATGATAGCAGGATGCACCTCCTCAGCTTCTTCTTCTAAAGCAGCCAGCCTTTTGATGCAGTCTGCTTCAACATCTCCTTCTTTAGTAGAGTACAACACAATGTGGGCTTCTTATTCTTCTGACTCTGATGGGGAGGAGTCAGTCCATCTCTTTTGCTTTTTAGCAATGAGAGATTTCTCCTTCTTGCCTTTTTGCTGGTGATCCTTTTTCTCACCATATTCCTTCCTTTTGAATGGGCAGTCGGCTATCACATGCCCAGGTTTTCTACAATGATAGCAAGCCATGTTAGAGGAAACATGTTTACCAGATTTGGAACCATACCTGTCCTCCTTAGAGGATTTTCTCTTGCCCTTGTAGTAGTCATCCTTAGGATGAGAGGAGGAGGAAGGCATACCTCTCCAGTGTTTCTTCTTCAGGAACTTTGGGAATTGCCTGATGAAGGCAGCAAAGTCTTCATTAGACCATTGGGAGTCTGATGTGCTTTACTTTGATTTTCCAGACTCAGATTCAGCATCACTCCTTTGTGGAGAGGGAGACTTCCTTCTGCTTCTGTCGGAGCCTTCAGCTTTGAATGTCAAAGACTTGTCCCTTGCCTGAGGCTTGTTGTTGTTCTCCCCATATTTCCTGGCAGCCAGCTGCATCTCATATGAAAGAAGCTTTCCAAAAAGGGTGTGAGGAGCTGTTTCACCTAGCTTTGCCACTTCTCTTATGGCAAAGATTTTTATATCCCACTCTCTAGAGAGAGATCTAAGAAACTTGACATTTAGTTAATAGTTACTGAAAACTCTTCCATAAGTCTTCAGCTCATTCAAAATCCTGAAGAACTTCTCATAACAGATGGTAATGTTGTCCCCCTTGGAATGCCTGAACGCCTCAAACTCTTGGTTGAGCATGGACATCCGGTCATCTCTGATCTCATCTGTCCCATCCATGTAGATCACAAGTGTTTCCTAAATTTCCTTTGCTATTTTGTAATGGATCAGATTCTGGAGTGTAAAATCATCAACAACACTCATTGTACAATCCCATATTCGATGAGTAGGACAAAGATCCTCCAAGGACCAGGATTGTGCTAGATTTGGATTTATAATTGGATCAATTAAGAAAGCGTGCTGGAGTTCTCTCGTCGTAAGTAGGCAGGAAGGCTCTCCCCCAGGGGTTGAGTAATGCCATTTCGTCGAACGCCTGTTCGTCGAGCTCAGTTGGTTAGGCTGGAGGAATAGTTCGTTGAACGCCAGCTCGTCGAGCTCAACTCGTCGAGTTGGGCCTTCGACTTAAGGTTGTTATCGTTGAACACAGATGTAAGGCTCAGGCTATGGCGGAATCAGGGAGGGCATGAAGGCTCCCGACCTAGGCAGGTGCTGGGGCTCGCGCCTCAGGCTGGTGGAAGCCTATTGGCCCTTGGCATTGAGTGATTCTTCTCCACTCAACGCACCCGCCAGCCTTTGGCGTTGAGTGATGCTTCTCCACTCAATTCTCCCACCAGCCTTTGGCGTTGAGTGATGCTTCTCCACTCAATGCTCCCAAAAGCCTTTGGCGTTGAGTAATGCTTCTCCACTCAACGCTCCCAGCAGCCTTTGGCGTTGAGTGATACTTCTCCACTCAATGCTCCCAGCAGCCTTTGTGTTGAGTGATGCTTCTCCACTGAACGCTCCCGCCAGCCTTTTACATTGAGTGATTCTTCTCCACTTAACGCTCCTGCTAGCCTTTGTCATTGAGTGATGCTTCTCCACTCAACAATCTCGTCGGCCTTTGGCATTGAGTGATGCTTCTCCACTCAATGCTCCTGTCAGCCTTTGGTTCCCGCCCGGGGTAGGCGTGAGGGCTTGTTCTCGGGGCAAGCCGAGTTCCTGCAGAGCTCAGTAGGAAGAGCTTCCGCTAGGTGGGACCCAGACCTGAAATTACTTAAATACCCCTGGTCTGCATTTAGCTCCTCCAAACAGCGGAGTTTGGCTATTGGCAGACCAGTCTAGGGGCATCTTAGTAATTCTAGGGTAGCAGAAGTACGATTTTTGCAAACCAGATATTGAAAATCTATAAATAGACCCACAGGATACCTTAGAAGGCAGATTTCCTGATACTCTCATTTTGCCTTCAAGAGCTTTCTAAGGTACTCCTAGCCCAGCAATTGGATTTGGAGGGAAAGCGCTTAGAGAACTTTCGGGTTAGTGGAGGGACCTCTCAGCTGGGGCTTATTGTTAGTTTCCTGTTCTTTGTGGCTAGCCTTGGGTCGAGATTTGGGAGAAGTAGGTTTCGGACACACCCCAAGATCCGTGTTGGATCCCTAGTTGATTTGGGCTAGGTTCACTAACTTAGGATGATGTGACCCAACATGTATAGCCAGGGTCATAGTTGTGTCCTAGAGTCTAAGGCAACTCCTTAGATTCAATATCAGATGGATCAGCTATCAATAAGACTATCAGGGACTCAAGACTTAGAATATTTCAAGACCAAGTAAAATGAGTTCGACGTTCGTTGAACTCAGGTCGACGAAAGACGTTCTCAGCTCGACGATCTTAAGATATTTCTCTGAGCTGAGCTCGACGATCTTCATTCTCTGTTCGACGAAAAGTGGGATACTTCAACAAACTAAAGTCAGGATAACTCCAGATTATTCTAAGTCCAACTTCAGGCTTTGGTCGACGAACTAGATTCTGAGCTCGACGAACTTGGACCTCAATGTCACAAGGACTTTCAATTAGAAGTTCTCAGGTCCACGAACTTTGTTCATTGGTCGACAAATTCTGGATCCTTTACTTCAATAACTATATTCATGAATTATTCTAAGTCCAGAATAGTTGCTGAACTCCAGTCGATGAAATTACAACCTCAGCTCGACGAACCTCAGACAGAAACGGGAAAGGCTCTGAAGCATGCAATCATGTTATCAGCTCGACGATCTTGGAACTCAGCTCGACAAACAGAAGTTGTCTGATCGACGAATACAAAATCTCAGTTCAACAAACTAGTAACTCAGCTCGATGAATTCTGTTATTCGTTCGACGACTCCAGACTTAGCCATTTCCGGCCTTCTGTCCCCATTCTATTGTGGAAATTCCTGTGTAATTAATGCTCTACATTCTCTGAATGTATCCGTTGGAAGGAGAATTGATTACGGTCTTCTTCAGGAATATTACTTGCCGATTTTCCACGGAACAGTTGAGGAAATGATTCAATGCCGATTATTCTCAAGGCGTCAGAATTAATTACTAATGATTCAAATTTTTAAAAGGATATAGAAGAATACAAGATCAATCTATCAAAAGTAAGCAAGAATATACTCAGTCAGAAAAATACAGACACACACAGACTGACTGCAAGAATTCATACAACAGCAGAAAAGCTTCACACAGAAAATCATACTGAAGCTTACAGTGACATGCAGTGATCATACCTCCAGGACTTCAAGGACAACAAAATAACAAATCAGTCAAGAAGCTTCTGCATCACTGCCTGTCAAGAACTCTGATTGAAGACCTATCACACTACAGCAAAGCTTCCAAAATCTTCCTGAACCATTCAATATTTCAGGGGGAGCTTTTGCTAAACATCAATCCACTTAAGTCTTCTCAGTCTATTGAGAAATAGAAGACAAAAATCACTCTCTCACCCCCTCATGTAGAAAGGGTTGTCATCTCCCTTCAAAAGTGATTCCTGGTTGCAAGTCTCCTAACCAAAAGACTTGAGTTGGTTTTTGGGGACCTGATCAAAACCCATTGGTGTCAGGCACCTGATCAAAAACCTGAGTGAATTCCTACCAGGATGGTAGAAGAGTGGACTACCCAGATTTGGGAAACCACTATAAATTTCTTGTGTCATCTGGTTGTCTATCTTTTTCTTTTTATTCTTGCTGTGTGGCTGTGATTAGGTTTACTATTTTCTGTTTTCCAGTTTTCTAATTACTGCACCTTTTCAGTTTACAGCAAAAATTGTAACATCACCTTTGTAGGGACCTAATAAATTTTAAATATACTATATTCACCCCACCCCCATCTAGAGTATTGTAGATCTAACCCTCACTTTTAATTGGTATCAGAGGGGGTTCCTTTGGTTGCACAAGTTAAATCTTGAACCAAAATATCCCTTGTTAGATCTACACATCACTTTCATTCACATTTAACTTTTAAAGTAGAAACACAGCCATGGCACAGAATAAAGATTATGCAAGCACCAGACCTCCAGTTTGCAACTTGCAAAAGTTTGGAATCTGGAAGGCAAGAATCAAGCTATATATGAATTTTATTGATGAGGATATCTTTGCTTCCATCTTAACAGGAGTACCTCCACCACCTGCAGCTCCTCCAAGTACCTCTACAAATATGACTGCAGTACCTCCTCCAGATTATAATGATGCTTACAGGAAAGCCAAGATGGCTGATGCAAAACCAATGAACATATTGGCACAAATAATGTCTGATGACATTTTCCAGAAGGTTGGTGAGTGCACATCAGCAAAATCCATTTGGGATTCCCTAAACCAAATGGTTGATGGATCAACTGATGAAAGGAAAGATAGGACATCAAATCTCATATCCCAATATGAGAATTTCAAGAAACAGGAAGCTGAGACGGTTTCAGAGATGTATAATAGATTAAGCTCAATTATTAATAAGCTAAAATCTCTGGACGAGGTCATCACTCTCACTGAAGTGAATGACAAAATTCTGATGTGCTTCACAAGCTCATGGGACACAAGAATTTGACCCATCAAGGAAGCCTGATGCCTAAATGAGATTTCAACTGAATCTCTATTGGGTAAACTAAAGTCTTATGAGTAGTTAATAAAGACAAGGGAGGCTGCTGAACAAAGAACACCTCCAGCAGCTAGAAGAGAACAGAGCATATCCTTCAAAGCCTCAGAAGAATCATAATCTCCAACATCAAATGAGGAACTTATAAGTCTCTTGGCTAAGAGATTTTTCAAGATGGCTAGAAAGGACTTCAGAAGAAAGTCATCAAGAAAAGATGACAGGCCAAGGTATGATAAGACACCAACAAAGGAAGTGGTGTGCTATGGATGCAGGAAGCCTGGGTACTTTCTCTCTGAGTGTCCAGAGAACTAGAAGAAAGAGAAGAGAAGAGAAAAGAAAAAGGATTCCAGGAGACAGTACACCAGCAAACCCTCTTCCAGCAAACACAAGAGGAAGGAAAAGTGGTTTGTGGCTGAGACCTGCACTGAGACTGAAGAAGAGTCAACATCCTCAAGCTCTAGTGAAGATGAGGAAGAAGAAAGAGCAATGGAGGTTTGCCTCATGGCAATTGATGTCTCAAGGAGCAACTCAGAAGAAGGAGATTCAGAAAATGAGGAAGCTTTTGAATCATAAGTTGATCAGGTATTATCATGGTTTGATTATAGTTCAGAATCTTTTAAATAAGATTTTAAAATCATGTGTTTAGATTTAATCAACTTTGAGAAGGAAATCAAACTTCTCAGAGATAAACAAGTTAACTATGATAGCTTAGTCTTAGAAAACACTAAATTAAAAATTGAAATAGACATGTTTAGTGAACAAATCACTCTTCTGAAAGATGAATTAAGTAAAGCAAAACAGCTAGAAGAATCACTAAATGGAAGAAGCAAACAACTAACAGCAATCACCAACATATCTAATGCTAGATTTAATGGAAGTAAGTTAGGATTAGGTGCATCATCTAGTGAAACCACCTATCATTCAGAAAAACCACCTATCACAACCCATAAATTTTATTTCTGAGAAAGGAAAGAAGAATACTGATCAAGTATATAAGGTAAATAAAATTTTGAACAAATTAAAACTAAGGACAAAATTGAAAAACAGAAAACACCTAATAAAAACAAAGTTCAGCAATTTTCGTCGACCTCAGATCGACGAAAAGGGGCCAGTTCGTCGAACCCAGATCGACGAACTCTGAACGCCAACTATAGTTATCATTATTTGTCTAACTGCGATTGACGAACATTGTATGGTTCGTCGAGCAGAGCTCGACAAACTTGGGGCACAGAGAATGAACATGTTCATTCTCTCGGCAGAGATCAACGATCTCAACCCAATTCGTCGAACTCTGATCGACGAACTTACATAAATTTGTAGAACCCAGGAATACTTAGCCAAAACTATAACTTCAACAGAAACTTAAATACTTCTCGGAAAAAATTTAATCCACTAGCTGACTGGACCATTCCACCTAGGAGATATCACCCCCTAGGATATAAATCCCAGCCAGAATTTTCTGTTATTTCTAGTTTCTCTTATCAGCCATACAAAGGGCCCAAGGTAACCTGGGTCAAAAATCATTAACTGTTTGTATTGCAGGTGAAAAATTGTACAGGGGTAAATCAAACTTGGTACCTGGACAGTGGCTGCTCCAAACACATGACTGACAGCAAGGACATTTTATTCAACCATAAGTCCAAGCTGGGGTCAGAGGTTATCTTTGGTGACTCAAAATGTGGTCAGTCAGAAGGAGTTGGAGAAGTGAGAATAGGGGCTGTCACATTCAGAAAGGTGACATATGTAAGTGGACTGAAGTATAACCTCATCTCCATAAGTCAATTATGTGATGATGATTATCAGGTATACTTTAACCCATCTACTTGCTCTATCATTGATAAAATAAACAAACTATTTTAACTCGAAGTAGACAAGGAAACATTTACTTAGTAAATTTTCTTTCTGCCACAACTGATATATGTTTATTGAATTTAACTAGTAATCAGAATGACTTATTGCACAAAATACTAGGACATGTAAATCTGAAAACATTGATAGGCTATCTAAGCACAACCTTGTAAGAGGTCTACCTTCTGCTCCCTACAAGAAGGAAGGTCTCTGCAGGGTTTGTCAATTGGCCAAGCAAACTAAAACTAGTTTCAAATCAATTAATAAGAGTGATTCACCTAGGATCTTATACTTGCTACACTTGGATCTTTTTGGACTCATTGCTGTACAAAGCCTAGGAGGGAAATCCTACACTTTAGTTATAGTGGATTACTTCTCCAGGTTCAGTTGGGTATTCTTTCTGAGAACAAAGTTAGATACATTTAAGGTTTTTACAGATTTTCTCAGGACCATACAGATTGAGTTCTCTACTGATGTTACATTGATCAGAAGTGAACATGGCATAGAGTTTGAGTATCTTCTTATGCATGAGTTCTGTGAGAAGGAAGGTATCATGTATTTCTTCTCAGCTCCTATAACTCCCCAACAAAATGGGGTTGTTGAAAGGAAAAATAGGACACTCATTGAAGCTGCAGGTACATTACTTGTTGATGCATACATGCCACTAACCTTTTGGGCAGAGGCTATAAGCACTGCAAACTATGTCCTGAATAATAGTTTGATTCACAAATTGAAGAACAAGACTCCCTATGAATTGCTCAAAGGGAAGAAATCTAAAATAAACTATTTTAAAGTTTTTGGTTGTACATGTTATATGCATAATAACAACAACAAATATATTAGAAAGTTTGAAGCCAAGGCTGAAGTGGGAGTTTTTCTAGTATACTCCCAAGTAAGCAAGGCCTAAAGGGTATTCAATAAATCAACATTAAAAGTAGAAGAGTCAATTCATGTTTCTTTTGATGAAACAAACATGTACTGTAAGGAGAAAGAAGTTTCTACCAGTAGCAATTTGCAGGTACCCCACTTGTGTGAGACATTGGATGGAATAAACCTCACCCAAGAGGTTCCCACTCATCCCTCTCCACAAGCCATTGAAGATAGCGAAGAAGATGAAGCTGAAGAACATGAGCTTCAACCAACAGCAAATATAATTCCACAAGAGTAATATATTCAAAATGCTATTGCACAACCAACTCCACCCACTGATTTTGTCACACTTAGGGATCATCCCAAATCTCAAGTAATTAGAGACATATCAGCAGGTGTACAGACAAGGCATCAAATCAACCAATACTTGATGCATGCCTGTTTTCTCTCTTAAGTTGAACATCTAACCATTCATGATGTTGAGCAAGATCCCCACTAGATCCTTGCAATGCAAGAGGATCTAAACTAATTTGAGAGATGTAGATTTTTGGATTTGGTTCCATGACCGCAAAACTACACAGTTATTGGAACCAAATGGGTTTTCAGGAATAAGCTTGATGCCCAAGGAGTCATTGTAAAGAACAAGGCTAGGTTTGTTGCTCAAGGATATAGGCAAGAGGAAGGAATTGATTATGATCAGACCTTTACACCTGTTGCAAGGTTGGAAGCTATAAGGATCTTCCTTGCCTATGCAACATTCAAAAGGTTCAAAGTTTTTCAAATGGATGTGAAAAGTGCTTTTTTAAATGGAGTGTTACAAGAAGAGGTTTATGTAGAACAACCTCCAGGTTTTATTTCTCCAACTTATCTCTCTTATGTTTTTAAATTAAATAAGACTCTTTATGGTCTAAAGCAAGCTCCACGAGCTTGGCATGAGACCTTAGCAAGGTTATTATTAGAGCATAAATTTACAAAAGGAACTGTAGATAAAACCCTTTCCACTAGACATCATATGGACCAAATCTTATTAGTGCAAATCTATGTAGATGACATTATATTTGGCTCTACAGATTCAAAATTATGCAAGAGGTTTTCTGATCTCGTGCATTCTAAATTTGAAATGAGTATCATGGGAGAGCTTTCATATTTCCTTGGTTTCCAAGTGAAACAGCTTCATGATGGCATCTTCATCTCTCAAGCAAAATATGCTAAAAAACTTCTAAAGAAGTTTGGGATGACTGATACTTCAGCTAAGAAAACTCTCATGGCCACCAATGTTGTTGTGGACTCTGATATACCAGGAAAACCTGTAGATCAGAAACTTTATAGGGACATTGTTGGGTCCCTATTATACCTCACAGCATGTAGGTCAGATATTATGTTTTCTACATGCCTTTGTGCTAGGTTCCAAGTGAACCCTAAATAATCTCATCTAATTTTCTTTAAAATGATTTTAAGATATATAAAGAGTTGTCCTAATCTAGGCCTATGGTATCCTGCTAAATCAGAATTTGAGTTAACTGGATACTCTGATGCTGATTTTGCTGGATGCAGGGTAGATAGAAAAAGTACTTCAGGAACTTGTCAGTTTCTGGGTATGAGACTAGTATCATGGTTTTGTAAGAAGCAAACATCAATGTAAACATCAACTGCTGAAGCAGAATATATTGAAGCAGGCAGATGTTGTTCACAGATGCTTTGGATACAAAATCAACTTCTAGATTATGGGTTCAACTTAAATAATTCAACCTTATTCTGTGATAATACTAGTGTTATAGCCATAGCATAAAATCCATTTCAACATAGTAGGACAAAACATATTTACATAAGACATCATTTCATTAGGTAGTGTCTAGACAAAAATAAGATTAAGCTTGTCTATATCTACACTGATTTACAAAAAAACTTATATATTCATCAAACCTCTAGATGAGAAAAATCATGCTTTCTTTCTAAATCAGCTGGGAATGATCAATGAAGAAGACTTAGTTTAAGTTCTGTCTGCATTCGACGAATTTTCCAGAGTTCGTCGAACGGAGTTCGACGAACCAGGGAAAATTTGAGAGATCGGAGATCGACGAACTCTCTATGAGTGAAACAATTTTCGTCAACCAGCAATCGACGAACTTTGCTTCAGAAGATATTTGTCGACCTAAGTTCGACGAACCGTCTTCAATTCTTTTGACGAGCTCGACGAATTATTTAACTTTAAACTATTTCGTCGACCTCAGTTCGAAGAATTAATTTTATGTTCGTGGAACAGAGTTTTGAAATCATACTGTTGTAATGAAAACATTGTAAGAAATCACGTGATTGAGCATTAGAAAAAAAAATTATTTGCATATTAGAAAGCAGTTTTGACAACTCATTGCCACCATAACAACCTGAAATGCGTGTACAAAAAACTAACATTGTCACTCTTGGTTTCCAATGTCATACAATTAATAATTCACACATATATATTATTTTGGGCTTTATAATAGAGAAAATTTAAATTAAAAAGGAAGACTAAAATTTTACATCGAAATCATGGCCACAAAATTCCAAATAATTCTCTGGATTCTAAAACATAAATACTGCAACAGCAACAGCAACAGTTATATTAATTCATTGCTCCCACTGGCATTATTAGGCTCGTATTAATAATCAATCAATGCAAATTATCTATCGAACCTAAGAATAAAATTCTAAAAATTTGTCAATACCTAAATTATAATATAAATAGTCAAGGGAACACCCATGAATGTTGTATCCTCAAAATTAGCAATCTCAGGATAAAATAATCAATAAATTAGATCAAAATACACAGCTCTAATGGAAGGAACAAACAAAAAATATGATAATGGATGATAATGTGAGCCACCGTTACACTGAAAGGCAGGCTTTATACACTTATATGAATAAATCTAGGAAATATGTAAACTTATTAATGAGGAGGTTAGCTTCTTAAGTTGGGTAGAGGGGTTATACACTTATCATCCCATTGTGATTTTACTTATATGTATACATTAATACATGAGCTTGGATAACATCAATATCATATCGAGCTAAATATGCTAACATTATTAATGAAATGATAAACAAAATATGATAACATAAAGACTCCGTTTGGGGGGACTTGTTTTCACCGGTCAAGAGGTTACGAGCGCATGAACTGGACCTTAATTTAGATCCAGTTCATGTGTTCGCAACCGCTTGACTGGTGAAAATAAGTCCCGCCAAACGGATCCAATATAAATTGAACAGGATAAAAAAAATTCATGATGAAAAAATATTACGCAGTCATTTCAATAATCAGTAATAATAAATATAATATTTTGAAATTAACATTCCCAAATAAAATTTGAAAAAAAAAGTTCACCAACCATAAAATATACTTCCAAGAAAGAATTTATCTCCTATTTTTGAGGAGCATATAATATTCAGAAATCTTAAGATGTTAGGATGTGTGGGAGACCTCTAAAACATAGCAAAATTGGAGATGCCTCTCTCGAACTTTTCCACCAGCTTCTCTGGACACCTAGTTAGCCACCTCTGCAACGCGCTCCACCTTCTATATGCTTCCCGGAAATTCTTCTTAGATGCATCCTTAATCGCCTCCTCTGCTCCCGCCATCGTTCCATATCTTCTCACCTCAAATTGTTGCAAAATATGAGACATTTATATACTTATAACAAAATCTAAGAAAACAAGGCATCACATTTCATACAAAAATATACATATCAAAAAAATAATTGTCATCGTCATCTAATTATGATAAAATTTGTCGCCACTAATGGTTAGTATGAGGATTTCATTTTCAAAGTATTGCATCTATGAATAAAAAAAGTCAAAAGTAAACAAAACTACCATTATACAATAAAAACCAATTAAAAATAATACAAAACTATGCCATTATAATCGTATTTACAGTATGGATACAACTGGTGTAGACGCAACAACAAGCTTGTTGATTTACATACTAACATTATAAAATAATTATTAGAGTAAGATCCTCCCAGTCCTCTCCCCTGGTTTTAATTTGTTAAAGGGCATAGTGGTCACCCCAAAAAATTCAATTTGGCATGTGCAACTATGTGTCTAATATTAGTTTTGCTCATGTGTATATGTGTGTGAATGTTAAATTTTCTCAACGTGGTCAGCAAGATAGCCCAAACACCAAATTAATATCTTCGGAACTACCCAGTTCGCACGCTAAACCTGCGGAAAACCCAAGGACTAGAGGTTGCACCCAACAAAACAATGGAAGCACAAGAAGGTCTTATTATGCATTCACTTCTTTACAATCCGAGGCATACATTGTAACATCCCATTTCCAACTAGACCCCTAAGAGTGGTTTTGGCCATGACTAGGAAGCCAGAAATGGGCCAAGAGATAGGAGGCCAAGGTAGGGATCACCATGGTCTGCAGTTAGTAGAATACTGAACAATAGTTCAGGATGACAATGGGGCTTCACCATGACCCCAAGACCCTACCACAACACTCCCAAACATTTTGGGAGACCCATTAGAGCCAAAAGGACCCATTAGGGCCAACCCAAGGGGCCCAGTTGACCAAGGTCAACCCAAGCCCTGAATAGGTCAACCTAGCCCACTTAGGGCCAATAGACCCACTCCTAGTCTATAGGACCCCACCTATGCCCTCCTAACCCTAAAGTGAGGTCAATGGGTCACTAAGGACACATTGGGGTCAGCCCTAGAGGCCAGGTTGACCCAAGTCAACTCAAGCCCTAATCTGGCTCAAACATTTTGGGAGACCCATTAGAGCCAAAAGGACCCATTAGTGCCAACCCAAGGGGCCCAGTTGACCAAGGTCAACCCAAGCCCTGAATAGGTCAACCTAGCCCACTTAGGGCCAATAGACCCACTCCTAGTCTAGAGGACCCCACCTATGCCCTCCTAACCCTAAAGTGAGGTCAATGGGTCACTAAGGACACATTGGGGTCAGCCCTAGAGGCCAGGTTGACCCAAGTCAACTCAAGCCCTAATCTGGTCAAAGTACCCTTACTAAGGGTATGTGACCTCCAAAGTGCAGTGTAACCCCACATAACCCTACCTAGACCCTAAGGGAAGTCAATGGGTCACCAAGAATCCATAGGGGTGGACCCTAATGGTCATGTTGACCCAAGTCAACTCTAGCTCTAAAATGGTCAAAGTGACCTTACCAAGGGTCAAGTGACCTTTAAGGTGCCAAGTCAACCCTACCCAACCCTACATAGACCTTAGGGAAGGCCAATGAATCACCCAGGACCCAATGGGGTCAACCTAGATGGTCAAATTGGCCAAGTCAACCCTCATTGAGGGTCAAGTCAACTTAGCCCAAAAAGGGCTAACCCAAGCTCAAACCACTTCTCCCTTAGGCTAAACCCATTCCCATGATCATCATAATCCCCGCGCGGGTTTAGTTTGGGGACAAACTAAGCAGCAGAAGCAGTGGTGTGCCCATACAGGGGAAATCACATGTAAGTTGTCCACTTTCATTAGGCATTGAGTCGATTGTCTACTAATGTACTTCATTTTGCAGCCCCCAGCTCAGCCCACCCCACAAGGTGGAGCTCAGCAGACTCCAGACATTGCACCACCTCCCATGGTCCCCACACCTTTCCTCCAGTCAGACATGGGGCAGACCCTTACAGCTATCCTTGAGGCCTTCCGAGCTCAGCAAGCCCCAGTCCAGCAGCCAAACCCAGGGGCCAACTGGATGAGCACCTTCCGAGGACTCTCTCCCCCATCTTACTTAGGGACGGAGTCGGCAGTACGGACAGAGGAGTGGCTGGATGTGATGTACGAGATGTTGACTGGGATACGGTGCCCTTGGGAGGAGAGGGTGGCCCTAGTGGTATCTTGCTTGGAGTCACATGCCAAGCGGTGGTGGAAGACGCTGTTGGACACGACCTTTGCGGATAGAGAGATTGCAGAAATCACCTGGGAAGAGTTCAGGGCCACGCTGCTGGAGCACTTTGTTCCTCAGTCGGCCAGGGATGAGTTGGAGGAGCGTTTCTTGCAGCTGAGGCAGGGCACCAGGACAGTGGTGGAGTACCACCGAGAGTTCGATCATTTGGCCCGATATGCGGGCTCTTATCAACTGGATGAAGCAGGGTACGTCAAGAGGTTTTATAAGGGCCTAAAAGAGGAGTTGAGAGAGGCTTTGCTTTTTGTCTCTGACGGGCCCATCTCCTGGATTTTAGAGATGGCGAAGAGGATTGAGGCCGACTGGCACACCACCCGGGGCCGGAAACGGCAAACGGAGGACCAGGGCCGGAGGGCCCGAAATGATCAGCGGCGAGGCATCGTACCAGATGGAAGAAGGGCAGAGGAGCAGCCTCGTCAGGAGTTAAGGCAGGAGCCGAGAGAGCAGGTGGTCTTGGCCCCTCAACCTCTCCAGGTCCAAGAGATGCAGAGACCCCGGGGTATGGCGTATCCCCCGCCGGAGTGCTTCCACTGTCACCAGGTGGGACACCTCCGGAGAGATTGCCCTATGAGGGGGGCACCACCTCCAGCACCACGGGGTGGCCCACCGGCCCAGCATTTCGGAAGCCGAGGATGCGGCCGAGGACGTGGTTACCAGGGAGGCGACCGCAGGCAGAATGGGGAGCAGATTTACGCTCTGGACTTAGCACAGCCCCGGAACCCGGACAGGGTTATTGCAGGTATGAGAGTAATCTTAATTTTTGGAATTATTCCTTGCTCGTATTAAGCGTGGATAGAACTACTACACAACCTAGGTTAGAAAACCTTACACTAGAATTTCTTTCAACTGATTTAGGAATGGTGATGGTGTGCGGCAAGCCTGCCCACACCCTGTTCGACACGGGGGCATCGCACAACTTTGTGTCGGAGGATTTCGTCAAGGACCTGGATCAGATTCGTTGTTATACGGGACTACCCAGGAGGGTGCGCCTCCCCAATGGGATGGAGATCCAGTCCACAGAAAAGTGCCTCCTGGAGGTTACCATAGACGGGTTGACACTCGAGGCCCCGGCGACGATCCTGAGGATGCCGGACTTCGACCTCGTCTTGGGCATGACATGGCTTGTCTGGAACCATGCCCAGATTGATTGCCCGGCAGGGAGGGTCGTGCTCAGCCACGACGATACTTATGCAACGTTCGAAGGTACTACACCGGTCTCCCGTCGCTTGCTTTCATCTATTCAGGCCATTAAGGCTCATATGCAAGGGGACGAGGTATATCAAGTATTGTTCGAGATGACTGAGGAGAAGGACCTAATTGCTAACATTCCAGTGGTTCGTGACTACACCGACATTTTTCCGGATAAGCTGCCAGGACTACCTCCGCATAGGGAAAAGGACTTCCAGATTCAGTTGGTACCAGGGGCTAAGCCGGTATCCAAGGCCCCTTACCGGATGGCCCCGAAGGAGTTGGCGGAGTTTCGGACACAGTTGCAGGAGCTGGTGGAAGCAGGATTTGTTAGGCCGAGTTCCTCATCATGGGGAGCTCCTGTCCTATTCGTGAAGAAGAAGGACGGCACCTTACGCCTGTGCATCGACTATCGAGCACTAAACAGGCTGACCGTCCGAAATACCTATCCGCTCCCCAGGATAGACGAATTGTTCGATCAGCTGGAGGGAGCCCATTACTTTTCGAAGCTGGACTTGAGATCAGGCTATTACCAGCTGCGGATCCAGGAGGAGGATATCCCGAAGACGGCCTTTAGCAGCCGGTATGGATTGTATGAGTTCATCGTGATGCCCTTCGGGCTCACGAATGCTCCGTCAGCGTTTATGAGCCTCATGAACCGGGTCTTCGAGGCTTATTTGGATGTGTTCGTCATAGTGTTCATAGACGACATCCTTATCTATTCCAAGACGAAGGAGGAGCACACGCGACATCTAGCGTTGACCCTGGAGAGACTGCGGGAGCATCGTCTTTATGCGAAGTTCAGTAAGTGTCAGTTCTGGCTGAAGGAGGTGGCTTTCTTAGGTCACATTATCAGCGGAGCCGGGCTGGCAGTGGATCCGGCAAAGATTCGAGCTATTTCGGAGTGGCCGCAGCTGAAAACAGCCACTGACGTACGGAGTTTTCTAGGACTTGCCGGTTACTATCGGAAGTTCGTGGAGGGATTCTCTCGAATCGCCCTCCCGCTCACATCCTTGACAAAGAAGGAGGTACCGTTCGTGCGGACCCCGCAATGCCAGACAGCTTTCCAGGAGCTGAAGGATCGGCTGACCTCGGCTCCCATTCTTACTCTCCCCTCGGGGAAGGAGGGATTTCAGGTCTACACCGACGCATCATATCAGGGGATGGGAGCGGTGCTGATGCAGAACGGACACGTCATAGCTTATGCCTCCCGCCAGCTGAAGACCCATGAGAAGAACTACCCAGTACATGACCTTGAGATGGGGGCAGTTGTATTCGCACTGAAGATATGGCGGCACTACCTTTATGGAGTCCACTGTGATATATATTCCGATCATAAGAACCTTAAGTACGTGGACACGCAGAAGGAACTGAACATCAGGCAAAGGCGGTGGGTGGAGTTCCTATCTGACTATCAGTATGAGATGCACTATCACCCGGGGAAGGCAAACGTGGTAGCAGATGCACTGAGTCGGAGAGCCGCCACAACAGGAGCAGAGCCTCAGTTGATGTCTATGGAGCTGCTGCGGAGACTAGAGGACATGCACATTACTCTGGTATCGTCTGATGATCCTGAGCTCTATGAGGAGTACTTGGCCGCGATAGGCGTTACCGATGACATCAGAGACCGGGTCAGAGAGGGACAGAGGCAGGATGCCAAGTTGGAACCCATCTTCCAAGCTCTGAAGGCAGGCACTACAGGAGATTACACACTGAGGGACGATCTGGTGTGCTTCAGAGGACGGGTGTATATACCGGAGGGAGGCCAGATCCGGGAGGATATTATGATGGAGGCGCACTGCAGCCGGTATTCTGTACACCCGGGGATCACAAAGATGACGGCTGATTTGAAGAAGACGATGTACTGGTCGGGCATGAAGAAGGATGTCTCACACTTCGTGACCCATTGTGAGGCATGTCAGCTAGTGAAGGCAGAGTGCAGGAACCCCGCAGGATTATTGCAGCCACTCCCGGTGCCGGAGTGGAAGTTTGATGACATAGCCATGGACTTCATACATGGGCTTCCCCGGTCTCGGATAGGGAATGACTCGATCTGGGTAATCGTCGATCGGTTGACCAAGGTGGCTCGATTCATACCGATCAGGAAGGATGATTCAGTAGGAATACTGGTGCGGAAGTTTGTGGAGCAGTTCATTCGTTATCATGGTGTGCCCAGGACGATAGTGTCGGATCGGGATGGCAGGTTCACCTCCAGGGAGTGGAGGTCCGTGCAAGCTTACTTAGGCACGCGATTGACTTTCAGCACTGCATTCCACCCCCAGACAGACGGGCAGACAGAACGCACCAACCGGACGCTGGAGGACCTTTTGAGGCTATGCATCTTAGATCGCGGGGAACCGTGGGAGAAACTCTTACCCCTTGTCGAGTTCTCCTATAACAACAGCCACCAGTCCAGCATCAGGATGGCGCCTTACGAAGCCTTGTACGGGAGGAGATGCCGGACCCCACTCTCATGGGTGTAGAACGAAGATCCGAAGGTATTGGGGTCAGAGTTCGTTGAAGACACCGAGGCACAAGTGAGGCTGATCAGAGACAGGATGCTCGAGGCGCAGAGTAGACAGGCCAAGTATTATGACGCCCGACATCGGCAAGTGGAGTTCCAGGTGGGGGACCGGTTGTTTCTGAAGATCCGGCCCATGCATGGAGTTTCACGAGTGCGTGGCCGGAGGAAGAAGCTCAGCCCTAGGTACATGGGCCCTTACAGGATCCTGGAGCGGATCGGACCCCTAGCCTACCGGCTGGAGTTACCACCAGAGCTGGAAGCGCTGCACGACGTCTTCCACATTTCTTCTTTGAGGAGGGCTCTACTACGCCCGGAGCAGCAGATTCTGACCACCGAAGGGCCGGTAGCTTCAGACCGGTCGGTTCATTTGGAGCCTGTGAGGATCGACGACCGAGGAGTGCGGGTCTTGCGATGCAAGAAGGTCCCACTAGTCAAGGTCCTGTGGAGGAACCACGGCCAGGAGGAGCATACCTGGGAGCCACAGGACCTGATGCGACAAAGATACCCCGAGCTATTCAGTCAGGTATACCTCTCGGACCCCTCAAGATGTTAATTATTTTTCCTGCTTTAAGTATACTAAGGGCTGCTCTAGGTAGATAAGGGCTTATCTTTTGTTTATTGGGGGCTTAACCTTGTTTATTGGGATTTTGGTTCGCCGTTTGGGCGAAAGAGGTCTTAGATCTAAGTTTTCCCATAAATCAAATTTAACAAACAAGGCGTCATAATGGGATGTTACAAGACTCTTTCCTTCGGTAATAAGACCCGTAGTTCCAACCTTGATTTCGGGGACGAAATCTTTGTTTTGTTTATTGGGATTTGTAACATCCCATTTCCAACTAGACCCCTAAGAGTGGTTTTGGCCATGACTAGGAAGCCAGAAATGGGCCAAGAGATAGGAGGCCAAGGTAGGGATCACCATGGTCTGCAGTTAGTAGAATACTGAACAATAGTTCAGGATGACAATGGGGCTTCACCATGACCCCAAGACCCTACCACAACACTCCCAAACATTTTGGGAGACCCATTAGAGCCAAAAGGACCCATTAGGGCCAACCCAAGGGGCCCAGTTGACCAAGGTCAACCCAAGCCCTGAATAGGTCAACCTAGCCCACTTAGGGCCAATAGACCCACTCCTAGTCTAGAGGACCCCACCTATGCCCTCCTAACCCTAAAGTGAGGTCAATGGGTCACTAAGGACACATTGGGGTCAGCCCTAGAGGCCAGGTTGACCCAAGTCAACTCAAGCCCTAATCTGGTCAAAGTACCCTTACTAAGGGTATGTGACCTCCAAAGTGCAGTGTAACCCCACATAACCCTACCTAGACCCTAAGGGAAGTCAATGGGTCACCAAGGATCCATAGGGGTGGACCCTAATGGTCATGTTGACCCAAGTCAACTCTAGCTCTAAAATGGTCAAAGTGACCTTACCAAGGGTCAAGTGACCTTTAAGGTGCCAAGTCAACCCTACCCAACCCTACATAGACCTTAGGGAAGGCCAATGAATCACCCAGGACCCAATGGGGTCAACCTAGATGGTCAAATTGGCCAAGTCAACCCTCATTGAGGGTCAAGTCAACTTAGCCCAAAAAGGGCTAACCCAAGCTCAAACCACTTCTCCCTTAGGCTAAACCCATTCCCATGATCATCATAATCCAGTGGGCTGCCTTTAGCTTGTGGGGTTGACTAGTCAACCAGAGGTGACTAGGAGAGAGAAGGAGCTCCTCTCCATGATAATGGAGGAGAGAGAAATGAGGAAGGAGAAGGGGGAAGTGAGAGGCCGGCCAAGGGAGACTAACAGCCACCCATTATGGCTGCAATCAACTCCTCTAGGAGAGAGGAGTTGATTCCAGCCGTTTCCCGGCCACCAAGGGGTGGGTTCAGCCCCCCCTCCACACAACCCGAGCCACTCCATTAATGGTGATAATGGCCATTGAAGAACCAGCCTCTCCCCTCCCCCAATTGCCATTTAAACACCTTCAGGGAGCCGAGGGGATCATTTTGGAGCACTTACCTGGAGGAGACGAGCCATTTCACTGTGCAGTTGCAGAAGCCGAGCACCGCCGCCATCATCAATGGCATCCCGCCGCTCCTCTCGCATCCAGGCCGCCAGGAAGGTCCTCCTCCTCTCCTTAACTCGCGGGTAGATCCTAGGAATCCTTAGGCTTGAGTTTCGGGCTCAATTGAGCCCGATCGAATCCGGGATTTCTCCTGGTTTCGGCAAGAAAAATTCTTGCTTAATCCGCCGGAAAACGCCTCTCCGGCGGCGGAGCCGCCGTCTGACGATAGCCACCACCTCGACGGAGGTGTTGGTGGCGGTGGCCGGCCGGGGAAGGGGCTGGGTCGCCGGCGGCAAGGCTTGGAAATCGCTCCAAGAAGAACAAATCTCAGCCGTTGGCTCAGTGGGGACGATGACCAGATGCCGTCGATCTGCGCCAAGATTCGTGCGGCATCAGATCAAATACTATAGGAATTAAATAAGAATCATTTCATTTCTGTCACACTGGATGTATTTAATGTATTTAAGTTTTAAAAATACTTAGGGACCCTGAGTGGAAATTTGCCCAACATGAACATTGTAGCTTAGGGTGTCTAGTTTGCAGCAAAAATTGTTTGGACCCTTTTGGGTCACTGGTTAGACCAGGGCACCCATTTTGGTGGGACATACCCTTAGGGCTAGGCAGTCACTAAAATGAGTGCCCACTCTTCACCCCAAGCCCAAATTGGCTGAAATTTTGGCAGAGAGTCTATCCTAGACATACCTAGGGCCTGCCAAAAAATGGGAATTTTTGGAGAAAATATTTCTATAGTTTTGGTAAAAATTTAATAATCATTAGATAAATTAAATAGGTGCCCTAAACACATCCAAACCCTCCCAAATTTTGGTGAGTGGTCCCTGGGCTCCTATCAGGTTCCTGTATAAAATTTCATTTAGATTGGATGTGTTTTGAATAGGTTTTGACCCAACCCTATTTATACCCTATGAAGGGCATTTTGGTCAAAAGTTGCACTTTTGGTTTTGAGTGACCAAATCACCTCAACAGAGGCTGAAATATTGGCCACAGATATAATTTGACTTTTGACACTCACTTATGGAGTTTGGAGTGGATTGGACTAGGGTAGCCCTAGAATGTTAGGGTAGGCCCTTTAGGGTAAATTTCTAGGGTTTGAAGAAATTGGGGTCAAACGACCTTGGATGGACTTGAAACTTGGGAATGATGTCCATAGGGTTACTATGGTCCTGTGGTTAAAATTTTAGGGCATTTGGAAGACTTAAGACCCCTTAAATCCATAACCCTAGTTTAGGGCACTAGCTTTGAAACCATAAGATCTAATACCAAAACTATCTGAAAAGGCCTGAGATTTTGAATGGGTAGATGCTTAGGGCATACATGTCTCTGGAAATTTTATAATAAATTTTGGATGAATATTTTTGGTACTTTATTCACAAAGTCATATTTTATAATTTCCACTTAAGAATTTTTGCAGAGAACTATACTTGTTTAAACTTGATAAAACTTAGCAAAGGGGCTTATAGTCATGATACCCATCTCTGTAAATTTTTATGAAATTTTTGAAGAATGATATTTAGTAGTTGCTTCTTTAATTATTTAATTCCATAGAACTTTGGGAAATTTAATAATGACTTTTAGATTGTCTGAAAAATTCTAATTTCTTCATCATGATGTTTCTAGTTCCCTATGAAGCCCTAGTAATTTTTACATAATTATTGGAGACATATATGTGGCACTTCCTTCATTATATTTGATTTTAGGAATTATTTAATAAATCCTTTAGAGGTCAAGAACTATCTGGAAAATTATGAAAATTGGCAACCAATGATATTTCTCTGATATTTAGTGAATACAAATTTTAGGAAGCCATTACCTGAGAAAATCTTATGGTTCATGTTCAAATTGACTATGGCCTAGTTTTTGAGGAAAATTCAATAAATAGTAGATTAATTGGGAAAAATATGATTTTCTGAATTTAGTCTATATTTATCATAATAGACCTCTGATAATTATCATGAGGGTACTGGATGAGTATTTCATGTACTTCCCTTTTTACGGGTCACGTAGCTTAAGTGGTCTGCATATAGCAAAACTGCAGGATTTCATTTGGATATGAATTAGGGCACGTATGATGGGTCTTGATGGTTTGCTGTAAGGACAAGTGGAATGGGCTGCATCTTTGGAAGATGAGTGAGTAGGGTGTGGTTTTGTCTAGGGTTTAAAGGCGTTCGGGTCCGACGAAAGATCGTCCTACCCAAGGAGAGTTGGAGTCAAATCACCCTAGGATTAGCGTATCGAAACATGAGAAAATAATGGGTAAGGGGATCAACCAATAATAAATAAGTACCTTGCGAAAGGGAACGCTGGGCGTAATCCCAACACAGTTCCTAGTGCCCCTTGAGAGCCCTTCACAGGGAATACCGGGGGCAGTCCTGGGTTAACGTAAACTGTTTAACAAGCTGAAAAGAGTAACTTAGTAATTAGGGTTGCACATTTCACAGACACTGATGGCACGGGATGTTAGCTGGGAGCTTCGGCTCGATTGTTTGTGACGGACGTGTTGGTCCGGGGAGCTTCGGCTCGGGTTTTGATCACGCTAAATTTGCATGTGCATAAAAGGAAAGTAAATTAAGGTGGTGGGTCTTCGGTATTGGAGCGTCGATGCACCGACGCCAATACGTTGACTCGGCAAGTGTGGTTAGCACTTCGCCAACAGAAGTCCGGTGCGCCAGCCGGCAAGAGTACGTAGGAGTCCGCTTCGTGCACCAAGCGTTGAGGCGTACGATAGGTCTGACCGGTAGTGCTTTACTGGTTTAGAGGTGGGCGAGGCCCAACCCACCGCTTCCGTCTGCCACTACGGAGGTATCCTGGGAGGTTACGGCTCCAGAAAGGGGGAACTAAAGGTCTGTGTGCACAGAGTCGGGTGTGTGCGTTGCACTTGCATGATCCATCATACCCACTTGCATGTCATAGCATAATCGTTACCTTAAACCTTGACACCTAAAGTATAAGTGGAATGGGACGCTTATACTTTAGGACCTGCAAAACGACCCCTTAGTCTATAAGCTTGTGTGGGCAAGTTTATAAATTAAGGTTAATTTTGATATATTTAGTTACTGCTGTTTGACCACCGACACCCCAATGTATAAATCGGTATGGGACTTTTTATACGATGGGAGCCTTGCAAGAGACCCCTTGGCTTATGTGTTTTTCCACATAAGTGAAGGTTACATTTCAGCTTACATTTTATTGTCTTTATATGCTATAGAACTTGCTAGAATAGGACCGCTGCCATCTGCTTTTGATATTCTCCACCTTCAAGTCCTCCCCTTTCTTCCTCTCCGCTCGGTGCCTAGGAGCCGTGGGGGAAGGGGTGGGGGATGATAGGACTTAGTCTTTTAGACTAACGGTTTTCGAACCGCATCATTTAGGGGATCGTGGAGACCAGCATGGAGGAGCAGCCCCAGAGACCGGTGCGCTTGGAGGTGGGGCAGTCTAGCTCCGGAGTTCATACAGCCGGGACTGTGAGTCTCGACCCTGAGTAGTTTTTCAGCTTTTGCTTCCGCATGAGTGATTTTGTAGTGAGGATATGTTGTACCGGGCATAAGCCCGTATTTTGCTACTCTGATGTTATCTTCTGTGGACACTCCCTTCGTGGAGTTATATTTATATATATCATGTGATTCTCTGTGGACAGATAGTTTCCATTTTACTTCATTATGCTACTTTTATGTGATCGAATTGGCCGGCAGAATCGGCGCTTTGTGGTGATGACCCTTCAGGGCGTGAAGGAGTCACCGCAAAACGGCGGTTCTGGGCCTAAGACCCCGGTGTCAAAAAGGAAAAAAAAGGGGGTCTTACATACATAGCGAGACATGATTTCGCTAGTATTACAGCTGTAAACAGAAGAAACCAAAAAACAAGTCGGGCGGACAGCACTCCAGACCGCCGAGACCGCGAGGTCGCCGAGACCGCTGAGACCGCTGAACTCGCCCAAGCTATGCTGCAATCCGCCGAATACCACGGAGTCCGCCGAGACCGCGAGGCCGCGCGGACAGACCGTTATTCGCCTCCTGCTGAACCCGAACTGAGGAACTCCCCTACCTGCCTGAAGCCGGCGGACAGGTTATTGAAGCTGGGAAAGTTGAAACAGAACTGACAAGCCGCAGAGCGACCTCCTGCTGAGTCCGCAGAGACCGCACACTTCCAAGCACTGACCGAAGTCACAGCCAAACTCCTGGCTCCTTGAAGTTATCCGCGCGACCTGCACACAGCAAACCGTCAGCCTGTAACAATCCGCGCGGACTGAAAAACACAGACCGCAGCACTCGCCCAACCCAATTTACTGTTCACTCACGTTACTTAGGTTACTATAGATGTGCCAGGGGGGTCCTATTTATAGGCAAGGTGAGGAGTGTGGTCACCGCCCAAGAGATAGCGACACCGCCCCAGTCCGCGCGAACACAAACGACCGTCCGCTCAGTCCGCGAGGACTTAGCCAGTCACCAAGGGAAACCGCCAGGAGCAAGGCAACCATTGGCGAACCCTCTCCAGTCCGCCCAAGCTAAGCGGACAAGGCACCAGCCCGCAAAGCTCCAACTGCTTCAGGACAGCACCCTCTTCAATGGCAGTCCGCACCAACCCGAGGCAGTCCGCAAGACTCACACCTCAATCCGCCACAAGTCCACGACCAAAGGCAAACAGCAACAGTCAGCCCGGTCACAGCGGACTTGGCGGATACGGCGGACACCATGAACTTGGCACAATGTGTGACCAAGTCCAAAACCATCAAGGGCCAGTGCGAGCATGGCGGACACAAAGTCCCGTCCGCCAAACACCCTAGCACAGACCGCAACCAGTCCGCGAGCTCCTCGCACTTGTCCAACACAGCAGCTACTTCCCGGACTCCAAACACCAGTCCGCCAACCGGTCTCCACAGCAAGACCTGCTGTAACACCTGAGCTCGACAAGGCCTCTGCCAAGCTCAAGGCCCAGTCCGCAACAGCCAAAACCGCGGACACGCCAGACTGCAAGGCTTCCCGCGAACTCGAAACAACCCGCCAACAGCACAAGCTTGCACCCGCGACCACTGAGCAAAGCACCAGTCCGCAAGCCTCTCTATCCGCAGATACCAGGCCGCACCAAACCGCGGACTCCATGCTACAACCCGCTCAGAACACAGCCGGCTTCCACCAGACTTTTCACCAGGCCGCAACCCACAGTCCGCCCAGTCCGCCCAGTCCGCCAAAGCTGTCCGCACAGGCCGCGCGGCCTGTCCCGTCACCCACTTCCACTTCACAAATTTCAACAGTGAATTCAACGATAAACAGAAGAATTATTTGTAAGTGAGCATGTAGTAATCTGATTATATGCGTGTGAAACCCCAACAAATGTGTGTAAAGGCCAATTATAAACAAAAGAATTATTTGCAAGTTCATAAAAAATATATCAAAACTGATTATAATGAATGAAAAAAAATATTTCGCATCATCGTGATCTAAGAGTTGGTGATAAATAAATGAATCTTTGCTCTCAATGTTAAATAATAAATTTTGATGTTACGTGTCCTTTGGATAAATAAAAGAAATTTTGCATGGGCTATGTCCATGTTCGATGCTCTCTCGTGGGCTTCGATCCGCAGGCATGCGTGTTGCTCTCGCATCCGAGTAGCCTACACTCGTGCTCGATGCTCTCGGTCGATGATTTGTGTTTGGAGAGATAACTGAATCCCTAAATGTTGTCTTATGTTCTCGTCCTGTAATAAAGCACACAAGAGTGTCTCTTGCTATATATCTAACTTATCACTCTGGTCAACCAATAAGATTAAAAAATAAAATTCGGTGAAGAGGATTATGTGATGACAAAAGCTCCAAAAATAGCAGCTCAATGTCTTGCATCCTAACAGAAATCATCCACCAAATTTTAAACATGCATTTATGAAAAAAAAAAGTTCATAAAGTAATTGCGCTTGTCCCAAAATAGCAGCTGATGTTAACAGCAAGCACAATTCTTCACCAATCATTATCTTCACTAATCCTCCCAAAGCAACAGTTCATGTTCGAGATAAAACTAATTCAAATAGAACATTAAACTTCTTCCCTAAAGGAATTGTGCTTCTCCCTCTATCCCACAATATCCAGCAAATACTAACTCAAAATATTTTGGATTCCTTCAACATTGATATAGTTAACAAAGTGAATTAGTAAGATGCTCTTCAAACCATCTCAACAAAGTTTGAGGAAGAATGCTGGGAAAGGAGATGCAAAGTCATAATATATATCAGATGAGAGAATTCTAAAGCAAAAAAGTATAATAGGCTTGTCTATAATCTTACGTACACTTAACTTGCTCTGCCAGCTAGGCCTAAACACCCAAAAAACAACATCATCACTTGACACTAAGGCTCTGTTTGGCACGGTGGTGGCGGTCGGAAACGCATGGGTTAAACCGTCATTCGTTAAGGATTGCCTAACAAAAATCATTCGCTTGAACATAAAAGTGGATGAAATTCCTTAGGTGGGCGTTAACGAATAACAATTTAATCACCATGATCATGACCGCCACCACCATGCCAAACAGAGCCTTACAGTCATAGACATTACTTTTTCATTTTTTTATTTAAAATTATTTTAGACAGCAGTTTGAGTCTCATGCCCTGCTACTCATGTAACATGCGTTCTCACGCTCAATTTTGTTCCTGTTGAATGTGTAATATTTGAACATCTAACCCCATGTTTTCAATGACTAATAATAAGCATCTTACATTTAGTTCAAGCAAATCAATCATTTGATAGAAACATGCAATTTAGTTTCTATCATCAAGTTCTTAAGTGAGCTAGAATTGAAAAATAAAAATATATAAATAGAAACTTACTTCTTCATAAATACATGTACCTGTCAAGGTTGTGTAGCAATATTAAGTTGTTCAATCTCTGTGCGTCTCACATCAAGTTGGTTGAACTCTCTGCCGAACTCCTTTATTTGATCACGTGTGGTGTTTCCTAATCTCTTTAGTTGTTTTAGGACATACCGTTGTTTCCTGGTGCAAAAAAATTAGCATAAGATAAATACTTAGATTACATTCAAAAATAATAACAGATAAGTTGAATAAAGACTGATAAAAAGAAAGAGATAAGGAAACATACTTGTATTTTTCTTCCAGTCTAATTCTAGTGGTCAAATCATCAATAATTGGTTTTCTTTGAAGTTCAGGGTCTCTTCTATGTCTTTTGATAATGATAGGCACTGTATGTAAGAGCAAATGCCACGCTGTCGTAGCGAGTATCAACCATATAGAGGCGAAAAATCTCTCATGAGAAGATTTGAAGGATATATCGCCATACCCAACCGAAGTAAAAGACATAATCGTTAGGTAGAGTGAATTAAGAAATCTATATTTCTCGGTTAAATGTATCACCACACCCCCTAACACAAAAATAATGAGTGCTACAAAGACGATGTACCTAATACGAATCTTCGGGAAATCAAAAATATCGGAGACGATCGAGGAAATAAAGAGATTAAGGACACTTGCCCCCAAAATGGCAACGATGCAAGATAAAACCTTAGCTTTATCGGTGAGTGGAACAATATCACCATATCCCACGGTTGTGATAGAGACCACTTGAAAGTATACAGAAAGAAAGAAAAATTGTTTAGGAGGGATAGTCTCTTTTTTCTCGTCCAAACACAATCCCTTAAAATGGTGAGTAGAAAATGTCGCTATAAGTAAAACCATGAGAAAAACCACTATGTAGAAAAAGAAGAGGAAAGCCATACATTTAAAAAAGATGAGCTTGCAAATACGGCGCCGAGAGTTTTGTGTGTCTGCAAGGGAACTAGAGACGGGGGAGAAGAAATAACACATATACTTAAAGATGATGAGTTTGCAAATATTGTGCGGAGTGCTCTGCATGTCTGCATAGGAATTTGGGATAGGGGGAGGTGTGGAGACATCAGATGAGGACTGATCGAACAGAAAGTGTAGTGCAGTGGTATATGAGTGAGATGTCTCTGATGTCTCGGTGGAGATCCCATCGTCTAAGACACCCCCAACATCAGACAAGGACTCATTCACCTGAGTGGGTGGCGCGGTTGGCGGAGGTGGCGCCGTGTGAGGTGATGTCTCGGTGGAGATCCCATCGGGTAAGACGGATAATACCTCTGGTGTCTCCGTGTCCGACATCTTCATGTTACAATGAAAGCGAAGATCTGGGAATGAGGAGGCCAAGCTAGAATGCTGAGGAGTGCTTCCGAAGAGAAGATGGAGCTCGTCGGAATGCTGATGAGTACGTCCGAAGAGAAGATTGAGCTCGTCGGAATGCTGAGGACTGTGTCCGTAGAGAAGATCGAGCTGGTCGGAATGCTGAGGAGTACTGCGTCCGTAGAGAAGCGTCCGTAGAGAAGGTGGCCGGAGCTCGGAATGCTACGTTCGTAGAGAAGATGGCCGGAGCTCGTCTGTAGGAATGAGGAGTACTGCGTCCGCCGGAGCTCGTCGCTCCGAATACTGCGTCTTATCAAGCTAGGAATGGTGAGGCGTAGTTGTTGAAATGGAGCTCCGCAGTAGTGTCAGAAATATTTACCAACAAGTAGTACTGGCGTAGTTGTTGAAAAGGACCTCCTGTTGTTTCTGTTTTGATCGCAGAGGAAAAGGATTGGCGGGGGCTTATTAACCTTTAATTATTTTTTATTTTTCATTCTCCTGAGTCCTGCCTTTATCTAAAATTTTAAAACCTGCGGCTCTTTTATAAAACTGCTATATATATATATATATATACAAGCAGTTGTGCACGGGGGACCCCGTGCGGACAACATTCGTCGTGGGTGCGACATTTATCGAGGGGACGACATTTGGCTGAGACGACAACATTGATCGTGGGTGCGATATTTGTCGAGTGGGTGACATTTGTCGTGGAGGCGACATTTGTCGTGGTGACGACATTTATCGTGGCGACGTCATTAGTCGTGGTGGTGGCATTCGTCTCAAAATCTACCGGCTGCCGAATAGGGTGGCAAAATCAGAATGAATCATTTTTTTCATCGGCGAGTTGGGCGGTCTTCGGCCGCATCTATAAGAAGAGTTCATAAAATATTAAAAAAAAATGACTAAAAAGACCACCCAAGATCCGATCCAAACAAATGAAAAGGAGGGGAGAGCTCTTGGCTGGTCTTCGGTCGCATCTAGGCGGGCTTCGCCCGCCTCCGCACGGGCTTCCCCCGTGCTCGATGCGTCGCTGCAGGATGCGCCCCCAACATATACATATGAGTACTCAAAATGATCGTTAAAAAATCTAAATCACGATAACAATTTTTATTTTGTAAAAAACATACGTTTTGACATACAAAACGTAATTTCTCTCCCTCCTCTCTAAATATAAGAAAAAATGACTAAAAAGACCCAAATAAATGAAAATGAGAGTTGATTATATGAGGGGTAATATAGTATTAAAATGTTACACCAAACCACTTTATGAGTTTGCTTATATAATAAAGATATATATATATATATATATATATATATATATATATATATATATATATATATATATATATATATATATATATATATATATATATATATATATATATATATATATATATATATAAACAGTAATAAAATAATTTTTTTATAAAGGTTCCCAAAATTCATAGGTGCTCTTTTTTTTTATAAAGCTTCCTTCGACTATAATAACAGAATAATGTTCTTATAAAGGCTGAGCAGACCTAGTTCATTTCATCGACTAACAAGAAAAATTAAGACTCTATTTGTTTCAGCGTTGCGCTGTTTTGTTTTGGGCAAACGCTGCCGGAAGGCGGGTAAACAAATGAACCTCTGGCGGCGTTTGCTCCGTTTTCACCCGCCCACCTTGAGAAACGCCCCAAAAGCTCTGTTGGGGACAGTCACCTCCCCACTTCGTTTCGAACACTCCATTTCCACCCGCCGGATCGACCCGTCACCGCCGAACCAAACGAAGCCTAAATGAAAATAGTAAGGAAATACTAGGATTCTTAGAGATATTCGGCAAAGGAGTTGCTTCAACCACGGAGCAGGTGTCTGTGGCGGCTTTGTGCAAAGGTGTTGCTGAGCGAAGGAGGTGCAACCGTTTCCGTGGAGGAGTAGCAGGGGTTGGAACTTTGTGGTAAGGAGACGACTGTGGGATCTACTAATTTTGCAGAGCGAATGGGATGCAGATGCGGGACTGAGCACGATGGAGGAATATTGGAATGTGTCTTTTGAAGATGCGGGACTGAGCACGATGGAGGAATATTGGAATGTGTCTTTTGAAAATGGGATGCGATTAAAACCGTCGAAATGAATTAAAATTAGGCTTTTGAGTGCGCTCCTTCGACGGTTTGTTTTCCTTTTTGATGTTTGATAGTCAATTTTTTGCGTTCGTTATGCTATATTTTCGTCCGTTTTGATTTTGGGTCGAAAACAAGTTGTTCTCACTTCCATCTAAAATTGACGCGCCTCAAAACAGACCTCGCGAAAGAGATTCTTGTTTTATGTATTAAAACACACATTTTATAAGATCAAAAAGATTAAAAAAATGAATGTCTCAGATTTATTTGATTTTCTTATTTTAATACCACGACAATTTATGTTTTTCTTCTAATATAGTACAGATGTATGTAACTTCATTATTTGTGTTTGCTTAGTTTGAATAACGGGATCGGCCCCACGGCCGCGCGGGTTGGCCGCGCCCTGCCGCGCAGAGTACGACCGAGCGCACCTGCGCGCAAGCCGGGTGCACCTTCGCGGACCTGCCGTATGCGTCTGTGGGCTCGCCTTCTCCTTTGGAGAATCCTGGGGCTCGCACTTTTTGCTACGCGTAATCTGTCCGGCCGGACATGCGCGTACTCGGGTCCGAGTCTTGCTGATTTGACTTGAAAATTTCAAGAGGTACCCCATCAGATCTAATTGAAGGAACAAACAAATAATATCACAATGATTGATGGTCTGAACCACCTTTAAACTGAAGGGCGGGCTTTATACACTTATCTTAATAAATCTGGGAAATAGGTAAACTTATTAATGAAGAAGTTTGTTTCTTAAGTTGGGTAGAGGGTTCTATCATCCCTTTGTGATCTTATTTATATATCATATATAAATTAAGACATTAGCTTGGATAACATCAATATCATATCAAGCTAAATATGCTGACAATATTAATGATATAATAAACAAAATATGATAACATAAAATAAATTGAACAGAATATATAAAAATATTTCATGATGAAAAAATGTTATATAGTCATTTCAATATTCAGTGATAATAAATATAATATTTTGAAATCAACATTCCCAAATAAAATTTGAAAAAAAAAGTTCATCAACCATAAAATACACTTCCAACAAGAGTTTATCTTCTATTTTGAGGAGCACATGGCAACTTTTTAGTAATACAAACATTTAATAATTTCTCCTGAAACATATATTTGATAACATAACTGTTAGGATGTGTGGGAGACCTCTAAAACACATCAAAATTGGAGATGCTTCTCTTGAACTTTCCCCCCAGCTTCTCTGACACCTTGTCAGCCACCTCTGTAGTGCACTCCACCATCTATATACTTTCCCGAAAGTTCTTCTTCGACCCATCCTTCATCGCCTCCTCTGCTCCCACCATCTCTCCATATCGTCTCACCTCAAATGGTTGCAAAATATGAGACATTTATATAATTATAACAAAATCTAAGAAAACAATGCATCACATTCCATACAAAAAATATGCATATCAAAAAATCATTATTGTTGTCATCTAATTTTGATTTATATCTAGGTTTTCTTCGACCTCCATCCCGCGCTTTCAGTTCCCTTACACTTGATCGCCGTCTCTGTGTCTTTCTTGCAGGTGATTTCAATGGCGACTCTGGCAAGCACTCTCACAGGAATGAAGTTTGATACATGATTTGACATGGATTTCGATTTGTTTCAGCATTCCGATCCAATCTTTCTCTATATCCTAGAACTCCTTGAAGAACAGGAACTAAAAACTCTAATGACAAGAAGGATCAAACTGCACAGCATGGAAATCAGGGAATGGGTATACACACTGTCGTCCAGAAAAGAGAACATCATGACAGACACTATCGCGGGTAACTCAGTCTCTTTAACCCCCGCAATCTTAACTGAGATTTTTGGATTGAGAAATGGAGAAGAGGACCTCGAAATTGAAACAGAGGAGTCTAATATGATGCTAAACCTCATGGAGTATGCTGGAGACAATCCCAACAAATTGTTGAAGAAACACTTGTCTGCTCCCTATAAATTTTTAGCAGACTTGGTTGGCAAAGTGCTACTTGGAAAACACACTGCATGTAACATCACATGTTACTTCTAGGCCCCTTTCACTTAGATTGGGTTAGGCATGAGATGAGTGTCAAGGGTTTTAGCTAGGTTTGACCCTAGGTAGTGAGTTATAGCCATATGGGGCCCACTATATGACCAAGTCAAACTAGGTCAAACTAGCCTAAATAGGGACCCAAACCACACCATGACCCCACCACATTGCCCTAACTCTAAAAACAATCCAAGTGCACCCTAGGGCATGCCATTAGGTTAACATTTTTACCCCATTTGACCAAAGTCAACCTTGGGCTTAATTTGGTCAAACCCACACTCATAAGCCCAATTAGCCTAAGTAGGGCACCCCCTTGACCCAACCCAAATTGGGTGGTGCCACTAGACCCATTACCACCAAGTAGGGTCAGCCCACCCACCATGTTGACTAAGTCAACTTTCCAAGTCAACAAGTCAACCATTTGACCTAAAGAAGAAAATGAAGACCAAGCCACCTCTCCTTGGACCAAGCCCACCAAAGTTGGCCCATGGCCAGCCCAAGTGAACAAGACCAACCCTACCCCTCTAAATCAGGAGAGAGAATGCATGCAAAGGGGTAGAAATGGGATTTTGAGAGAAAGAGGAGAGAGAAAAGGGGATGAAGGGGAATGGTGGCCGCATGGACACCCCTTCAGCTGAATTCCTCTGCCCAAAACCAGCTGGCCGACCTCCTCAATTCATTCTAGAGGAAATTAGGGGCTGAGAGCCACCTAGCATGCATGGGCGGAGCAACCAAAGCTCAAACCGAGCTCACATAGGTTGTATCTCCCCATATACACCACCTCAGCCCCAAATAACCTCACCATTAGCTTCAGGAGGTGGAAAGGAGTTGAAATCGAGTGCTGGAACATGGAAATCGGTGGAGAATCAAGCTTTCGGGGTGGAGCTCGCCGGCGCACCACCACCATGGCAAACCGCCGCCTGACTCGCAGCCAAGCCACAATCGAGGTTCGTTTCACCTCACCTCTACCCGTACTAGGATCTTAGACTGATTAGGTGAGATATCGGGCTCAACTGAGCCCGATGCCATGGGAGGAAAGTGAGGTTTTTACAAGCTTTTTAAACCGCTTGGGTTCGCCATCGCCGCCGTCTCCCGCCGCCCCACCGCCGGGAAATGCTAGCCCCCGTCTTAGCGAAGGTTGTGGCGACATCCGCCGGCGGTGGTTGTGGCTCAGCTGGCCGGAAACCGCCAGTAAACATCGTCCGGGAAAGATGAATCTCAGCCGTTAATCCAGTGGGGACGATGACCGGATTCCATCCATTTACACTTTTAGATTCGTGCTGATATAATATTATGATTTAATTTAATGTTATGAATAGTAAAATTTATGTCACACTTATTCAGTGTCCTTGCATGCCATTTTTAGGCCTCTTAGAAGCATTTCCAGAAACTGATCCCTGAATGAAAAATGTAGCCTTACCTGTTAAATTTAATTTTACATCTTAATAATTAACTTTGGTCCAGTATTCTGGCCTGTAGGACATTTCTCCTAGGACTGGTCTTAGACTAGGGCAGAAATTCATTTGGATTCCCAAGTCACACCATCAATCACCATGGCCCCAACGTTTGGTTACATGCATGATTAGGACATACCTAGCCCCTGCCAAAATTTAGGAATTTTTGAAACAACGTTTTCTATAGTTTTGGTCATAATATCAAAATGTAAATAAATGCAATATATGGAGTTATATGACTCCTCATGGCCCCAAATCTTGGTGGTAGGTCCTTGGGGACATCCTTGGTGCATGATAAAAATTTCAGCACCTTTGGATTAATGCATGTTGGAGAATCCACTTGCATGTGTTGGTTCATATATTGCCTTGGTGTGCCAATAGCAATAGTTTAAATATTATGTATTCAGCCTAATGCAGGCATTCAAAAATCTTGGATTTGATTCCAATTGTTCATTAGGGTAAATTCCACCCCTCAGATTAATTATGGGATTTTTGGAATCAAAAATCCCATTAATTGGAATTTTTAAAAATATAGCTCCTTTTGAAAATAAATTTGAAAAATAGGTTTTCCTCAAGTAAAAATCATCAAACTTTGCCAAGTTGAAAATAAGGTTATATGTGACTTAGGAAAATTTGATCTTTCTGTTTGAAGACTCTTTGAGTAAAATATCTTGAAATACATATTTTACCCTTATTTCATTTATTCTTGAATTGATGGATATACACCTCAGAAAAATTTGGAAATACTTCTGGTGTTATAAAATTGCATTATTAGTCTTGCATAATTATTTCAGAATTTATGGGTGTATTGATAGTTGATAAATTAATATAAAGGCATTTTTGGTAAATATGTAAGAATGGAAATTGATAGGCCATTACATAATAAACGTGATGAAACTCTGCCAATAGTCATAAATTAATGTTTTATATGTTCTGTAATATTCCTGGAATTTTGGATTACATATTACTTGTACTTCATTTGGAAAATGGAAATTGTGTAGATTTGTTATTAATTATTGAATTGGTATAAATAATCAAAGGAAAATTATGGAAACCTGTAGACAGAAATATTTCATCAAGATACAACTCAGGAAAAATTACCAAGGTCAGTGGATCTTAAATCATACTACTTCATGTATAAAGTGACCTAGTAATTAATTTAAAGGATTTAATTAAGGGAATATTTGGCCAAGGAAAATTATGAGAATCCATAGGGTAGTTCCCTTAGCCCATACCACCCTAGGATAAAAATGTAGTGGCAAGATGTCTTAAGGATTGGAAGATTCCATTTTTAGGGTAATAATAGGACATGGTCTGCATATAGCATAAATAGGGCATACTTTAGGGGATTACCCGGGGATTGATTGTCGTAAGAAATAAGGGAGTGCAATATTTATAACCCCTGGTGGGTAGTATTGTCTTAGTGAGGGATTAAAAGTGCAAGTCTTTAGTTAGCAACCGGAGTGGAGGTCGACGGAAGACCGTCGGTTTCCCTGTAACACCTTAAGTCACTAGGGTTGCACCAGAGAAACAAAGAGAGCTGGGGTGAAATATGGGTAGCCATCAACTAAAGTAAATATCCTTGCGAAAGGGAACGCTGGGCGTAATCCCAACACAGTTCCTAGTGCCCCTTGAGAGCCCTTCACAGGGAATACCGAGGGCAGTCCTGGGATTAACCTTAAATCACTAAGTATAATAACCCGTAGACAAGAGTAGTCTAATAGGTTAAGACATTTGTGTACCTTCTCACCCGTGTAAGGTTGGAGAGATTCATGATACATGCTCACCCGAGTAGGGTTTGAGGGAATTGGTATAAGGGCACTATTGTGCGTTCTCACCCGGATTGGTTTTGAGGGTTTCAGGATGGGTTTGGTCCTGCGAGCGGAAGACTCGGAATAAAATACTTGCATGTGCATAAATATAATGGCGGGGCATGCGGTACTGGCAGTTCGTCACACCGATGGCAGTACGGTGCACCAGGCGGTTGTGAGGGTTAGAGGGGCCAGTGGGTTGTTTTACACTGCGGTCTGGAGGACGACCCCCGATAACGCACATCCGACCCAACAAGACTGACGGGTTGTCAGCAAAGTATGTACGCGAGACTCTAGAGTGCACCTTGGACGTGTACAGAGGCGTATGAGAGGGGTCTAAGGCTTGGTAGTGTGCATACCGGCCTAGAAGTGGAGACGCCCGCTCCGCTGCTGCCGTAGCCACAGCGGTGGTACCCGAGAGTGTTGCTAGCACTCAAAAAGTGGGAACTAAAGGTCTGTGATCACAGAGTCGTTGTGTGTGAGTTGCACTTGCTTGTGCATAAAATTGCATCATAACATTCATTCATATTAGGTCATACGTTTCATAGATCCTTATCATATAAATTAGTATGCACTCTTTTATATGATAAGTTAAATTTCCTGGAAATTCTAACTTATATATTTGTATGGACATTTATATAAGTTAGGATACTTTTGTGATGATAGTATAGTGGTAGAATAATTTATTTACTTGCTCTTACTATTGTTCTTTACTTCCTTTACTGTACTGCTCTTACTTACTTGTACTATATTTAGAACTGCTAGAGTACAACAATATTACTTATTACAACTGCTAGTTAGTTTCTGTCACCTGCTTCCACTTTTGCTACCCCTTGTTGTCCTTTGCTTCGTCCTCCCGCTCGGTGCCTAGGAGCTGCGGGGCGAGGTGAGGAGGAAACGACTTAGTCTTTTTGACTAATGTTCGGTGACCATACTATTTTTAGGAGCCCGTGGAGATGGAGCACCAGCACGTCGAGGAGGCAGGACTTGACGAGCAGATACCGCTTCAGCAGGCTACTACCACTACTGTGCATCCTCAGGTGGGACGAGTTCTGATGTACTAGTGTAGCTTCCGCTTTTATTTCGAGAGAGAGTGTGGATTTGATGTACTGGGCATAAGCCCTTATTACTCTTTCTTTTGTACTCTTCTGTGGACTATATTGATGTACTTTTCATTTCATTTATATGATTGTACTATGTGGCTTGTGGACTTGTAGATTTGTTACATTGTTACACTTCTTTTCTCATATTGGCCTATATATATGATCGTATTAGCCGGCAGGATCGGCGTGTTGCGGTGTCGGCTAACCCCTGCGTTAGTGCCAGCGTAAGACGGCGGTTCTGGGCATAAGGCTCGGTAGCCCTCCTTGGTAAGGGGGAGGTTGGAGTCTTACAAACTGGTATCACTTGACCAACGATCATATGAGAAAGAAGTCCACAACACCGGATCACCCCCGCCCGAGCATTAGTTTGCGGACAAACTATAGAGCGGAAGCCGTGGTGAACCATGTGTAAAAGTCACATAAAATAGTCCACGAAGTACAACGAGTTAGGCCAGTTTTGTTTTAACCTTACCTTTATGCAACCTCCACAGGTCGCTGCGTCGCAAAATGTGGCTCCTCCCCCTCCAGCTGTCACTCCATTCCTACATACGGAGATGGGTCAGACTTTGACGACAATTCTGGACGCCTTCAAATCCCAGCAAGTCCCGGATCCGAAGCCAAATCCGGGGTCGAACTGGCTGAGTGCTTTCAAGAGCCTGTCCCCACCAGTGTACCATGGGACAGAGGATGCGGTAAAGACGGAGGAATGGCTGGAGGCCATACACGAGATTTTAGCAGGCATCAGCTGCCCGGTTGGCGAGGCAGTACCTCTAGCTACCTCTGCACTAGAGGCTCACGCGAAGAGATGGTGGAAATCAGTGAGGGAGTCTACATATGCAGACTGCGAGCTGTCAGAGATATCATGGGAAGAGTTTGGCGATGTATTTCTGGATCACTTCGTCTCTGTTATGGACATAGATGCCTTGGAGGAGAGGTTTTTGAACCTCAGGCAGGGGACTAGATCAGTGATCGAGTATCAGCGAGAGTTCTCTCATTTGGCCAGGTTCGCAGGGATTTAGGATACCGATGATAGGAGGTATGCCAAGAGGTTCTACCGAGGGCTCAGGGACGATTTGAGGCAGGCCTTGCTGTTCATTTCTTATGGCTCCTCTAGGCAGATCATTGAGATGGCAAAGAAGCTGGAGGCTGACCAGCTGATGGTGCAAGGAAGAGGAAAGAGACCGTTTGATGGGTCCACATCAGGAGAGGGCAGCAGGGGCTCTCAGAGAGGCAGGACTATCGGATACAAGAAGGGTGGGGGACGTCGTCGTCCCAAATTTAGGCAGGAGTAGGGGCCTCCTCCAGCATTGGCTCCCCCACCTCTACAGGTGCATGATCCGAGGAGACAGGATGATCGTGGCCACCGACATGTAGTTTGTTACGGATGCCGCCAGCCCGGGCACATTAGGTCAGAGTGCCCGCATCGATTCCATCCTCCTCCTCCTCCACCTCCAGTGGCCCCAGTACAGCAGGGCCGAGGCCGAGGATGAGTCCGAGGCCGGGGATATCACGACAAGAGACGCGAGAAGGAGCAGATATACGCCTTGGACATCATAGAGCAGAGGAACCCCGAGGAGGTTATCACAGGTACTCAAAGTTAATTATTAAATTTCTCGAATTTTCAATTATATGGTACCTGGAATTATAGGATAACAATTAATTTTAACGTAAACAAACCTCAGGCATAATTATGATCAGTGGCAAGCCCACTCATACTCTCTTCGACACGGGTGCTTCGCACATGTTCGTATCCGAGGCCTTCATAGACGGACTCGAAGGCGTGGAGAGATTTCCTGGACTAGAGATGAGGGTGCGTCTACCCGATGGGTCAGAGCTGCGGACCAGTGCACATTGTGATATGGAGGCCGAGATTGGCGGGAAGGCATTTGAGGCGCCGGCAACTATTCTGAAGCTGTAGGACTTTGACTTGATTTTGGGCATGACATGGTTACATCGGAACCATGATCAGATCGATTGTCCATCAAGGAGGATCACGCTAATACATGGCGACTCTCATGTTATCATCGAAGGTATTCAGCCTATCTGCCATACATTGTTATCTTCTGTACACGCTGTGAAGGCCCATGAGCAGGGAGAAGAAGTTTACCTTATCTGCTTTGAGATGTTGGGGACAAAGACTTCTATTTTAGATGTTCCGGTGATCCGGGATTTCCCCGACGTATTCCCGGAGAAATTGCCCGGGCTACCACCAGCCAGAGTCATAGATTTCGGGATCCAGCTAGTACCGGGAGCGACGCCGGTGTCCCGGGCACCTTACAGGATGGCTCCCAGGGAGTTAGCCGAGTTCAGGACTCAACTTCAGGAGCTAGTTGAGTCAGGATTTGTACGTCCTAGTTCATCGCCATGGGGAGCGCCAGTTCTATTTGTGAAGAAGAAAGATGGATCGTTACGACTATACATAGATTACCAGGAGCTGAACCTGTTAACGGTCCGCAATACCTACCCACTACCTCAGATTGATGAGCTATTTGACCAGTTACAGGGAGCCTTCTGGTTCTCTAAGCTAGATTTGCGATCCGGTTACTACCAGCTCCGCATCAGGGAAGAGGACATAACGAAGACGGCGTTCAGTTCACGCTATGGATTATACGAGTTCACGGTGATGCCTTTTGGGCTCACGAATGCCCCTGTCGCATTCATGAGTCTAATGAACCGTGTGTTCGAGCCCTTCTTAGACCGCTTCGTGATTGTATTCATCGACGACATTTTGATATATTCCCGGACTCAGAAGAGCATACAGAGCATTTGACGCTGGTCTTGCAGAGGCTGAGGGAGTCCCAGTTGTACACAAAGTTTTCAAAGTGCCAGTTCTGGCTGCAGGAGGTGGCTTTCCTGGGACACACGATCAGTGGGGCTGGATTAGCAATGGACCCACCCAAGATAGAGGCAGTAAGGGATTGGCCACGGCCAAAGACAGCATCTGATATTCGCAGCTTCCTGGGTTTGGTATGGTACTATCGAAAGTTTGTGGAGGGGTTCTCGAGGATAGCCCTCCCCCTCACCACTTTGACGAGGAAGGATACTGAGTTCACCTGGACATAGCAGTGTGAGGCGGCATTTCAGGAGCTGAAGGACCGACTCATCTCATCCCCTATTCTTGCGCTTCCATCCGGGAGTGAAGGATTTCAGATTTACACATATGCCTCTTACCAGGGGATGGGTGCTGTCCTGATGCAGCATGGACATATTATTGCTTATGCTTCGAGACAGTTGAAGAAGCATGAGCATAACTATCCAGTACATGACTTAGAACTCGGGGCTGTGGTATTCGCCCTAAAGATATGGAGGCATTACCTATACGGGATTCATTGTGATATTTATTCAGATCACAAGAATCTTAAATATGTCGACACGCAGAAAGACTTGAACTTACGACAGAGGAGATGGCTGGAATTCCTCTGCGATTATGATTATAAGATCCACTACCATCCGGGGAAAGCGAACACAGTAGTAGATGCTTTGAGTAGGAGGCCCGACACTTCTGGACCGGAGCCACGATTGATGTCCATAGAGCTACTGCGGATGATGGAGTACATGCACATTACCATGGTATCTGAGGCCGAACCAGTGGTATATCGTGAGTATTTGAGCTCAGTGATCAGTAGTGATGACATCCGAGAGCGCATCCGAACACATCAGAGGCGGGATGCAGCATTACAGCCGATTTTTAGTTCCCTAGAAAGGGGCAAGGTTGAGGACTACACGATACAGGATGATCTTCTTCGATTCCGTGGACGCATTTACATACCCGCAGGAGGCAGTATCCGGGAGGACATACTCAGAGAGGCTCATTGCTCCAAATTTTCAGTGCATCCCGACATCACCAAGATGTGGGCAGATTTGCGGAGGTCTATGTATTGGCCTGGGATAAAGAGGGAGATCACTCATTTTGTGACATTCTGCGAGACGTATCAGCGCGTGAAGGCGGAATGTAAGAGCCCAGGAGGTTTGCTACAGCCACTGCCAGTACTAGAGTGGAAGTTTGAGGACATTGCTATGGATTTTGTGCACGGACTACCTCGCTCCCACTCTGGGCATGATTCTATATGGGTCATAGTAGACAGACTGACCAAGGTAGCGCGCTTTATTCCAGTTCGGAAAGATGCCCCAGTTGCAGTTCTGGTGAGATTATTTGTTGAGCAGTTCGTCAGATATCATGTCATTCCCAGGACAATTGTTTCGAACCGTGATGGTCGGTTCACTTCGAGCGAGTGGAGGGCCGTGCATGCTTACTTGGGCTCTGGGCTCACTTTTAGTACCGCCTTCCACCCGCAGACCGACGGACAGACCGAGCGGACCATCCGGACCATGGAGGACCTACTCAGACTATGCATATTGGATACGGGGAAGCCTTGGGAGAGGCTGCTGCCACTGATTGAGTTCTCGTACAATAACAGACACCAGGTTAGCATCAGGATGGCTCCATTTGAGGCACTTTATGGGAGGAAGTGCCGGACACCGCTATCATTGGTTCAGGATGTGGACACCAGGGCTCTTGGATCAGATTATATAGAGGATACTGAGGTTCAGATTCGTTTGATCAGAGATCGGCTACTAGAGGCCCAGAGCAGGCAGGCAAAGTATTATGATGCTCAACACCGGAAGGTGGAGTTCCAGGTTGGAGACAGAGTTTTCTTGAAGATACATCCAGTACACGGTGTCTCTCGGGTGCGGAGGCACAAGAAGCTCAGTCCACGATACATGGGGCCATACTTGATCCTGGAGCGGATCGGCCCCTTAGCTTACAGACTGTAGCTGCCACCGGAGTTGGGTGCATTACATGACGTCTTCCATGTATCTTTCTTGCGAAGAGCTCTCGTTCGGCCGGAGCAGCACATTACTACTACAGCCGGACCGATAGAGTCTGACAGATCAGTTAGATTGGAGCCGATCCGGATTGACGATACAACCATCCGAGTGTTGCGGAAGAAGAAGGTTCCTCTTGTGAAGGTGCTGTGGTCCAACCATGGACGGGAGGAGCACACCTGGGTGCCGAGGGATCTAATGCTGGAGCGACATCCGAAGCTGTTCACCTCAGGTATATTTTAGTTTACAAGTTAAAAATTTCTTATAAATCTTGCAAATAAACCCTGTAAACTCGAACTTAAATTTTGAGGACAAAATTATTTTTCTTGGTTGTTGGAATTTGTAACATCCCATGTTACTTCTAGGCCCCTTCCACTTAGATTGGGTTAGGCATGAGATGAGTGTCAAGGGTTTTAGCTAGGTTTGACACTAGGTAGTGAGTTGTAGCCATATGGGGCCCACTATATGACCAAGTCAAACTAGGTCAAACTAGCCTAAATAGGGACCCAAACCACACCATGACCCCACCACATTACCCTAACCCTAAAAACAATCCAAGTGCACCCTAGGGCATACCATTAGGTCAACATTTTGACCCGAGTTGACCAAAGTCAACCTTGGGCTTAATTTTGTCAAACCCACACTCATAAGCCCAATTAGCCTAAGTAGGGCACCCCCTTGACCCAACCCAAGTTCGGTGGTGCCACTAGACCCATTACCACCAAGTACGGTCAGCTCACCCACCATGTTGACTAAGTCAACTCTCCAAGTCAACAAGTCAACTATTTGACCTAAAGAAGAAAATGAAGACCAAGCCACCTCTCCTTGGACCAAGCCCACCAAAGTTGGCCCATGGCCAGCCCAAGTGAACAAGAACAACCCTACCCCTCTAAATCAGGAGAGAGAATGCATGCAAAGGGGTAGAAATGGGATTTTGAGAGAAAGAGGAGAGAGAAAAGGGGATGAAGGGGAATGGTGGCCACATGGCCACCCCTTCAGCTGAATTCCTCTGCCCAACACCAGCTGGCCGACCTCCTCAATTCATTCCAGAGGAAATTAGGGGCTGAGAGCCACCTGACATGCATGGGCGGAGCAACTAAAGCTCAAACCGAGCTCACATAGGTTGTATCTCCCCATATACACCACCTCAGCCCCAAATAACCTCACCATTAGCTTCAGGAGGTGGAAAGGAGTTGAAATCGAGTGCTGGAACATGGAAATCGGTGGAGAATCAAGCTTTCGGGGTGGAGCTCACCGGCGCACCACCACCATGGCAAACCGCCGCCTGACTCGCAGCCAAGCCCCAATCGAGGTTCGTTTCACCTCACCTCTACCCGTACTAGGATCTTAGATCGATTAGGTGAGATATCGGCTCAACTGAGCCCGATGCCATGGGAGGAAAGTGAGATTTTTCCAAGCTTTTGAAACCGCTCGGGTTCGCCGTCGCCGTCGTCTCCCGCCGCCCCACCGCTGGGAAACGCTAGCCCCCACCTTAGCGAAGGTGGTGGCGACATCCGCCGGCGGTGGTGGTGGCTCAGCTGGCCGGAAACCGCCAGCAAACATCATCCAGGAAAGATGAATCTCAGCCGTTAATCCAGTGGGGACGATGACCAGATTCCGTCCATTTACACTTTAAGATTCGTGCTGATATAATATTATGATTTAATTTAATGTTATGAATAGTAAAATTTATGTCACACTTATTCAGTGTCCTTGCATGCCATTTGTAGGCCTCTTAGAGGCATTTCCAAAAACTGCTCCCTGAATTAAAAATGTAGCCTTACCTATTACCGTTAATTTGACATCTTAATCATTAACTTTGGTCCAGTATTCTGGCCTGTAGGACATTTATCCTAGGACTGGTCCTAGACTAGGGCAGAAATTCATTTGGATGCCCAAGTCACACCAGCAATCAACATGGCCCCAAATTTTGGGTACATGCATGATTATGACATACCTAGCCCGTGACAAAATTTAGGAATTTTTGAAACAACGTTTTCTATAGTTTTGGTCATAATATCAAAATGTAAATAAATGCAATATATGGCGTTATATGACTCCTCATGGCCCCAAATCTTGGTGGTAGGTCCTTGGGGTTATCCTTGGTGCATGATAAAAATTTCAGCACCTTTGGATCACTGCATGTTGGAGAATCCACTTGCATGTGTTGGTTCATATATTGCATTGGTGTGCCAATAGCAATAGTTTAAATATTGTGTATTCAGCCTAATGGAGGCATTCAAAAATCTTTGATTTGATTCCAGTGGTTCATTAGGGTAAATTCCACCCCTCAGATTAATTATGGGATTTTTGGAATCAAAAATCCCATTAATTGGAATTTTTAAAAATATAGCTCCTTTTGAAAATAAATTTGAAAAATAGGTTTTCCTCAAGTAAAAATCTTCAAACTTTGCCAAGTTGAAAATAAGGTGATATGTGACTTAGGAAAATTTGATATTTCTATTTGAAGAACTTTTTGAGTAAAATATCTTGAAATGCATATTTTACGCCTTATTTCATTTATTCTTGAATTGATGGATATACACCTCAGAAAAATTTGGAAATACTTCTGGTGTTATAAAATTGTATTATTAGTCTTGCATAAGTATTTCAGAATTTATGGGTGTATTGATAGTTGATAAATTAATATAATGGCATTTTTGGTAAATATGTAAGAATGGAAATTGATAGACCATTACACAATAAAAGTTGATGAAACTCTGTCAATAGTCATAAATTAATGTTTTATATGTTCTGTAATGTTTCTGGAATTTTGGATTACATATTACTTGTACTTCATTTGGAAAATGGAAATTGTGTAGATTTGGTATTAATTATTGAATTGGTATAAATATTCAAAGGAAAATTATGAAAACCTATAGACAGAAATATTTCATCACGATACAACTCAGGAAAAATTACGTAGGTCAATGGATCTTAAATCATACTACTTCATGTGTAAAGTGACCTAGTAATTAATTTAAAAGATTTAATTAAGGGATTATTTGGCCAAGGAAAATTATGAGAATCCATAGGATAGTTCCCTTGTCCTATACCACCCTAGGATAAAAATTTAGTGCCAAGATTCCTTAAGGATTGGAAGATTCCATTTTTAGGGTAATAATAGGACATGGTCTGCATATAGCATAAATAGGGCATACTTTAGGGGATTACCAGGGGATTGATTGTCGGAAGAAATAAGGGAGTGCAATATGTATAACCCTTGGTGGGTAGTATTGTCTTAGTGAGGGATTAAAAGTGCAATCTTTAGTTAGCAACCGGAGTGGAGGTCGACAGGAAGACCGTCGGTTTCCCTGTAACACCTTAAGTCACTAGGGTTGTACCGAAGAAACAAAGAGAGCTGGGGTGAAATATGGGTAGCCATCAACTAAAGTAAATATCCTTGCGAAAGGGAACGCTGAGGCGTAATCCCAACACAGTTTCTAGTGCCCCTTGAGAGCCCTTCACAAGGAATACAGGGGGCAGTCATGGGATTAACCTTAAATCACTAAGTATAATAACCCGTAGACAAGGTAGTCTAATAGGTTAAGACATTTGTGTACCTTCTCACCCGTGTAGGGTTGGAGAGATTCATGATACATGCTCACCCGAGTTGGGTTTGAGGGAATTGGTATAAGGGCACTATTGTGCGTTCTCACCCGGATTGAGTTTGAGGGTTTCAGGACGGGTTTGGTCCTGCGAGCAAAAGGCTCCGAATAAAATACTTGCATGTGCATAAATATAGTGGCGGGGCATGCGGTACTGGCCGTTCGTCACACCGATGGCAGTACGGTGCACCAGGCAGTTGTGAGGGTTAGAGGGGCCGGTGGGTTGTTTTACACTGCGGTCTGGAGGACGACCCCCGATAACGCACATCCGACCCAACAAGACTGACGGGTTGTCAGCAAAGTACGTAGGCGAAACTATAGAGTGCACATTGGACGTGTACAGAGGTGTATGAGAGGGGTCTAAGGCTTGGTAGTGTGCATACCGGCCTAGAAGTGGAGACGCCCGCTCCGCTGCTGCCGTAGCCACAGCGGTGGTACACGCGAGTGATGCTAGCTCTCAAAAAGTGGGAACTAAAGGTCTGTGATCACAGAGTCGTTGTGTGTGAGTTGTACTTTCCTGTGCATAAAATTGCATCATAACATTCATTCATATTAGGTCATACGCTTCATAGATCCTTATCATATAAATTAGTATGGGCTCTTTTATATGATAAGTTAAATTTCCTGGAAATCCTAACTTATATATTTGTATGGGCATTTATATAAGTTAGGGTACTTTTGTGATGATAGTATAGTGGTAGAATAGTTTATTTACTTGCTCTTACTATTGTTCTTTACTTCCTTTACTGTACTGCTCTTACTTACTTGTACTATATTTAGAACTGCTAGAGTAGAACAATATTACTTATTACAACTGCTAGTTAGTTTCTGTCACCTGTTTCCACTTTTGATACCCTTATTGTCCTCCGCTTCGTCCTCCCGCTCGGTGCCTAGCAGCTGCGGGGCAAGGTACGGAGGAAACGACTTAGTCTTTTTGACTAATGGTCGGTGACCATACTATTTTTAGTAGCCCGTGGAGATGGAGCACCAGCACGTCGAGGAGGCAGGACTTGAGGAGCAGATACCGCTTCAGCAGGCTACTACCACTACTGTGCATCCTCAGGTGGGACGAGTTCTGATGTACTAGTGTAGCTTCCGCTTTTATTTCGAGAGAGAGTGTGGATTTGATGTACTGGGCATAAGCCCTTATTACTCTTTTTTTTACTCTTCTGTGGACTATATTGATGTACTTTTTGTTTCATTTATATGATTGTACTATGTGGCTTGTGGACTTGTAGATTTGTTACATTGTTATACTTCTTTTCTCATATTGGCCTATATATATGATTGTATTAGCCGGCAGGATTGGCGTGTTGCGGTGTCGTCTAACCCCTGCGTTAGTGCCACCGTAAGACGGCGGTTCTGGGCATAAGGCTCGGTAGCCCTCCTTGGTAAGGGGGAGGTTGGAGTCTTACACTGCACACGACTATATCACCAAACAATAGTTTCTTGTTATGTGTGCAATTAACAACAAGAAGCCAATAAACTGGGAAAAACTTATGTTTGATTTGATAAAGAAGAAGAACACTAAGAAGGAAGTTTGTTTTGGAAGAATTCTAGGAATCTTCCTACAGAAAAAGGCTGTTGAATCCCTGGTCTCCCAGACCATATTCATCAATGCCAGTAAAAGGCTGACATGTGCCTTATTTGGCAGATGGGAGAGGACCATCACTAAGCCCTCTATGGCTTCCACCTCTTCCACCAAAACTTCTAAAGGCACAAGGGACATCAAAGCCACTCACCACCCTGCTGAAGAGAACATTCCTTCCACATCTTCTCTTCCATCCCCCCTTCCAACAACAACACAATCCCCAGTCACTCCTTCTTTACCAATCACCATCACTGACATTCCCTCTTCCTCCCTTCAGGAAATTCAATCACCCACACCTCCTGAATACCATCATGACACATACATTTCTACACCACCACAGTGTCCACTTCCCCCACATCTATCTTCCATACCATCTTACATCCTACCATCAGACACCATGATGCATGATGCCATCCTTCCATCCCCATCAACATCTAACCTTCATATAACTGATATTCCACCCTTTATTCCATCAATAGTTGCCACCTCTTCCACACCAACTACAACACCATCTACTACTTTCTTATTGGACCGCTCTACCATCTCATCTATCATCACCATCATCACTCCCCTTCTTAAATCACTTATAGTAGAGGCCATTACACCTCTTACTACCACCATTACATCTTTATCTGCCCAAATATCTGCTCTCACTGCTGCCCCCTCCTCAGTCAGGGGCCTGGCCTCAGTTTCCACTGAAACCAGGCAGGGGTAGATGCCTGATGATGAAGCAGCAGCTACAGCTTCAGAGTCTTCAGCTCCAGCTATAGCAGATGCCCCAACTTCACCAGTAGTATATAGAGAATGTTTAGCAGCCTCCCTTGTCAGATTCTGAAGGACTCAAAACTATTCGTGATATTGATGAGTCGGATTCTGAAGGACTCAAAACTGTTGGTGATTTTATCCTTAATCCCACAGTTAACTTAGAAGATTTGCTGAAAACCTTTGATACTATACATATGCATCTTATTCCAGAAGAATTTACTAAGCCACATTTGGCTATTATTCCTTATACCTCTCCTGTCAGTCCAGCAGTTGCTAAGCAACTATATGATAGCTTTGAAATTCCAGTATCTTCACCAACCTTGGCAGTCATTCCATCCCCTCCCAGAAGCTATTTCAGCACCAATCTTTGTAATGGATGACTCCCCTATGCCAGATCTAGATGAGTTGATCTTGGCTGACATTGCAGAAGAAAATAAGGCAGCAGCTGAAAGTTCTGTCCTAGTTACTTCTGACTATTGTCTAACTCCTGCCGAAACTCCAGCCCTTGAAACTTCTGCTCATGCTACAGAAAAGACTGCTACTTATGCTAAAGCCTTAAAAGCATTGGATGCTTTATATGATAATCCTCAGGATTCAGATGATGATGATGAAGATGAAGATGAAGAACATTCAGATGAAGAAGCTGCTAAGGAAAAGAAGAAACTTTTGTCAAAGAAAAGGAAAGCCCCTCCTCCTCCTACTCCTAAGCCCAATACAGCACATGACACTCCCTATTACATTCTGCAAAAGATAACACCATACAAAGGGATTCCAACATGGATGTGGTTGTCTAAAAATTAGTAAAAGGAGAAGAAAAGAAGTAGAAAATATTCTCCTCCTCCAGTTCAGAGATATAGAAAAGATCCACCACCTCCTCCTCCTCCTGCAGCTGGTGCTTATGGCTCCAGTTCTCAGAGATCTGCCCATATTCAAACCTATCAGATACACCAAGGGAGATATTCTGGAAGCAGTCAGCAAAGACATCACTCTTCAGAAAGTCAACAACAGCAACATCAACAGCAGCAACATCAACAGCAGCAACATCAACAACAGCAACAGCAGCAGCAAGCTCTCTCTGCAGAACAGAAAGCTAATAGTCCTGAAAGACCATATTCACCTCCTGTTCCTTTTGAGGATCCTGAAATAACAAACACTGCTAGAATGGCTAGATTCTAGGAAATTATTGGTCTCTCTTTGATTAATAAAGCAAAAGCTGAAGGAAAAGATATATCAGGATATTCAACTATGTCCAAATACAGAAAGGAAGAACTCAAAAGATTTGATAAGGCAAACAAATTCTTCAATGTTGATGATTAAATGAAGCTACATCCTGAAGTAGTTGTCCCCAGGGATACATCCTGAAGCATTTGTCCCCAGGGCTACATCCTTGAAGATTATTGGTGCAGCTGACATGATAATGACACAGGCACATGCTTTGGATCCAAAAAGAGAAATTATCTTTACAAAGCTAGGTGAAAAGACCAAAGAAGATAAGCCCACAGATAAGAAATAGAAGAAGTAATCTTTACATTACTTCAATTTTTTTTCCTTCTCTGCATTAGCTTTAAAACTGATTTGTCTAATTAAACAAAGCTCATGTACATATATATATATCTGATGCATATGTTAGTAAATCTCAGCCATATATGCCTTTTTCTTGCTTTGTTTATCTTTATGTTCTTGTTTTGAGTCTATTAGTGACCTCACCCAAATAGGGGGAGATTGTTGGATCACTAGTTGATTTGGGCTAGGTTCACTAACTTAGGATGATGTGACCCAACATGTATAGCCAGGGTCATAGTTGTGTCCTAGAGTCTAAGCCAAGTCCTTAGAGTCAATATCAGATGGAGCATCTATCAACAAGACTATCAGGGACTCAAGACTTAGAAGATTTCAAGACCAAGTAAAATGAGTTCGACGTTCGTCTAACTCAGGTTGACGAAAGACATTCTCAGCTCGACGATCTTGAGATATTTCTCTGAGCTGAGCTCGATGATCTTCATTCTCTGTTTGACGAAAACTTGGATATTTCAACAAACTAAAGTCAAGAAAACTCCAGATTATTCTAAGTCCAACTTCAGACTTTGTTCGACGAACTAGATTCTGAGCTCGATGAACTTGGACCTCAACTTCACAAGGACTTTCAGTTAGAAGTTCTCAGGTCAACGAAATTTGTTTATTGGTCGACGAATTCTGGATCATTTACTTCAACAAATATATTCATGAATTATTCTAAGTCCAGAATAGTTGCTGAACTCCAGTAGACGAAATTACAACCTCAGCTTGACGAACCTTAGACAGAAAAGGCAAAGGTTCTGAAGCATGCAGTCATGTTATCAGCTCGTTGATCTTGGAACTCAGCTCGACAAACAGAAGCTGTCTGGTCGACGAATACAAAATCTCAGTTTGACGAACTAGTAACTCAGCTCGATGAATTCTGTTATTCGTTCGACGACTCCAGACTTAGCCATTTCTGGTCTTATGCCCCCATTCTAATGTGGAAATTCCTGTGTAATTAATGCTCTACATTCTCTGAATGTATCCGTTAGAAGGAGCATTGATTACGGTCTTCTTCAGGAATATTACTTGTCGATTTTCCATGGGACAGTTGAGGAAATGATTCAATGCCGATTATTCTCAAGGCGTCAGCATTAATTACTGATGATTCAAATTTTTAAAAAGATATAGAAGAATACAAGATCAATCTATCAGTAGTAACCAAGAATATACTCAGTCAGAAAAATATAGACACACACAGACTGACTGCAAGAATTCATACAGTAGCAGAAAATCTTCACACAAAAAATCATATTGAAGCTTACAGTGACATGCAGTGATCATACCTCCAGGACTTCCAAGGACAACAAAATAACAAATCAGTCAAGAAGCTTTTGCATCACTGCCTGTCAAGAACTCTGATTGAAGAACTATCACCCTACAGCAAAGCTTGCAAAATCTTCCTGAAACATTCAATATTTCAGGGGGAGCTTTTGCTAAACATCAATCCACTTAAGTCTTGTCAGTTTATTAAGAAAGAGAAGACAAAAATCACTCTCTCACCCCCTCCTCTATAAAGGGTTGTCATCTCCCTTCAAAAGTGATTCCTAGTTGCAAGTCTCCTAACCAAAATACTTGAGTTGGTTTTTGGGGACCTGATCAAAAACCTGAGTGGATTTCTACCAGGGTGGTAGAAGAGTGGATTCCTACCAGGGTTGTCCTCTTTTTCTTTTTGTTCTTGTTGTGTGGCTGTGATTAGGTTTACTATTTTTGTTTTCCAGTTTTCTAATTACTGCACCTTTTCAGTTTACAGCAAAAGCTGTAACAGCACCTTTGTAGGGACGTAATAAATTTTAAATATACTCTATTCACCCCCCTCCCTCTAGAGTATTGTAGATCTAACCCTCACTTTCAGTTCGAACTCTCGTTGAGGCCAGTTTTTGGCTTTAACATTTCTAGTGTGGTGAGTGTGGACTGTGGTTGATACAAGAAAATCTCAAGTCAAGTCTCATGGCTGGAGGTGAAGTAGAAGGTACTGACTCGGGAGGTTCTCCTTCTCGGGGAATTGGGGTGACATTGGGGATGTTGCAAGACTTCAGGCGAGAAGACTTTTAGACCATCCACTTGGCCTTCTCGGCAAGAGGTGAGTGGGAGACTCCTTAGGTACCGGTGGCGGCTGCTCCATCATTGGGCGAGAAAGCTTCCGGACAGCGCCCCGAGAAGGAGGTTCCAGCAGAGGTGGAGGAAAGGGATGTCTCCAAGTGGTAGCTGTTCCCGGGATAGACCAGTGTGGACAGGGTGAGCGATCCGAGGTCATGCGAAAAGCCCTCTCGGTAAGCAGGGGCGGGAGCCCTTTCAGTGAGCTCATCATCTCAGCTCTGGTTCTGGAGGGGTTCTGGGAGACAAACATGACCTACTATATGGGGAGGGATGACCCCACGTAGCACGTGCAATGTTTTTAAGATGTCGTCTCCATAATGCCAATGTTAGATGCCTTCAAGTGTAGGCTCTTCGCAATCACTCTGAAGGAGAAGGCCAGGGACTGGTTCACCAGTTGCCCGCAAGTTCGATTTATTCCTTCGAAGATCTACGACGCGGGTTCTTACTGAGTTTCTCAACATCCAAGAAGATGTAGAAGGGACCAGAGTGCTTGTTCGCCATCAAGAAGAGGTCGGAGGAGACGCTGGGACGCTATGTTGACAGGTTTCAGGAGGAGATACTGCAGGTGCAGGAGATGTCGGGGTACACGGTGATGCTTCCCTTTACCCTGGGGTTGAGGCCCAACTTCTTTAGCATGGAGCTGAAGAGTGTTTCCCCCCCCCCCTCTCCCTTGAGGAGTTCATGGAGAGGGCAGGGAAGGAGATCGAGATCGAGGCATCCAATCCGGCATTTTCCAAGAGGTTAGCCAAGTTGGCAGAGGTTGATGGGAAAGAGCCGGGAGCAGGGAGGCAGAGAGAGCAGAGGGAGTAAAGAGAAGAGAGAAGGAGAGAGGAACCCCGAGGATAGGGGTAACAACAAAGTTGGGGGACAAGAGAGCCGAACAACATGTTGGGATGGAGTCCCTAGGAAGGTCACCCTCAGTGGTAGGGTGGTGGTTTCCAAGGTTGGGACAACCACCGCGAGCAAAGTAGGTTCAATCAGCCAGCCTGGAGGCAGGGACAGAGGGTCCCTCTCTTGCCGCAGCAGGAAGTGATGGAGATAGTTAGGGGAAGAGGGGGAAAGAGTGGAGCTCGGGTAAGAGGAAGGAGGAGAGAAGGCAGGGTGGCGTTGCCCTTCTGTGACTTTCACCAGGAGGAGGGTCATGCAATGGCCAACTGCCAAGAATTTCTGGAGATGAGGGGGGCAAGGGGGGCAGGCCCAGTTGCAACCTCCCGTGAGGATTGATGAAGTTCTGTCAGGAGGAGGAGAGGATAGGTGTGAAGATTGGGGTGACTTGGGGGCCCGGGGAGGGATCGGTATGACCCATGGGGGTGTGGGGATCGAAGCCACCCGTAAGGGGAGCTTTCAAACCATGATTCGAAGGAGCGTAACCTCGACCTCCGAGACCCCCCCACCCGCAGGAGGACAAGATGACTTTCTTAGTAAAATACAAGCCTGACTATTAAGACCCATTCTGCGATGCCTTGGTGATCCTGACGGTGCTAGAGAATTTCACAGTATCCCGCAATCTGGTGGACAACGGGATCTCGGTTAATGTAATCTTCAAGAAGGCCTTTGATGAGATGAAGGTGGAAGCTCGGATGGTCCTAGCCTCGGATGGACCATTGTTCAGGTTCTCAGGGGAGCGAAAGGAAGTCGAGGGAGGGGTAGGGCTACATGTGACTTTGGTTGGGTATCGAGGAACTGCCGGTTCATCATCATTGACGCTCCGAGCAGCTAGAACACAATATTTGGCCGTCCTCTCATCAGTGCCTTTCATTGCGTCCCCTCCTCATTCCATCAATGCCTAAAGTTCAGCAGCGGAGGAGTGCATGTCAGGATCAGGGGGGATCCAAAGGTGGGGAGATAGTACTACGTGACAGCTGTTAATACCATATATTGTATGGCAGAGGCGGAGAAGCTAGGAAAGGAGATGGAGAGGGAAGAAGAAGCAGTAGTGGTAGGAGAGTGGGGCCTAGGTAATGCCAGGGTGAAGATTGGAGAGAAAGCTGCAAGGAAGGGAGTAGTGAGCCTGGATGAGGCTGAGGATGAGGTTGAGGAGGAGGTTGTGGAGAAATAAGGGGCGATCCTAAGTGAGGTTGTAGAGAAGGCATCGGGGGAGCAAGGGGTAGTGGGAGAAGCAGAGGGGGAGACCCGGAGGGGATAAGGAGTGGAGTTATCTATAGGAGTCCTGTTGGAGTCAATAAAGGTTGAGGTGGTAGAAGGTGAGGAGGAGTTGGGAGGAGAGGAGGAAAGGGACAACATGGAGCATTATAGGCTGGAGCCGTCGGAGGAAGTCGTGGAGATGGAGTTCATCAGCAAGGCAGGGAAGGTAGAGAAGGTGAGGGTCAGCGGTGGCTTGCGCCCCGAAGACCAGGCAAGGATGCGGGAGTGCATCCAAAAGAATGTTGACATCTTTGCATAGAGCGCAGTGGACATGCCGGGAATTAACGCTGATGTGGCTTGCCACCGCCTGAACCTGGATCCAAAGATGCACCCCATTTGCTAGAAGATGAGGACCATCACCACCAAGCTAGAGGATCCCATCCGTGAGGAGGTGAAGAAGCTTCTCGATGCAGGTTTCATTTCGGAGATCCAGTACCCAGGCTGGGTCTCCAATGTGGTAATGGAAAAGAAGGGTGATGGAAAGTGGCGTATGTGTGTAAACTTTTCTTTATTGAATAAATCATGCCCTAAGGATTGTTACCCCCTGCCTAGGATCGACGCGCTGGTTGATTCAGCCGTCGGTTTTACTGTTATGAGTTTTTTGGATGCTTTTTCAGGTTATCACCAAATCCGTATGCATCCCCCCGATGTTAATGATATCTCCTTCATCACGAGGTAGGGATGCTTCAGCTATAAAATGATGCCCTTCGAGATAAAGAACATTGTGGCTACGTACCAGCGAATGATGTATCATGTGTTTAGAAACCAAAGGGGAAGGAACATGGAGGTATACGTAGATGACCTCATGATAAAGAGTAGTGATGTGGAGCCACACATTCTTGACTTCGAGGAGACGTTTGTGACCCTGCGAAGGTTCAAGATGAGGTTAAACCCCAAAAGTGTGTCTTTGGGGCAAGCCGAGGCAAGTTCCTCGGACACCTTCTAACCCCGGTGGGGGGTCTATCCTAACCCGGATAAGATGAAGGCCATCATGGAGTTGGAATCACCTCACAATGCCAAGGATGTTCAACTCTTGATGGGAAAGCTAGCCGGGTTAAGTCGGCTTCTCTCTCATGTCGGGGAGAAGTTGTAAATGTTTACTTTAGGATTACTAATGACCTAGAGTGGGTGAATAGGTCATATTTAAATTATTGCACCCTTTTTTAATAATCAGAGTACTAATCAAGATAAACTAAACAACAATTATGAAAATGAACACACCTTAACAAATCAGCACACAGATTTATAGTGGTTCCCCAATTAATGGGTACATCAACTTTCCTTCTTTGCCTATCTAGCAATAAACTAGATTCGGCCAAACGTTTTCTCTATTCTTTACTCAGATCCTTAGATCTTATAGCTCAGAGCCCACCCGGCTCCTATAACTCAGATTATACAAGTCATACTACTCAAATCACCAAGATCCTACACCTCTAGTTCTTCCCAAGAACTCTGCCTCAGAATGAATCCACACGCCTACTTCTCAGGCAACACCTGCCCTACACCTCAGAGAATTTCCAACTTCTCCTACCTTAGGAAATCCCAGCCCTACCTCAGCCTTTATAAAACTTGCTTACAAATAGAATGACAATAGTTCTCCTCCACTCAGATCTACAGGTAGATCTTACTATAAAAGTATGTAAAAGAAAATAGATTTATAAAATGTCACCCAACAAGAGAGATCTGAGTAACAGCTTCTTGGTATGATCTTGATGAATGAGCTTCCTTTGATCTTTGTCAAGATAGATCCGATCAACCCTTCTTAGCTTTTCAAAGCTTCTTGAAGTAAAAATTAGGTTTGATCTAGGCTAGAGAGATGTTGAAGATGATTCTTGATCAGACCTCTCTCCACCTTCTAAATTGCAGCTGACGCTTCAGACTTTTTTATTAACAAAATTGTGCCGCTTCTTCCTACTTTTATTTCTCACTTCTTCCAATAAGATCCTCTTTTTTGAAGACTAGATTCCTTTAAATAGGCTCTCATAGGAGCAACCAGCTGATCCGGTTAATAACTGACATCTGACAGTTCTGACAGTTGTCAGTACCTCCATCTTGATTTTTGTACTTAGGAAACATGTCTACTGAACTGTTGAACCTTGGTTGTTAAATGTGTCGACACAAGTCTTGGGTGTCGACACTGCTCTTGTAGTGGTGTCGACAAACTTCTGAATGTGTCAACATAACTCTTCAACTTATCTCGACACAACTTATTTGAAATGTGTCGACACAAGTTTTGTGTGTCGACACAGTTGTCTTCAGTCTCGACACAGAATAAATAGAGTGTGTCGACACTAGTCCTGAGTGTCGACACAGTTGTCTCTAGTCTCGACACAGCTTGAATAGAGTGTGTCGACACTAGTCCTATGTGTCGACAGAGTTGTCTTTAGTCTCGACATAGTGTGTCGACACAGTTGTCCTTAGTGTCGACACAACTTTACTTTGTCTTGACATAACTCGCTCAGTGTGTGTCTACACTAGTAATGAGTGTCTCGACACATTGTACTTAGCTTTATTTACCTGCACACATAAACTTAACATCCATCAAATACAACAATGTGTATATCACTGAGCTGAGAAAACTTCTTCAAAAAAGTACATTGAGACCAATGTACTCAACAATCTCCCCCTATTTACAGAAGTCATTAATCTAATTCAATGATATACAACATAATACCACAAAATAATGATAAAGACATTTAATCATCAGTGTAGTTCAGTAAGTGAAGTAACACAGATAATTACACATATTTAACAATAATACTGATCAAAAGATAAAGCAAACAATTTCAATCCTAATTAATAACACATAAAATGTTGAATTATTCAAGATTTCCATTAATTGTTTTTCATAAAGTTTCCTGATACAAGTTTTTACAGATTATGTTGTCCATAAGGAAATAGAAAACTAAGAATATCCTAAGGCAGCAAAGGTTCCTTGATAACAATGTCTTTCCCAGAATGTATCTTGGCTTTCACTTCAGGTTCTTTGTCCTCAACAACTGCCTTTCCATTGTCATTATTAGCTTTAGCTTTTGCAATAGCTACTTCTTTCAGCCCTTGCCTGTCAAAGTAATTATATGGCTTAGGGAAATATTTTTTGGGCTCTATAGACTTAGCAGGAAGCTTTCCTCTCTTCATATCTTGTCTGAATTTTTGAATAACATCTTGCTTCTTCAAGTGTTTGGCCCACTCCTGTTCTGAATACCATTTCCCTCTGTTTGTGTTCTTAGCATTTACATCCTTCCATGCAGTAAGAATTATGGATCTGGTGGTTGGACTCCATTGCTCAAAATCAGGTTTAGTCTCAGATAGTTCCCAAACCTTTTCTTTAATAACTTAGCTTCTGTCTCTGGAGCAGGAGATGCCATGTCCACTTTATCATATATTACATTATTATCTAAGCCTTGCGGAAGACTATACATGTGTTGGATAGTTGCTTGAATGGATTCAAAATTGGCTGGTGCTTCAGGATGAAAGAATGCAGCAGGAGGTACTTCAAGTTCTGGTGGTTGTTGACAACCATATTCAGTTATTCGATCTTCCTCATACCATAGGGGAGGAAAGCCTAAGGTGTCTCTGATATTGTTTGCTATTTGGGAAGCTTTTTCAGTACTGGCTTTAATCATTACTCTCTCCCCCTATATAACTACTCTTTCAATATGATCTCTGAGATCATTCTTATAAAATCTGACCTATCCATCAAGGTAATTTACACCTAAAGTCATAGTATTATTCACCCTCAGTAAATTATTGTCTAGGTTTTTGTAAGAATCTTTGATGTCCTTAAGGATAGACTCTGAATGACTTTGCAGTTTGTTATTGATATCTATGTTAGTAGAATCAAGTTTGGTTTCCAAAACAGTGGTTTGGTTCTTAATTTCTCCCAATGATGTTTCATGCATCACAATCAGATTTTCATTCAGTCGATTTTGATTTTCAAGGACACAACCTTGCTTGATTGCCACATCATCTTGTACTTGTTTGGCTTCCTATTGTTGCTTAGCCAGATAGACCACTGTATGCGTTCCTTTCTCAAAGAATATAGTCATTTCAGATTTCAAGAGATTAACATCAAACCTTATGGACTTAATGTCTTGAGCCAGCTAAAATTGCAACTCCATGTTGCTTTCATCTAAATATTTCTCAAGATCTTGTCTTTGCTTATCAAGCATGATCTGTAGTTGAACTAGCAAAGCGCTATGATCTATTGTAGGAACAGATGGTGGTCCAGATTGAAGATATTGCTTATACCTCTTGCTCCTCTTCTTAATTTCAGAAAACTTCCTTTTCTTCAGTTGAGGAGCTTCAGCATCCTCAGATTCAGAAGAACTGACCTCTTCAATTTGAGGTGTCTCTTTTATTTTCTTAGTACCAGGGGCCAACTCCCCCTGAATTTTTGTACCTTCCTTATCAGGTATCTCAATCTGATAATCTTCAATCCTCTCCTCCTGGTTGTTTGATTCTTTTAACATAAGAACTTCTTCTTCATTCTCTTTTTCAGCGATTTGATGTTTAGGATCTTTTGATTTCTCTAGGTCCTGAACAACATCCATTATTATTGTAGTTTTTTTATCCATTGGTAATGCATTGAGGTTCTCCCCCTCAGCTTGTTATTTATCTAGAATGTTCTGCCCCTACACATGTACACTGGCCTCAGGGATAAACCTAGGAGATCTGCCTTATTCTTCCACTGTCATATCATCGTAACTGAAGTGTACCACTTCTTCAAAATCACTAGAGGATACAACTTCCTCAACCATAGATTTCTTTCCTTTTACCTCTTTTGAACTTTGAGGTTTTGATGTCTCTTTAGTCAAGACTCTATCCCATCTAGACAGGATTCTTAGGTCCATTCTCCTCATATGATTTATCTTAGTTCCATTTTTTTTATTGATATTATCTGGGATGACATTTCCTAGATATAAACTAATTATTCTGCCCATATTGGGCTTCTGAATTCCTTTTGCTATCTTGAAGATAATTCTTGACATCAAGTTAAACATCACTTTAAAAATCCTGTCATGTGCTCCAGTCTTGCAGAGGAGTACCTTCCCTACTATTTCAGATAAGAATTTTCCTTGGGAATTCATTCCCTTCCTGTTTAAAGAATTTCCAAAACTTATGGTTGGATCTAGTCAACACCAATCTAGGGCCTCAACTGTCTTGCTTGAATCCAATTCAACATCATGTGTTGTTCTTGGAATCTGAAAGACTTTATCTAGTCTTTTGGTTGTTACTTTTATCCTTGCTCCATTAACACAGGATTTTATCTTTCTGACTTAGGGTTTAATGAGGCATTAGAATAAAATTCAGATACCTCTTTCTTCCAAATCTTTGTTGGTTTTGAAAGAAGATAATCCAGACTAGCCTCATTTACTAGGTCAATCACCTTATTTATATCATCAGAAGCGGAATTGAATGTGTTGCTCACCAGCTCGTAACCCTCGTTGAAGTTGTCGTCCATCTTTGGCGCCATTCTTGTTGAAATACCTTGAGTTTGGGAGGTGTCGACTATGGATTTCTAGATCTCGACACACAGTGATCAGTCTCCCAAGATTTCTGGCGAATGAGGTCGACAAAACATAATACCTCCTATTTATATTTTCAGTCTTTTGAATGTGAAAAGGCATGCTGCTTTTATTAAATTTCACATTATTTGGAAATATCTGGTGTCGACAAAGAAGACCAAATCTGTCGTGATGTGTCGACATAAGTCGACACACGGTTTATGTTTCTCGACACAGACCTTAAGGTCTCGACACTAAATTTTAATGTTCGACACATATCATCTAATCAGTATCGACACACAGTCCAGTGTCTCGACAAACCTTTTCTAATAGTGTCGACACACACTGTGGTGTCTCGACACACCTGTACTAATAGTTTCGACACACACTCTGGTGTTTCGACATAATTTTTTGACTCCGAAAAATTTTGTGTTCTGAATAATATTTCTTGACTAATTAAAGTTTTTCTTATTTTTTTATTAAAATATTTGTATACCTAATTAGTCATCGTTTTAAGAATTGTACAAACTTTTGTTATACTTAATTGGAAGTATTTATTCAATACTCAACATCCCATGTTCAAATTTAAAATGATTGAACTTACTTTCATCTAGAGGTTTTGTAAAAATGTCAGCAATTTGTATTATTGTTGTTGTATGATGTAAGATTATATTTTATTTTTCAATATTCTATCTGAGAAAGTGATATCTAATTACTATATGTTTGGTTCTACTGTGAGAAAGTGGATTATTAGCAATAGAAATTGCACTAGTAGAATCACAAAACATAATAGATTTACATAGCTGTATACTGTAATCCAGTAGTTGATTTTGAATCCACAACAACTGTGCACAGTAACTCCCAATAGATATGTACTCTGATTTTGCTGTAGAGATTGCAACACTTGTTTGCTTCTTGCTACTTCAACTGATAAGTCTTTTCCCTAAAACTGGCAAGTTCTAGAAGTGATTTTTCTGTCTTCTTTACACCTTGCAAAATCTACATTTGTGTACCCAGTAAGTTCGAAATCACTATCCTTAGGATACCAAAGTCCAAGACTGGGTGTGTCCTTAAGATATCTTAGTATTCTCTTAACAGCAGTATAATGAGACTCTTTGGGTCATGCTCTAGCACAGACACATGTTGAGAACAGAATATCTGGCCTACTAACAGTTAAATATAGGAGTGATCCAATGATGCCTCTATACAAGGTTTCATCAACTGGTTTTCCAGATTCATCCTTGTGTAGTGACACTGTAGAACCCATTGGAGTTCTCATGGTAGAAGAATTCTCTGTACCATATCTCTTAATCAACTCCTTAGTGAACTTAGATTGAGAGATGAATATTCCATCCTCAGATTGTCTAACTTGAAATCCTAAAAAGTTCTTTATCTCACCTATGCTGCTCATTTCAAACTTGCCTTGCATAAGCCTTGCAAATTTACTACATAACATCTCATTAGTAGACCCAAAGATTATATCATCTACATAAATCTGCACTAAGATTCTTGAACCTTTGATGTTCCTAAGGAATAGTATTTTATTTATCTTTCCTCTAGAAAACGTGTTCTCTATAAGAAAGGTAGACAGGGTCTCACACCAGGCTCTAGGTGTCTGTTTTAACCCATACAAAGTCTTGTGCAATCTAAAAATATAATTTTTATGTTTAGAGTCAACAAAACCTCGTGGTTGCTCCACATAAACTTCCTAATTTAGTGTACCATTAAGGAATGCTGACTTTATATCCATCTGGTAGACCTTGTATCCTTTGAATGCTGCATGGGCTAAAAATAATCTTAGGGCTTCTAGCCTAGCTATAGGTTCAAAGGTTTGGTCATAATTTAAACCTTCCTCTTGTCTATATCCTTTAGCCACTAATCTTGTTTTGTTTCTTAACTATAACCCCATATTCATCTAATTTATTTCTATAAATCCACTTAGTGCCTATTATATTGTGATCACTAGGTCTAGGAACTAAACTCCAGACTTTACATCTCTCAAATTGATTTATCTCTTCTTGCATATCCATAATCCATTTGGAATCTGAATTGGCTTCTTCAAACCTTTTAGGTTCTACTAGAGAGAGAAAAATAGAGTATTGAACCTCATTGTGATGTCTACTTCTACTAGTCACTCCTAATCTGACATCGCCTATTATTTTACCTATAGGATGATCTCTAAGGTGTCTAACTGCTACTGGAAGGTGTCTATCATCACCTAGTACTGCAGGAGGATTAGGGTGATTCTCTTCCTCCCCCTAAGCAGTTGCAATATCTTCTACAGGAATTTTTATATTGTCTCTAATATCTAACTCTATGTTAGGTGAGTCACTTATTTTTAGCTTTTCCAATCTAGAGTTTACAACACCTAGACTAGAGTTGTTAGAGATCTTATTACATAAATAGATGATTCATCAAACACTACATTAATAGATTCCTCTACAACAAGATGCTTCAAGTTGAAGATCATGTATGCTTTGCTATGAAGACTATACCCTACAAAGATTCCTTCATAGGATTTCTCTGAGAACTTGGTTAGATAACTTTTCCCATTGTCCAGAACATAGCACTTACTACCAAAAATTTTAAAGTATAACAGATTTGGTTTTCTGCCTTTCATTAGTTCATAGGGAGTCTTGTTGTGATACTTGTAGATCAATGCTCTATTTTGAACATAGCATGTTATGTTTACAGCCTCAGCCGAGAAATATTCTGGGAGAGATGAATCACTCAGCATTGTTCTGCCTGCCTCAATAAGAGTTCTATTTTTCATCTCAACAACTCCATTTTGCAGTGATGTTCTTGGAGATGAGAACTCCTGAAAGATTCCTAGTTTCTTACAGAAATTTGTCATCCTTTCAGATTGAAATTATGTACCATGGTCACTTCTAAGATTGACCACAGAACATCCCATTTCATTCTGAATTATTTGATAAAGTTAGCAAGGATGTCTAGTGTTTCAAAATTTCTCCTTAAGAAGAATACCCAAATAAACCTGGAGTGATCATCCACAATTACATAGGTATAGGACTTCCTACCCAAAATAAGAACTTGCATAGGACCAAATAGATCTATATGAAGTAAGTACAGACACCTCTTAGTGTCTTTGGACTGAATGCTCTTAAAGGAGACTTTTGCTTGTTTGCATTTTTGACATGCAGGACATAAATCTTTTTTGGAGCATTTTAGTTGTGCATTATTTCTAACTAAATCCATAGAGAAAAGTTTACTCATAACTTTGTAGTTTAAGTGAGCCAGCCACTTGTGCCACTGTACACGCAAAGTGTCTTTCTCACTAGCTACAAGACATATAGGTGATTGATCATTAATACTAAGGAAATTTAGAAAATAAATGTTCCCACTCCTAGTGCCTGACAAGATGATCTTTTGATCACTTGAATTCTTTATCAAACACTTGTCATTGTAGAAAACAATTTCTTATCCTATATCACAAATCTGACTTATGCTAATCAGATTGTGGTTCAATCATTCAACATAAGTAACTTTAGTGATGGTAACTAGGCCATTAGAAATGTTACCATATCCCTTGGTGAGTCCTTTCTCTAACCCTCCAAAGATGACTTTTGGTCAATTCTTAAATGGAGTCTAATCTCTTAGTAAACTCCTTGATCCAGTCATATGCCTGGAACACTCACTATCCAAGTACCACACTGGCCTATTAGTGCTACTTCGCTCCACCTGCAAACAAAAATTTAGTTCACCTTAGGCACCCAACAAGTTTTAGGGCCTTGGTTCCTGTTAGGTTTTAATGCGTGAAACACAGTAGTCTTTCTAAATAAAGCTGGTTGAAACTTACATGAAGGAGTTGTTAGATTATACCAACAATCTAGGGAAAAATGCCCAACCTTCCCACAACACCAACACTCTAATCGGTTGTATCTTCTCTTTGGTTGCACATTTGAAGTTGTTATTTTGTGCAGCACGGAATTGTCATCCAATTTCCAAGGTAGAGGTGCAAAATTCACACCCTTACCTTTCAGATTTAAGTGAGATACACTGCGATCAGCTGTAACATACCATTTCCAACTATACCCCTGAGAGTGTTTTTGGTCATGACTAGGTCATGACAAAACCCTAGGAAGCTCAAGAAAACCAAGTGAGCTTAGACATGAAGTTGGAAATCATCATTGTCTGCAAATAGTAAAGTTCTAAATAATAGTTTAGGATGACCATGGGGCTACACCTTGACCCCAGGACCCTACCACAATACCCCCAAACATTTTGGGAGGCCCATTAGACCCACAAGGACCCATTGGGATCAATCAAAGAGAGTAAGTTGACCTAAGTCAACCCCAACCCTAAATGGGTCAAACTAGCCTACTTAGGGTCAATTGTCCTTCCCATAGCCAAGTGGACCCAACCCATGCCTTCCTAGACCTAAAGTGAGGTCAATGGGTCACTAAGGATACATTGGGTTTAGTCCTAGAGGTCAAGTTGACCCAAGTCAACTCAAGCCCCTAATCAGGTCAAAGTGCCTTAACTAAGGGTCAAGTGACCACCATGGTGCCCAACAAACCCTACCCAAGCCTTCTTAGACCTTAGGGGAGAACAATGGGTCACCAGGGACCCATTGGGGTCAACCCAAATGGCCATGTTGACCAAGGTCAACTCCACCTTAAGGTTAAGTCAACTTAGCCAAATAGACTAACCCAAGCTCAAGCCCACTTACCCCACTTGGGCTAACTTATTTTAATTAATCATAATGATTTTATGGGCTGCAAATAGGCTAAGAATGATGAACAAATTCGGCCATGAGGGGGCAGGAGAGAGAAAACTCCAAATTCTTTTTAATGGAGGAGAGTGAAAATGGAGTTAAGGTCATTCATGCCATGGTGAAGCTAAGGGCCATCCTTCTTTGCTTGATTCATCTCCCCTATCAGCCCTGAGAAGATCACGAGACTTTCCAGGCCCTTCCACTGGCTGGATGAATTGAACCACTAAGGCCGAGAGGTGGCTTTCAAGTCTATTAATGGCCATTGGTGATCAAGCCTCTCCCTTCCCCAATTGAGTCTTTAAACACCTTCAGTGGGCTGAGAGGAGGATTTCCCATGACTTACCTGAAGAAACCGAGCCACCCCACTATGTTGTTGCAGAAACCGAGTGGCACCGCCTTCAAAATGGCTTCCCGGCGATCTTCGTGACTTCAGGCCGCCGGCAAGGTCCTCCTCTACTTCTTCTTTCATGGGTAGATCTTAGGAATCGTTAGGGCCAAGGTTCGGGCTCAATTGAGCCCGATCCAAATAGATGATTTCCTGGTTTTTTTGCTAAAATACAACCCTCTGGATTGCCGGAATAGGGCTCTCCAGCGGCTGTGATGCCGTCTGGCGGCAGCCACCACCTCAATGAAGGTGATGGTGGCGGTGGCCGGCCGGGGGAGCAGCTGGATGGCCGGCGGTAAGCGTTTGAAGTCGGCCCAAGAAAAATGAATCCTGGCCATCGGCTCAAGGAAGAAGATGACAGGATGTCGTCTGTCTCGCGCCAAGATTCTCGCTCCATCTAAATATTAAACTATAAGATATATTTCATGATATTTTAATTATGGCACACATATTTGTATTTAATAGTTTTAATATTTAAAAATACCTATGCTCCTATACTGAAAAAGTCACCAACATGAAACTTGTATCCCTAGGTGTCTATTTTATCTTAAAATTTATTTGAACCAATTTGGGTGCTCGGTTTGACCAGGGCGCTCATTTTGGTGTGGCCTACACCTATGGCTAGGCAGACATTAAACTGAGTGCCCACACTTCATCCTTGGTCCAAATTAATTGAAATTTTGGCAGGGAGCCTACCCTAGCTAAACCTAGGGTCTGTCCAAAATTCAGAATTTCTAGATAAAATTTTTCTATAGTTTTTAGGAACATTTAATAATCCATGAATAAATTAATTAAGTGTACTAAACTCCTCAATATCCCCCAAACTTTGGGTGGGAGGTCCTAGAGGCCATGTTAGGGCACTGGTGAAATTTTCATCTCATTTGGAGATGTTTTGGTTAGGTATTTATCCAACCCTAGGTTGACCCCTTTAGGGTTAAATAGGTCAAGCACCCCTTTGTGTTTTGAGTGGTCAAATCACCTCAACAAAGGCTGATATTTTTTCCACTGACGTTTTATAGTATGACTCACCCTCCAATGAAATTTGGGGAGGTTAAGTGTAGGGTAGCCCTAGAACCCTAGGGCAAGTCCCTTAATGAGGATTCTTAGGGTTTGAAGAACATAGGGTCACATGACCTTGTATTGACTTGAAACTTTGTAGAGAGGACCATATGATTAGTATAGTCCTCTAGTTAAAATTTTAGGGAATTTGGAAGCCTTAAACACCCTCAAAACCCTAACCATAGCTTAGAGCAGAAACCTTGTAAGGGTAGAAAATGTCACCAAAACTCTTTGAAAAGTGATGAGATTTAGGTTGAGTAGTTTTTAGGGTTAGAATAAGCTCTGGAGATTTTATTATGAATTTAGGATTAAAATTTTGGATACTTCATTAACAATTTGATACTTTGCATTATTTACTTAGGAATTTATTATGAAATAACTACTTGCTGGAAATTGATGACATTTAGCCAGAGGACTGTTTATTATGTTTTTAAGCTCTGTGAATTTTTATAGAACTGTTAGATGAATATTTTTAAGGGTTGCTTCATTAAGTATTATTTCCCATGAAAGTTTAATTTAATTTATATTGGAGTCTAGCAAGCCTCAAAAATTATGATTTTAGTATAATGATCTTTTCTGAACCATATTTAGATTCTGTAATTTTTTATGTAATTTTCTGATGAATAATTTTGGTACTTCCTTCTATACACATGACTAAAGGAAATATTTTTGTTAAATTGTTTAGAGGTCAAATTTTCTCTGAAAATTATGGAAATTAATATCTAGTCATATATCTATGTTATTTAGTGTTCAAAATTTTTGGGTGGCCATTACTTGAGTAGATCATATAGTTCATGTTCAAATTTGCCCATGACCTAACATTTGGGAAAATTCAATAAATATCAAATTATTTAGAAAAATTATGGATCTCTGATTTTAGACTAAATTTTTTATGATATACCTCTGGTAAATTTTATAGGGGATTTTGAAGAAAATCTGGAGTACCTCCTTTATACATATCATATAGTATATGGTGGTCTGTGTTGGAACACCATATTATTAATTTGGGTCAGGATCACTATGTCTCTAGGAATCTTTGCTTGACCTCCTGTATAGCTCAATAGGTCAATTAGAATTGAGTCTAAGGGTTAGATGTCTAGGTTTGGAAGCTGCCCTGAAGACCAAGATTTTGTATTTGGAGACTAAGCCATATCGTCGAGCTCAGCACGACGATTCGTCGAACTCCGATCGACGATCGTCTAGCTCAACCTCGACAGATCGTCGATCTCCATTCGACGATCGTCTAGCTCAACTTCGACAGATCGTCGAACTCCATTCGACGATTGCTGAGCTCAACTTCATTATATCGTCGAACTCCATTCGACGATCGGTGAGCTCAGGTCGACGATTTTGAATCTGCTTTGGATCTTTATCTCTGAGCTCAGTTCGACGATCTTTGAGCTCAGATCGACGATATTTTGCTGCTGTATGTTTCCAGATCGCTGAGCTCAGCTCGACGATAGCAGAGCTCAGTTCGACGATTTTAGATAAATTCCAGGATGTTTATAAATTTAAATTCAAATCAGCTAGGAGTTATTCTGCAATTAATTCAGAGATTTCCTAGCCGTTCTCATTCATTTCTGGACCAAGTTTCAAGGGATTTTTTCAAGGAATGTTTCTGTGGACTTTCCTCCAGAAGAGATTATGCAATTAAGGATGCAATCAATGCAGGCCAATGGCTATCCTTGACAGAGAATGTTATTCTATTCTGTACCAGAGAATAAAAGACAGAATTTTTGAATCACTCAGAGAATAGAGATTACAGAGACACATTCAAAAATCTTCTGTCCCAAAGAATTCTCAAGAACACACATCCAAGGAGATCAAGCCTTCTCAAATCTTCAGATCTCTTTAGTTTTCAAAGTGTTCAAGGCCAACATATTTCCAGACTCCAGACATTCAACATTTCAGCTATTGTCGAAATCATCTATTGCTGGAGTTCAATCTTTGAAGGCCTATCACCCTCAGCAAAGCTTTTCTTCCTGAAGATTTCAAGGATTCAGGGGGAGCTTTGACATCAACAATCCACATAGTCTTCTCAGTTGTTTGAGAAAGAGAAGACTGTCATCACTCTCTCACCCCCTCTCTGTAAAGGGTTTCTCAAACTCCCTTCAAAAGTTTGAGCTTGGTTTTTGAGCACCTTATCAAAAGCTCATTGGTGGCAAGACACCTGATCAAAAAATCTGCTTTGGTTCTTGAGCACCTTATCAAAAGCTCATTGGTGCCCAGGACACCTGATCAACTCATCCTGCAGTGGATTCCTACCTAGGGTGGTAGAAGAGTGGATGTACCCAAGTTTAGGGGAACCACTATATTCCCTTGTGTCTTCTGGTTTTGCTTGTGTTTATGTTTGTTTCTGGCCTTGATTTTTCTGTGCTTAGTTTTTGTTTAACTTAGTGCTGTGATTAGATTCATTATTGCTTCCCTGCTCACTCTCATTACAACAATTGTTGTAAAAAGTTTCAAAGCATCATATACTCTATTCACCCCCCTCTAGAGTATATCAGATCTAGCTGCTCTTTCAATTGGTATCAGAGCCAGGTTTGTTAAACATACCATACCTGATTGGTTGTACAGGCTAATACCTGAACCCAAAGATCCCAAACTAGATCTGCCTTTCTTTGGTATTTTATTATTAGATTTTGTTTTCACAAATCATGGCCCAAAACAAAGATTATGCTAGCACCAGACCACCAGTGTGCAATCTATCCAAGTTTGCACTTTGGAAAGCAAGGATTAGACTTTACATGAATTCTATTGACGAAGATATCTTTAATTCTGTTTTGACAGTGTGTCCAAGACCCCCAGAGAACACAAGTACAAATGCTGTTCCACCTCCATCAGGAACAGATGCTGATATCAAGAGATGGAAAGTAGCTGATGCTAAGGCTATGAACATCCTAGCCCAGATAATGTCTGATGACATATTTCAAAAGGTAGCTGAATGTAATTCAGCCAAGGAAATTTGGGACAAGCTCTCAGAAATAGTCTCAGGCTCAGCTGATGAGAGAAAGGATAGAAGATCCCATCTCATCTCTCAATATGAGAATTTCAAAATGGGAGAAACTGAGTCAGTGGGAGATATGTACAACAGACTAAGTCTAATTGTCAGTGAACTCAGGACATTGGACAAAGAGATCTCTCTAACAGAACTTAATGACAAGATCCTAATGTGCTTCCCCAGCACTTAGGATTCAAGAATCTGGCCAATTAAGGATGCCAGAAGTCTGAATGAGATCACCACTGAAGCTCTATTGGGTATGCTCAAATCTTATGAGCTACTCATCAAAAATAGAGAGGAAGAACAGAAGGCTGCCTCACCAGCCACAAGAAAAGAGAAGACCATAGCATTCAAGGCAACTGAGGATCTGCCTGAAGATAAAGCTACAGGCAATGATGAACTACTCAGTCTGCTGGCCAAAAGATTTTACAAAATGGCCAGAAAGGACTTCAGAAGAAGATCATACAAGGAGCAGGATAAGCCAAGGTATGACAAGTCCATTAGTAATAATAAAGACATTATTTGCTTTGGTTGCAGGAAACCAGGGCACATAGTTCCTGACTGTCCAGAGAACAAGAACAAGGACAGAAGGGACAGGAAAGAAAGAAGAAAGGAGAAAGACTCCAAAAGGAATGGCAATGGTAAACCTTCTTCAAGCAAAAATAAGCATACAAGAAAAGGGTTTGTTGCTGAATCCTGGAGTGAGACTGAAGAAGAGTCAGAAGCCTCATCCAGCTCCAGTGATGATGAGGATGATGCAGAAGAAAAGGAGTTCTGCATGATGGCAATCAATGCCTCACAACACAATTCAGAGGAAGAGGAGTCAGAGTCAGACTCAGAGACTCAACCTGAAGAAGATCAGGTAATTGGTTCTTTTGATTTTAGTTCAGAAGATTTTAAATCTTAATTTAACGCACTGTGTTTAGACCTGCTAAAGTCTGAGAAAGAGATTATCTCTCTCAGAAATCAATTATCTGAACACAATACTTTAAAGTCAGAAAACCTCAAACTCTCTCAGGAGTTGGAGTGCTGTAGGGAACAGATAGCCTCACTAAAAAGTGAGCTCTCTGAGGCCAAGAAGCTTGAAGAATCCCTCAATGGGAGAAGCATCAAGCTGATGGACATCACAAGTACAGTGAACTCCAGATTCAACAATACACTGGGCTTGGGTGCTTCATCCAGCCAACCTATAGTCCTAACAACTCCAATCAAATTCATTTCTGACAAAGGAAAGGGAGTTGTAGAGGTTGCTAGGAAAAATTCTGATCTGCCTCAGAAAACCAAGTCCCAGCAGAAATCGTCGAACGGAGATCGACGATCGCCGAATGAAGATCGACGATCGCCAAACGCAGCTCGACGATCTCAGGCAAAATCGTCGAACGCAGATCGACGATCTCAGCCAAAGTCGTCGAACGCAGGTCGACGATCTCAAATACCTGACCTCAGCCATAGTCGACCGTCGAACGGAGCTCGACGATCTGACCCAAGATCGTCGAACGCAGCTCCAAGATCGTCGAACAGAGGTCAGAGCTTTGGAAAATTTTTTAAAGGCAAATCAAAATTCAATCCTAAGGGTCCTTCATCCCAAATCTTTAACCCTTATACTGAATGGATTTTACCTGCAAGGAGATATCATACTGAAGGATATAAGAGTCAACCAGGGATGTCTTTCATTTCAGAATTTAAAGGTTATCAACCTAGGCCCAAGGTAAACTGAGTCAAAAACAAATGAATTGTCTTATGTGCAGGTGAAGACCTATCCAACATCTAACCAGCAATGGTATTTGGATAGTGGGTGCTCTAAGCACATGACAGGGAACAAGGACAACCTCACATCCTTCAGAGCCAAGCTTGGACCCAAAGTTATCTTTGGTGATTCAAACTTTGGACAGACTAAAGGATATGATGCAGTCCAGATTGGTTCAGTAACTTTCAAGAAGGTAGCTTATGTGGAAGGACTGAAGCACAACCTAATTAGCATCAGTCAGCTGTGTGATGAAGGCTACCAGGTGACCTTCAGCAAAGCCTTATGCAAAATCAAGTCAGAGGACAACACAACTGTGTTGACAGGTAAAAGGAAAGGTAACATCTATCTAGTAGATTTTCTTTCAACTGATGTAGATATCTGATTGTTTAATTCTGTCTGTAGACCAAATATTTTATGGCATAAGAGACTAGGACACCTAAACCTTAGAACTATTGCTAGGTTATCCAAGGACAACCTTGTTAGAGGACTACCTTCTGGCCCCTACAAGAAGGAAGGACTCTGCAGGGCTTGTCAATTAGGCAAGCAAACTAAAAACAGCTTTAAGTCACTTAATAAGAGTGATTCACCTAGGATATTGTATCTGTTACACATGGATCTTTTTGGACCCATCACAGTACAATACTCACATTGCCCTGATCAGAAGTGATCAAGTGTTTGACAGAGTTTGTATTCAATCTTTGCCCTGATCAGAAGTGATCAACAGAGTTTGATTCTGTCTGTCAGAGTGAAGGGATCAGGCATACTTTCTCAGCTCCTAGAACTCCTCAACAAAATGGGGTAGCTGAAAGGAAAAATAGAACCCTTATTGAATCTGCCACCACATTATTGTCAGATGCTCACCTACCTCTATCCTTTTGGACAGAGGCAGTGAACACCTCCAACTATGTGCTAAACAGAAGTCTGATACATAAACTAAAGGGAAAGACTCCCTATGAATTACTCAAAGGAAAGAAACCTAAAGTTGACTATTTTAGAGTCTTTGGTTGTATTTGCTACATTCACAATAATAACAAGAAATATTTAGCAAAAATTCAAGCCAAAGCTGATGAAGGAGTGTTTCTGGGATACTCCATGATCAGCAAGTCCTATAGGGTCTATAATAAATCATCTTTGAAAATTGAGGAATCTGTTCACATTTCTTTTGATGAATCTAACATGTCTTTCAAGGAGAAGAATTCTTCTACCATAGATCCTTTGCAGGAACATTCTCTAGTTGAAGACTTGAACAAGCTACAGGTTACTCAAGAGGATGAAAGCAGTGAAGATGAATGGAATGCTCAACATAATGAAGAACAACTTGAAGAGCCAGTTGTTGTACCACAAGAGGAAACAACAACACAGGTTGGTGAACAATCAACACCCCCTGTTGATTTAGTAACATCAAGAGACCATCCAATTTCCCAAATAATTGGAGAAATCTCAGCTGCTGTGCAAACCAGAAATTAGGTCAACCAAAACCTGTTGCACACCTACTTCCTATATCAAATTGAACCTCAGTCCATTCAAGATGCAGAGCAAGATCCACACTGGATCATTGCAATGCAAGAGGAGTTGCATCAATTTGAGAGGAACAAAGTATGGGAACTAGTGCCAAAGTCTAAGGATCATTCCATTGTTGGAACAAAATGGGTATTCAGAAACAAACTGGATGATCAAGGAGTAATTATAAGGAACAAGGCAAGGCTAGTTGCTCAGGGATACTCTCAAGAAGAAGGAATAGACTACGACCAGACTTTTGCACCTGTTGCAAGACTAGAAGCCATCAGAATATTTCTATCTTATGCAGCTCACAAAGGCTTCAAAGTATATCAGATGGATGTCAAAAGTGCTTTCTTGAATGGAGACATCAAAGAGGAAGTTTATGTCAGACAACCTCCAGGTTTTATCTCTCCAACTTTTCTTGATTATGTTTTTAGACTGAACAAGACATTATATAGTCTCAAGCAATCTCCTAGAGCATGGTATGAGACCCTAGCATGCTTTCTCTTGGAAAATGGTTTTATAAGGGGTAGAGTAGACCAAACTCTTTTCATTAGAACCCATAAGTCCCATACCCTACTAGTACAGATTTATGTAGACGATATAATTTTTGGTTCTACTGACTCCAAATTGTGCAGAAGGTTTTCTAACCTGATGCATTCTAAATTTGAGATGAGTAGCATGGGTGAGCTATCCTTCTTCCTAGGATTGCAAGTCAAGCAACATGCTGAAGGCATCTTTATTTCTCAAACCAAATATGCAAATGAACTGGTTAAGAAATTTGGTATGTCTGAGGCATCTTGTATGAAAACACCCATGCCTACTAATGCTGTATTGGATGTTGATGAACATGGGAAACCTGTTGATCAGACAACATATAGAGCAATGATTGGCTCTTTACTGTATCTTATAGCTAGTAGACCAGATATAATGTTTGATACATGTATATGTGCTAGCTTCCAAGTTAGCCCTAGAGAGTCACACCTAACATTAGTAAAGAGGATTCTCAGGTATGTTAAAAGTTGTCCAAATCTAGGTCTCTGGTATCCAAAAGATTCATCATTTGAGTTAACTGGATTCTCTGATGCTGATTATGCTGGATGCAGAATTGACAGGAAGAGCACCAGTGGAACTTGTCAGTTCCTTGGTGACAGACTTGTCTCTTGGTTTTGTAAGAAACAAACATCTGTGTCAACTTCAACTGCTGAAGCTGAATATATGGCTGCAGGCAGTTGTTGTTCACAAATCTTGTGGATTCAAAACCAACTCCTAGACTATGGCTACAACTTAGAGAAGTCTAAAATCTTTTGTGACAACACAAGTGCTATTTCCATAGCTCAAAATCCAGTCCTCCATAGTAGGACAAAACACATAGAGATTAGGCATCACTTCTTAAGGGATAATGTTGAAAAGAATAAAATTGAATTACAATATATCCCAACTGATCTACAAAGGGGAGATATTTTCACCAAGTCATTGGATGAAAAGAAACACACCTTCTTCCTAAATCAGTTAGGAATGTTAGATGGAGGAAGTCTTAAATAATATCCAAGATTTTGAAAGCTTAAAAATTGACCAAGACTAGGCAAACATTCTGATTTTTCTTAGTGTCTAGAATTTTTCTGCTCTCTGAACTGCGCTCGATGATTTGCCCCAAGATCGTCGAACGGAGATCGACGATTTCCAAAAATCGTCGAACCGAGTTCAGCGTCTATCAGATAGTATGAACTATCTCTTCCGGTCAACGATCGTCGAACGGCGCTCGACGATTATGTTCTCTGAACGATCGTCGAATGGAGCTCGACGCTCTCCAAAATCGTCGAACGGAGATTGACGATGTTGAAGACTCTTCAGATTCCTTTAGAAGCCTCGATCGTCGAACTGAGTTCAACGATCTTTCCAATTCTGCGTCGAACCCTAATATAAAACTCTTTTTTCGCCGTCGTTCTCATTTGCGCTTTCGATTTCTCTGCAAGAATTTTCTTTCCCTCCAAACAGTTCTACACTTGGTCGTTTTGTTTGTTGAATTTTTGCAGGTACCCATGGCTGTGTCAGTTGTTGTTCTTGCTGCAATGAAGTTTGATGCCGGTTTTGACATTGATATAGAATCCTTCAGCACGACTGACCAGATTTTTCAAGATATACTGGGTTTGTTCAAGGACCAGAATCTGACTGCCATAATGAACACCAGGATCAAGCTGGCTTCTGATGAAATAAAGGAGTGGGTTTATACTGCTCATAATCAAGATAACAACACTATTGTTGGGTCAATAGCTGGAACTCAGGTACCCTTGACCCCAACCATTCTATCAGAAGTTTTTGAATTAAGAAATGGAGAAGATTCTGCTGAGTTATCTGGAGAAGAATATTCTGAACTGCTTACCAGGATGGGTCATCCAGAGGGAAACCCTAGCAAGCTCTTCAAAAGGAACCTGTCTGTAGAATATAGGTTCATGGCAGATGTGGTTGGGAAAGTGCTACTGGCAAAGCACTCTGCCCATGATACAATATCAAGATATCAGCTCTGCCTCATGGGAGCTCTTGTGGACAAGAAGAATCTGAATTGGGGAGAGATTTTCTTTGACCTCATCAAAAAGAAAATCAACAAAAGTTTTTTTAATTTTGGGAGAATTATTGGAGTATTTCTGCAGCACAGGTGCCCTGCCTTGCTGGTATCCTCTGGAGTTCATATCAATGCCTCCAAGAGATTGTCTTGTGCCCTCTTTGGAAAGTGGGACAGACAAATAAGCAAGCCTAGCAGGCCCTCCTCCAGTGCCCCTTCAGGCACAAGGACTCTAAGAGTCACTCCTCCACAGGTCTCTGCCCCTGCAGATGACCTGGCTGCTGTTGCTGCCTCTCCTCCTCCTCCAATTCCATCCCTTCCCCTACCATCCACCATTCCAGCTCCATCCACCATCATCATATCCAGCCCATCTCCAACATCAGCACCTTCTCCAGAACCTACTCTACCTCCACCAGCAGACCAATTCCACCCACTATTCTCCTACCCTCCACCAGATGTCACCTATTCACCCTCCATTCCATCCTTCACCCTACTTGATGAGTCCTTTATGGATCATTCCCCATCCTCTCCTCCTGAGTTACCTTCCTCCTCCACTTCATTTCAAGACCTCCTACATCACATCATTGATCAACCAACATTCACCCCATCCATCTCCATTCCCCTATCCTCCATTTTCACCTTGCCAACACCTCAGCCATCCCTTCCACAATTCTCCAGCTCTCCACTTCCAGAACCTTCAGCTGTTTCCATACCTTCTACCTCTGCTCCAGCTCTTGAGCAAGTAGACCTCTCAGCCCTTGCTGACAGGCTGTATGAGCTGCTTGCCCCCAGGCTCCCTCTATTGTTGGAGACCTCCTTGGCTCCTCTACACCTGTCAGTGGCAGCCCTTTCTGCCAGGCTCTCTTCCCTCTTCCCTCAGGCAGCACCTACAGCAGTGTTCCTTGATCCAGACATGTCTGCATCTAGGCAAGGGGAGATGCCATATGAAGTGAATCTTCATGTTGCTGCTGCTGCTTCTGTAAGCTCTCTGTCTGCTGCTGCTGTTAGTTCTGCTTCTTCTGCTGCTCCTCCTGTTGATGTTGCTGTGCCTCAAGCACAAAGTCAGATTTCAACTGCAGTCCTTGCAATAGACCTCAGGTCTTTGCTATCAGATTTTGATTCTGCTTTCTTCAGCTGTCTGTCAGAGGTTAATGCTGTCCAGCCTCCAGAAGACTTATCCAAGGTACTTGTGCCATTTTCTTGCTGTGACCCTAGCATTATCACCTCTTTTGTAAATTCAGTAACTGCTGCTGCTGCAAATATTGATACTGCTGCTGAAGTTCCTACTGTTTCTGATGAACCATCTTCCAAGGACATTCTGATGTCAGAGGCCACTGAATTTGAGCCTTCTGCAGTCCTTGATGATGTTCCCTCTGCTTCTATTGCTGATAGTGAATCTGCTGTTTCTACTGTTGTTAGTGAAGCTGTTGCTGTTGTCACCTCTCCAGTATCTGCTGCTGCTATTGTTGTTTCTACTTCTACTCCATCTGCTGCTTCACCCTCAATATCTGCTGTTGTTTCTTCTATCACTGTTTCAACACCTGCTGCTACAACTTCTGCCTCATCTGCTTCTGCTCAACTCAAAAAGGACTTGATGAAGAAAATAGATGCTCTCTATGATGACCAGAGTTCTGAGAGTGATGAATTTAAAACAGACTCTGATGATTCTTCTGCTACCATTGCCAGGAAAAGGAAGGCAAGGAGCAAAGCAATGAAAAGGGTACCTCCTGCTAAAGTTAAAGATAACAATGATATCCCATATTACATTTTACATGACTGCCCAATCACTGAACACTGGATGCAATACTCTAAAAATCAGCTGAAAGCAATGAAGAAAAAGAGAAAATATGAGAAGGGTTCATCCCAATTCCAGCACTCTCATCCTCCTCCACCACCTCCTCCTGATGCAGGTGTAGGTGGAAGCTCTGTAAGTCAACCCCCAGCCAGAAGTCAGGCTCCCTATCAACCTCATGCCAGATCTTACCACAGGGAAAGCCAATCCAAGGGTTCACATTCTAGGAGAGGAGGATATAGAGGTAGTCAAAGAGATATTCAAGTATATTCCAAAGGGTACTCCAGGCAACACCCATATTCTAGGGGAGGACAAATTTCTTCTGATACAACTTCTGGTCCTTTCCCCTACAAGCTGAAAGAGACTGTGTCTGCTAGGCCTACTCAAGACAATCCCTCCAACAGGTATGAGCCACCTGTACCTTTTGAGGACCCTGAAAATAATCCAGCTGCTTGGACTGACAGATTAAATGAATTAGCTGCACTGGACCAAATTAAAAAGGCTAAAGAGCAAGGAATAGATTCTTCCAACATTTCTACTATGTCTGAACAGAGACAAAAAGAACTAGAGAGATATGCTTCAAGTAAATTCTTTGATGCTGACAGATACGTGGAATTACATCCTGAAGCTGTGGTTCCCAGGCCTAAAAAGCAAACATATTTGGGTGCAGCAGATGATACCAGATCCAACAAGGAAGCCCTCAATCCTAACAGAGAGATTAAACTTGTTAAAGGCAAAGAGAAGAAATGATATTGTAAGGTGATAATTTCTGTGATTTCTGACTGCTATCTGGATGATATATATCTCTGTGATTCTGCATGTCTAGCTGTTGATTTTCTGTTTTACTGTTTGTATGTTGTTATTTAAATTATTCCAAAGTCTGTAAATAGTAATCCTAACCCAAATAGGGGGAGATTGTTGGAACACCCTATTACTAATTTGGGTCAGGATCACTATGTCTCTAGGAATCCTTGCTTGACCTCCTATATAGCTCAATAGGTCAATTAGAATTGAGTCTAAGGGTTAGAAATCTAGGTTTGGAAGCTGCCCTGAAGACCAAGATTTTGTATTTGGACACTAAGTCATATCGTCGAGCTCAGCACGACGATTCGTCGAACTCCGATCGATGATCGTCTAGCTCAACCTCGACAGATCGTCGATCTCCATTCGACGATCGTCTAGCTCAACTTCGACAGATCGTCGAACTCCATTCGACGATCGCTGAGCTCAACTTCATTATATCGTCGAACTCCATTCAACGATCGGTGAGCTCAGGTCGACGATTTTGACTCTGCTTTGGATCTTTATCTCTGAGCTCAGTTCGACGATCTTTGAGCTCAGATCGACGATATTTTACTGCTGTATGTTTCCAGATCGTTGAGCTCAGCTCGACGATAGCAGAGCTCAGTTCGACGATTTCAGATAACTTCCAAGATGTTTCTAAATTCAAATTCAAATCAGTTAGGAGTTATTCTGCAATTAATTCAGAGATTTCCTAGCCGTTCTCATTCATTTCTTGACCAAGTTTCAAGGGATTTTTTCAAGGAATGTTTCTGTGGACTTTCCTCCAGAAGAGATTATGCAATTAAGGATGCAATCAATGTAGGCCAACGGCTATCCATGACAGAGAATGTTATTCTATTCTGTACCAGAGAATAAAAGACAGAATTTTTGAATCACTCAGAGAATAGAGATTACAGAGACACATTCAAAAATCTTCTGTCCCAAAAAATTCTCAAGAACACACATTCAAGGAGATCAAGGCTTCTCAAATCTTCAAATCTCTTTAGTTTTCAAAGTGTTCAAGGCCAACATATTTCCAGACTCCAGACATTCAACATTTCAGCTATTGCCGAAATCATCTATTGCTGGAGTTCAATCTTTGAAGGCCTATCACCCTCAGCAAAGCTTTTCTTCCTGAAGATTTCAAGGATTCAGGGGGAGCTTTGACATCAACAATCCACATAGTCTTCTCAGTTGTTTGAGAAAGAGAAGACTGCCATCACTCTCTCACCCCCTCTCTGTAAAGGGTTTCTCAAACTCCCTTCAAAAGTTTGAGCTTGGTTTTTGAGCACCTTGTCAAAAGCTCATTGGTGGCAAGACACCTGATCAAAAAATCTGCTTTGGTTTTTGAGCACCTTATCAAAAGCTTATTGGTGCCCAGGACACCTGATCAACTCATCCTACAGTGGATTCCTACCTAGGGTGGTAGAAGAGTGGATGTACCCAAGTTTAGGGGAACCACTATATTCTCTTGTGTCTTCTGGTTTTGCATGTGTTTATGTTTGTTTCTGGTCTTGATTTTTCTGTGCTTAGTTTTTGTTTAACTTAGTGCTGTGATTAGATTCATTATTGCTTCCATGCTCACTCTCATTACAACAATTGTTGTAAAAAGTTTCAAAGCATCATATACTCTATTCACCCCCCTTTAGAGTATATCAGATCTAGCTGCACTTTCAGTCTGCATATAGTAACTGCGGAAACTGAATTAAAGAGGGTAGTGAATTTTGGAGAGTTGAATCCTCAGTAGGTTGCTGGTTTGGGTAAATAAAGGTGTTCATCATTGGAAGACAAGATTTGTAGAGTGAGAAGGATGACTAGTGTTAGGTGGTGCTCGGGTTCGGCAAAAGATCGTCTTTTCTGTAGGGAGGAAGTGTTTAATGTACTAGGGCTACATTCAGAAAAATTAATTAAGGGTCGGGAAATCGGGTAGCAACCAATAATAATAAGTGCCTTGCGAAAGGGAGCTTTGGGCGTAATTCCATCGTAGTTCCTAGTGCCTTCGAGAGCCCTTCACGGGGTATACCTTGGGCAGTCCTGGGCTAACGTAAACTGTAGGAGTGATAAATCTTAAAGAGCAACTAGAATAATTAGGGGTTCACATTCACACACCCCGGTGTCTCGGGAAGTTTGTTTGACGAGGATGTCCGAGCGGTGGGCTCGGTGGTTGTGGAAAGGGGCAAAAAGTCCCGGCGAGCTTTGGCTCGGTTGATATTTGTGACGGACAGGATGGTCCTGGGATATTTGGCTCGGTACTGATACATAAGGTTGCATGTGCATAAAATAAAGGTGGTGGGTCTTCGGTATTGGAGTGTCGATGCACCGACGCCAATACGTTGACTCGGCAAGTGTGGCTAGCACTTCGCCAACAGAAGTCCGGTGCGCCAGCTGGCAAGAGTACGCAAGAGTCCGCTTTGTGCACCAGCGTTGAGGCGTACGATTGGTCTGACCGGTAGTGCTTTACTGGTTTAGAGGTGGGCGAGGCCCAACACACCGCTTCCGTCTGCCACTATGGAGTTATCCTGTGATGTGAGGCTCCAGAAAGGGGGAACTAAAGGTCTATGTGCACAGAGTCGTGTGGGTGAGTTGCACTTGCATGATCACATCATAACCCACTTGCATGTCATGGCATAATTATAGCATAAAACCCCTGTCACCTATTTATAAGTGGTATGGGACGCTTATACAATTGGCCCTACAAAACGAACCCTTGGTCTATAAGCTTGTGTGGGCAAGTTTATAAATTAAGGTTAAGTTCTTATTATATATATATTGATGTTAATAACAGATACCCCAACGTATAAATTGGTATGGGACTCTTTATACGATGGGAGCCCTGTGAAATATCCCTTGCTTATATGTTCCCGTATAAGTTGAGGTTAATTTTCATACTTTACTCAACTACCACATGTACTATAAAATTTCTAGTATAGGTCCGCTGCCATATGTTTCTTGATTACTCCTCACCTTCAAGTCCTCCCCTTTCTTCCCCTCTACTCGGTGCCTCGGGGCCATGGGGTAAGGGGTGGGGGATGATAGGACATAGTCTTTTAGACTAATGATTTTTGAACCCCATCATTTCGGGGATTGTGGAGCCCAGCATGGAGGTGCAGCCCCGCAGGTCAACGCACTTGCAGATGGGGCAGTCTAGCACCGGAGTTCAGACGACAGGGACTGTGAGCCCATAACCTTAGTAGTGATTTACTTTGCTTCCGCTTGAGTGATTATGTAGTGAGGATATGATGTATCGGGATTAAGCCCTTATTTTCAGTACGTTATATTCTATGGACTCTCCCTTCATGGAGATATATTTACTCGGATGTGGTTTTTATTGTGGAGATTTGTTTAGCGTTTTACCTCACTTGTGTTTACTCTACTTTGTTGCTTTTTTGTGATCGAATCGGCCGGCAGAATCGGCGTTTTGCGGTGATGACCCTTCAGGGCATGAAGGTGTCACCGCTAAGCGACGGTTCTGGACCTAAGCCCCGGTGTTAAAAATAAAATGGGGGGGGGGGGTCTTACAAGTGGTATCAGAGGAAACCTCGATCGAAAAGTAACAGTCCACAACCCCTGGGTCACCCCCGCGCAAGTTTAGTTTATGGACAAACTAAGCAGCAGAAGCAGTGCTGGCAGTTCTGGGCCTAAGCCCCGGTGTTGAAATTCTTTTTTGTAGCCTGCGGCAAACCCTGCCCCCAGCAGGGAGCACCTCTGGCTGTAAAAATCCCATCTTATAATTCTCTAGTCAATGAGTTAGACTCAACCCACTAGGAGACATGACTAACCACGATAACTTATAGTATGCCCGGATTTGAAATAGACTTTGGGTATGAACTTGGTTAAGCTAAGGAGATACCTAAAGAGAATAGAGGAGGAGTATAACACGAGAATGGATACCTAAGCCATAAACTCAGGAAGCCCTACGGTCCCTATCAAGGATTACTCAAACCGGAAGGATTGCTTTAAGGAGAATTGAGACCAATAATCCATTAGTAGAATGGTAGAAGACACATAGTCTCAACCCTCATACCAGTAACAAGATTACCTAGAGACCACCACCATGACAAACACCAAAGGTCGGATAGGAATTCAAGTTTGGAAGAGACCTAGTTGGGATTGGGAACATTTTGACCCGGATAAGGTTGTCATAAATATGACTCGGAGGAGTGTTTAAAGTATGGAGTATATCAACAGATTCAGGTTGGAACCCCAATTCAAAGATTGATGCCCTAGGGATTGTGCACCCAGCTAAGATGAATATAACATGGTAATATCAAAGATACTCAGCCCAAGGCAGGTAGAGGGTTATCTTTTGTTTATTGTGGGCGTGTCTTTTGTTTATTGGGCAAATTAGTTACTGACTTGGGTTTCCCTTAGATCTCATCTAGAAAAGTTTGCGTCGTAAATATAGTGAAATGGACGTAAACCGTATTTGGTGCTACTCGAGCGTATTCGTAAGGATAAGAATCTGATTGCGAAGTGGAGATTTTATAGAGTCATTGGCTACCCATACAAATGAGTAATTTAATCATCGGAAGTTTGGTGTATCTCGAAACGTGTATCTCCCTGGAGTGAAGAAGGGCGTCATGGATTTTGTGATCCACGGTGAGGTCCGTCGCCCGATGAAGGTTAAGTGCAAGAACTTTTGGGAAACTATTACAGTCACTGCCCGGTTAGAGGGGAAGTTTGAGGATATAATTAGGGATTTTCATACACATGATTCCTCATCCACACTCCGGGCATAATTATAATTGGAACATCAACGATAGACTGACCGAGATATCTAGGGTCACCCTGACCAGAAAGAAAACTCCCGTAGGTGTTTCATAAGTTTCGTGAGTAGTTATTCATTATCATGGTGTGCTCAAGATGATCGTGTTGAATCAGGATGGATAGTGTACGTCCAAGGAGAGAAGATCAGTCCAGGCTTATCTGGGCTCTCGGTCGACATTCAACATAACTCTCCACCCATGTACGGAAGGAGATATAGGACTCCACTTTCATGGACTCAGGATGAGGATCCGAAGGCGTTGGGATCGGATTTTGTCGAAGACACCGAGGCTCAGGTGAGACTGATACGGGACAGAATGCTGGAAGCGCAGATCCGACATGCTAAGTAATACGACACCCGGCACCGTCATGTAGAGTTTCAGGTGGGAGACCGGGTTTTCTTGAACATCCGGCCCATGCACGGAGTTTCACGGGTGCGTGGTCAGAAGAAGAAGCTCAGCCCTAGGTATATAGGCCCTTATAAGATCCGGGAGCGGACCCCTAGCTTACAGTCTAGAGTTGCCACCGGAACTGGCAGGTTTACACGACGTGTTCCATTTATCTTCGCTTAGGAGGGCTCTACTACGCCCGGAGCAGCCGATTTCGACCACAGATGGACAGGTAGCTTCAGACCGGTCAGTTCACTTAGAGCCGGTTTGGATCGATGACCGAGGAGTACGGAACTTGCGTCGCAAAAAGGTTCCGTTAATCAACGTTCTGTGGAGAAACCACGGCCAGGAGGAGCATACCTGGGAACCGCAGGACCTGATGTGACAAAAGTATCCAGAGCTGTTCAGTCAGGTATACCTCACAACCTCTCAAGATGTTCAATTTACTTTCATATTTTACACTAGTAGGGCTGCTCTAGGAAGAGTAGAGGCTAATCTTTTATTTATTGGGATCTTGACTTTGCCAATTGGGTGAATTGGTCATAGATTTAGGTTTCCCTTTAAACCCCACTTAACAAACATGGCATCGAGATGTAATCATTCACTTCTTATGGGATATTACAAGCTTCCTTTTTCTTCTATAGAAATGCCTGTTGGCTTAACCTTGATTTCGGGGACGAAATCTTTGTTTTGTTTATTGGGATTTGTAACATCCCATTTCCAACTAGACCCCTGAGAGTGTTTTTGGTCATGATTAGGTCTTGACAAAAACCCTAGGAAGCTCAAGAAGACTAAGTGAGCTTAGGCATGAAGTTGGAAATCATCATGGTCTACAAATCGTAATGTTTTAAACAATAGTTTAGGATGACCATGAGGCTACACCTTGACAACAGGACCCTACCACAATACCCCCCAAACATTTTGGGAGGCCCATTAGATCCACAAGGACCCATTGGGATCAATCAAAGAGACTAAGTTGACCCAAGTCAACCCTAACCCTAAATGGGTCAAACTAGCCTACTTATGGTCAATTGACCATCCCCTAGCCAAGTGGACCACACCCATGCCTTCCTAGACCTAAAGTGAGGTCAATGGGTCACTAAGGACACATTGGGTTCAGTCCTAGAGGTGAAGTTGACCCAAGTCAACTCAAGCCCCAAATCAGGTCAAAGTACCTTAACTAAGGGTCAAGTGACCACAATGGTGCCCAACCAACCCTACCCAAGCCTTATTAGACCTTAGGGGAGGCCAATGGGTCACCAGGGACCCATTGGGTTCAACCCAAATGGCTATGTTTGTAACGCCCCAAAACTCAAAAGAGCGACGGGAGACGTTTTGGGCCAAATTTGGAATCTGGCAGGAGGCACACGGCCTGGGACACGGGCGTGTTCCAGGGCATGTCAGGCGTGAGTCGATGACTTGGTCGCGAAGTCGACAAATTTCGCTCGACAATGTGTCGAGATAGGGCACATGGCCTGAGACACGGGCGTGTCTCAGGGCGTGTCGAGCCCATGTCGACGATCGGCCCGGGGAGTCGACGAATTTCGCTCGACGAAGTGTCGAGACAAGGCACACGGCCTAGGACACGGGTGTGTCCAACGCCGTGTCGTGTGGTCGACAAACTTCACTCGACTAAGTGTCGAGACCGTGAACACGGCCAGGAGCCCAGGCATGTTCGAGTAGATACGGGCTAGGACACGGGCGTGTCCAATACCTGTGTGAGTCTCGGGTTGTTTTCGGGCTGTGTCGATGGAGGCACACGGCCGCACACGGCCGTGTCAGTTGGAACACGGGCATGTCAGGTCGAACACGGGCGTGTTGGATGCCCGTGTGTTGTTCCAGGCGCGTCGATTTTGATGGAGAATGAGGGACACGGCCCTGGACACAGGCGTGTGCCAGGCCGTGTTCGGTCCAGATTGTACATTTTAGGCCCGAATCAAGGCCGTTCATTTATTTAATTTGGGATCCAACGGCTGGGGGTTGTTCCTGATTAGATATACCCGGGATTGGACATTTTAAACCCTCACTTTTACTTGAGTGGTTCTCTTTCTAAGTCAAGAGAGAGGTGAGAGCAAAGGAGGAAGAAGAAGCTAGATCCGGCCATTGGAGGAGCTTAGAAGCTCCAAATCGCGAGCCGACTTCGGATCTACGGAGGCAAAGAGAGTGCGGTGCTTTTCATCCGCTTACTTTTCCAAGGCGCCAAGGAAGAATGCTAGGGTAACGATTCTCTACTTGAGCATATGAAGCTCTACTTCTTTTGCAAAAGGGAAGCCCGCTCTCGCGAGTTTGTGGTGAGTTGGAGGCGTTCCTTCGGGTAGACATGAATAGTACCCGTTGTGTAGAGTCCGTAAGCGAGAACGGATATAGACATGATGTGTGAAGCCTACCCGGACATGTTGGTCTGGATCGGTGATGTTGCATTGCATAAATGTCGGAGAAGACTCCGTGCGATTGTTTTTTTTTGGGTTTTTCTACATGGTAGATTGCAACAGGGAGCCTTGGGGATTAACCCAAAGGTGCACCCGGAAAATTGGGCGGATGCGTGATCTTGCCAACTTGGAGGCCTGAGATCCAACTTGAACATAACCGAGTTATGTGAATTGTGTGACGGAAATGGGACTCGGGAGAAGTTTGACCTGCGCATATGGATTAAATTGTCGTTGCGATGTGAGCACGGGTTAGATGGAACCGTACCCATTTCTATGTCGTTCGGTTAAAGCCATTGGCATAGATGAGGGTCTTCGGCGGTCTATGGCTTAAATTGTCATGACTTATGTCGGGAAGACAAATTGCTCATATGTTTGGTCGTCAAAGTGGCGGTGGTGAGTCCGGAATGTCTATGTCTTAAATTGACGTGATATTGGCTGGTTCACCGATAATGTGCCCTGAGTGCACGGGGTGTGTGGCCGTCTGAGCCTACGCCTGTGATGAAATGAATATTGATATTTTGCTCGCTTATGCTAATAAAATGCAGGGAAGGAGCATCGCCGCCCCGAGTTGGGGGCGGGATCATTATAATTTGGTCAGCATTGCTGACCATTGCCTTTGTTTGCCACTGTGCGGTGGTTATGTTGCTTGCAGGTGCTGCTAGACCAAGCGGTCAATAGCGGGCAAAAGCCCAAATTGTGAAGCCGGCCCTCGAAGGCCTAATTTGAGTGTTTACTGCTTTTATTCATGTATGACCGGCCTGCGTGCCGTGGTTTGTAAATTGTGTAATATTAAGTAAACAATTTTGTAAGGCCTTAAGGCCAGTACTTGTGTATGTACTACATTCCTATTTGGTATATTTAGTGGATATTCGTGCTCTTTGTGCTGGGTTCTTTAATTGCAACTTTTAAAACTGCTTCTGCTAGAATGCTCTGTGTAGGACGTTGGATTGGTTGGATGGTTTCCATTGAGTAACCACCCGGTCTGTCTGTAGTATATGGCATCGAGCCCCAGCCGGACCTACTGCTATATGCTATGCGACGGATAGGGGGTGTTACAATTTGTATCAGACTAATGGTTTCGGTCAGCCTTTAAATGAATTCGTGGACGAATTCTTTTTAAGGGGTGGTGAGCACACGTGTGTGCGTCATCATTATAACAACAAAAGAACCCATGAATGTCCGCTTAGGAATGAACATACACGTGTTTTGGGAACCTGCATGTTCCTATAATTGTTGTTTGCAATTTTTTTTGGTCGCTTAACGGTGTTTTGTACCACTATAGGTGACCGGCAGCGGTGCTGGACCGCCAGAATGTCCGGTTTCTGAGGGGTATAGTGCGCCCGTTGAGGTGTTTGAGACCCCTCCTTCGTATGAAACTGTAAGAAGGATCGTTGAAGCGGTGTTCGCTGTGACGGGTGCACAGCTTGGAAGAAATGTACAACCCTGCGCCCTTATTGTGGCTTCAACGTCGAGTGGCGTGATGGAGCAGATGACTTTTGGTAGACCATCGGCGCAGCAGCTGAATATGCATTTAGTGCAGGGAGCGCATACAGTTGATGAATATTTGTAATCATTTCTTATGATAAGCCGCTACCCATGCTTCGAGTTGGATAATGAGCAAGCTACAGTCGATAGATTTTATAATGGCCTGCGCGCCGAGTTACGAGTTCTACTACTAGGACCAAAGTGGTTGGGATTCTGAGCCTTAGTGGAATCAGCTAGGTCTTTGGAGGCAGATTTGAGGAAGACTCTCCCGATGCCAGCGACCATGGTATCGAATTATACAAGCCCCATAAGAGCTGCATCCGGCAGAATGTTGGAGAAAGGGTCTATGACATCGACTAGCAAAGCTACTTACACTTGTCACACTTGTGGAAAGAAAAGGCACTTTGCCCGAGACTGTTGGAAAGGTGCCCAGAAGGCCAAGAAAACTATGTCAGGAGCAGTCGAGGACTTTCGTGCAAAGGAGACGACATTCAAAGTGTCGAACACCTCAAAGTCTGTATATTGAAAATGGTATAAGAAGGCTAGGACTTTGGGTCTAGTCCCTCCTTTCGGTGCTTCGGGGGCAACTACAGGCCAAACCTCAGGCGCATGTTTCAACTGTGGGGAGCCGGTGCATTATGCCCGTGAGTGCCTAAAGCCCTGGAGGAAGCACGCCGTCGTGAGGACAGGTATGGTTTAAAGATAGTTTTGCCTTAAATACTTGTTACCCTTGTGCATGTTATCTTAGAACTACTTGTGCTAAGCTTTGTTCTAATTTTAGTTTTCTGGCGAGAGCACCGTTCGTTTAGGGAGCTTCGCATTCCTTTATTTAGGAATTATATTGCGCGTTGGAGTACCTCCTTCGATGATAAGAGACAAATTGGATGCGTTATGGTCCAATGGCGCTCATATGTGCGGGTAGTATTTGTTGCTCTTAGGTTTGTATCGGGAGTCAGGAGTTCCATTTACTAACATATCTACTGCCACTGGAGGGGTTCGACTTAATATTTGGCATGGACTGGCTCTCGGAGCGACAAGCCTTTATCGATTGCGGTAGCAAGGAAGTCAAGCTGGGAGCAAGTCGTGAGATGACTTTCACGGGCTTAAAGGGGTCGAGCAAGATGTTGATGTCTGCTCTTTAGGTGGTGAAGGCGGTTCGTGCCGGTGCAGAACTGTTCTTTACACTAGTGGAGGTTACAAAGCCGAAGCCCGCGTTGGATTGCATTTCAGTGGTATCAGAGTACCCTGATGTGTTCCCTAGAGATCTTCCTGGAGCCCCGCCTCAACGGGAGATAGATTTCATGATTGAGCTAGTGCCAAGTCCAAATCCTGTGTCACGATCTCCTTATCAGCTAGGGCCTAAGGAAATGATGGAGCTGAAGGTTCAACTACAAGAGTTATTGGAGCAAGGGAGTGTGCGTCCAAGCTCTTCGCCTTGGAGAGCGTCAGTCCTCTTTGTTAAGAAGAAGGACGGAAGCTTGAGGCTATATATTGATTATCGGGAGCTCAACAAGCTAATGAAAAAGAACAAGTACCCAATCCCAAGGATCGATGATCTTTGTGATCAGTTGGTCGGGTTGACGCTGTACTCTAAATCGGATCTCAAGTTTGTTACTATCAGTGGAGGATAAGGGAGAGTGATATCCCTAAGACAACGTTCAGTATAAGATACGGACATTACAAGTTTATGGTCATGCCGTTTGGGCTGACAAATGCGTTGTCAGTGCTCATGGATTTGATGAACATGACGTTTAGGGAGTACTTGGACCATTTTGTGATCGTCTTCATCGGTGATATTTTGGTGTACTTGCAGGGTGAGGAAGATCACTTCAGGCAACTTCATTTTGTTTTGGAGACGCTAAGGAGGAATCAATTATATGTCAAGTTCTCGAAGTACGAGTGTTGGTTGTCCTCAGTGGCGTTCCTAGGTCATATAGTGAGTGGGGAAAGATATTGCAGTGGATACAGTGAAGATTGTTGCGATACGGGAGTGGCCTGAGTTTCTACGGTAGCGGAAGTCCGGAGCTTTCTGGGGCTTGCCGGCTATTTTGGGAGCTTCGTAGAGAACTTCTCGCGGATACCGTTACCCCTCACTACTTTGACGAGGAAGGAGCGGAAGTTCATTTGGACGTTGGAGTGCGCGTGATCTTTTGAGGAGTTGAAATGTCGGTTGACCACGGCGCCTGTGCCGAGTCCGTCGAGTGGGACTGAAGGTTCTGAGATTTATAGTGATTCTTCGGGCAGTGGTTTGGGTTTTGTGCTGTTACAGCATGGAAGCGTTATAGCATATGGCTTGAGGCAGCTGAAGGTGTACGAGAGGAACTATCTGGTCCATGACTTGGTGTTAGCTGCCGTGATTTTTGCCTTGAATCTGTGGAGACATTATTTGTACGGTGTGAAGATGGATATCTACACCGGTCACAAGAGCGTGAAGTATCTGATTGATCAGAAAGATCTGACTATGCGGCAGCGTAGATGGATGGAGTTCCTGAGGGACTATACGTTCAAGATCCACTACGTGCCTGGTAAAGGTAATGCGGTTGCGGACGCATTGAGTCGCCGAGCCCCAGCTCAAGCCAATTGGCTATCGGTGCATGATGAGCGGTTGGTATGGGAGTTGGAGGCGTTGGAGATTGTTTGTGTGGATAAGCATTCAAGTGCTGAAGTAGTACTAAATTGGACTGAAGTCCAATATGACCTGGCTGATCGGATTCGGCAGGCTTTGGATATGGATGTCCATATGAAGCAGTTCATGGTAGAGGCTCTGGATGAGTCAAATTCTCAATTCGTTGTGGAGGACGGATTGCTTTGGAAAGACGATCGTTTGTGCGTCCCAAATGTGGGCAATTTGCGGGTGGAATTGTTGTACGAGGCACACCATACCAAGTACTCGATTCACCCGTGGAGCACAAAGATGTACCGCGATGTAAAGAAACTATTTTAGTGGCCGGGTTTGAAGAAGGATGTAGCGCTCTACGTGGCGAAGTGCCAAACTTGCGCATTGGTGAAGGCGGAGTGCCAAAAGCTGAGAGGATTTCTAAAGTCCTTGCCTATTCCGGAGTGGAAATTCGACGACATCTCTATGCACTTTGTGCACGGTTTGCCAAGGTCGCAAAAGGGGAACGACGTCATTTGGGTGGTCGTAGATCGGCTAACGAAGGTGTCGCATTTCATTCCGCATAGCAAGGATGATCCGGTGGAGAAGTTGGCAAAACTATATGTGGATAATATAGTACGGCTTCACGGTGTGCCCCGCAGCATCGTGAGTGACCGGGATGGGCGGTTCATGTCCAATGATTGGAGGCTAGTGCAGCAAATGTTGGGAACAAAATTAAAATTCAGTACAGCCTTTCATCCGCAAACGGATGGGCAGACCGAGAGGGACAATAGAACAATGGAATACATGCTCCGAGTGTGTGTCTTGGACTTTGGAAAGCAATGGGAAGACCATCTTTATTTGGTGGAGTTTGCGTACAACAATTGCGACCAGGCGAGTGTTCAAATGGCGCCCTTCGAGGCCCTATATGGTAGAAAATATCACACGCCGCTGTCTTGGTTAGAAACAGGTGATTCAAAGTTGTACAAGTGCCAAGAGCTGGAAGATGCTATGTCTTTGGTTCGTACCATTCGGGAGAGGTTGCTAATCGCTCAAGACCGTCAGGCTAAGTAATATAATGCCAAGCATAGGAACGTGGAGTTCGCTGTGGGCGACTATGTTACTTAAAGATCAAATCGTTAAAGGGTGTCTCGCGGGTGCGGCGATTGAAAAAGCTAAGCATGAGGTACCTTGGGCCGTTTGAGGTTTTGGAGCGGGTTGGTGAAGCAGCCTATCGGTTGAAGCTTTCGGTGGAGCTTAGTGGTTTACATGATGTATTTCATATTTCGGTGCTACGGAAGGCGCTGCAAGAGCCTTCGCAAGTGATCGTGGTTGATCAAGTGTCGGTGGATAGTGGGTTGACGACGAAAGTCAAGCCCGTGCGGATTGAGGACTCAGAAGTCAAGCGGCTATGCAATAAAGAGATCAGGAAGGTCAAGGTCCGATGGGGCAATTGCGGTCGGGAGGAGCTCTCTTGGGAGCGAGAGCAGACTATGCTTGACGAGTATCCGGAGTTGTTTCGCTCAGGTACAATTTAATTTTGTACATGTCTTTCCTTTATATAATTTCGTGGATGAAATTATTTTAAGAGGGGGAGAGTTGTAACGCCCCGAAACTCAAAAGAGCGACGGGAGATGTTTTGGGCCAGATTTGGAATCTGGCAGGAGGCACACGGCCTGGGACATGGGCGTATCCCAGGGCGTGTCAGGCGTGAGTCGACGACTTGGCCGTGAAGACGACGAATTTCGCTCGACAATGTGTCGAGACAGGGCACACGGCCTGAGACACGGGCGTGTCTCAGGGCATGTCGAGCCCGTGTCGACGATCGGCCCGGGGAGTCGACGAATTTCTCTCGACGAAGTGTCGAGACAAGGAACCCGGCCTAGGACACGGGCGTCTCCAAGGCCGTGTAGGGTGGATGACGAAGTTCACTCGACGAAGTGTCGAGACCGTGAACACGGCCAGGACCCCAGGCGTGTTCGAGTAGACATGGGCTAGGACACGGGCGTGTCCAATACCCGTGTGAGTCTCGGGTTGTTTTCGGGCTGTGTCGATGGAGGCACACGGCCGACCATACGGCCGTGTCAGTTGGAACACGGGCGTGTCAGGTCAAACATGGGCGTGTTGGATGCCCGTGTGTTATTCCAGGCACGTCGATTTTGACGGCGAATGAGGGACACGGCCCTGGACACGGGCGTGTGCCAGGTCGTGTTCTGTCCAGACTGTACATTTCAGGCCCGAAAAAAGGCCGTTCGTTTATTTAATTTGGGATCCAACGGCTGGGGGTTGTTCCTGATGAGATATACCCGGGATTGGACCTTTGAAAACCTCACTTTTAGTTGAGTGGTTCTCTTTCTAAGTCAAGAGAGAGGTGAGAGAAAAGGAGGAAGAAGAAGCTAGATCCGGCCATTGGAGGAGCTTTGAAGCTTCAAATCACGAGCCGACTTCGGATCTACGGAGGCAAAGAGAGTGCGGTGCTTTTCATCCGCTTACTTTACCATGGCGCCAAGGAAGAATGCTAGGGTAACGATTCTCTACTTGAGCATGTGATGCTCTACTTCTTTTGCAAAAGGGAAGCCCGCTCTCGCGAGTTTGCGGTGAGTTGGAGGCGTTCCTTCGGGTAGACATGAATAGTCCCCGTTGTGTAGAGTCCGTAAGCGAGAACGGACATAGGCATGATGTGTGAAGCCTACCCGGACATGTTGGTCTGGATCGGTGATGTTGCATTGCATAAATGCCGGAGAAGACTCCGTACGATTGTTTGTTTTTCGGGTTTTTCTACATGGTAGATTGCAACAGGGAGCCTTGGGGATTAACCCAAAGGTGCACCCAGAAAACTGGGTAGAGGCGTGATCTTGCCAACTTGGAGGCCTGAGATCCAACTTGAACATAACCGAGTTATGTGAATTGTGTGACGGAAATGGGACTCGGGAGAAGTTTGACCTGCGCATATGGCTTAAATTGTCATTGCGATGTGAGAACGGGTTAGATGGAACCATACCCATTTCTATGTCGTTCGGTTAGAGCCGTTGGCATATATGAGGGTCTTCAGCGGTCTATGGCTTAAATTGTCGTGACCCATGCCGGGAAGACAAATCACTCATATGTTTGGCCGTCAAAGTGGCGGTGGTGAGTCCGGAATGTCTATGGCTTAAATTGACGTGACATTGGCCGGTTCACCGAGAATGTGCCCCGAGTGCACGGGGTGTGTGGCCGTGTGAGCCTACGCCTGTGATGAAATGAATATTGATATTTTGCTCGCTTATGCTAATAAAATGCAGGGAAAGAGCATCGCTGCCCTGAGTTGGGGGCGAGATCGTTATAATTTGGTCAGCATTGCTGACCGTTGCCTTTGTTTGCCACCGTGCGGTGGTTATGTTTATTGCAGGTGCTGCTGGACCAAGCGGTCAATAACGGGCTAAAGCAAAAATTACGAAGCCGGCCCTCGAAGGCCTAATTGGAGTGTTTACTGCTTTTATTCATGTATGACCGGCCTGCGTGCCGTGGTTTGTAAATTATGTAATATTAAGTAAACAATTTTGTAAGGCCTTAAGGCCAGTACTTGTGTATGTACTACATTCCTATTTGGTATATTTAGTGAACATTCGTGCTCTTTGTAATAGGTTCTTTAATTGTAACTTTTAAAACTGCTTCCGCTAGAATGCTCTGTGTAGGACATTGGATTGGTTGGATGGTTTCCATTGAGTAACCACCCGGTCTGTATGTAGTATATGGCGTCGGGCCCCAGCCGAACCTACTATTATATGCTATGCAACGGATAGGGGGTGTTACAATGTTGACCAAGGTCAACTCCACCTTAAAGTTAAGTCAACTTAGCCAAATAGGCTAACCCAAGCTCAATCTCACTTCCCCCACTTGGGCTAACTTATTTTAATTAATCATAATGATTTTATGGGCTACAAATAGGCTAAGAATGATGAACAAATTCGGCCATGAGGGGGTAGGAGAGAGAAAACTCCAAATTCTTTTCATGGAGGAGAGATAAAATGGAGTTAAGGTCATTCATGCCATGGGGAAGCCAAGGGCCATCCTTCTTTGCTTGATTCATCTCCCCTATCAGCCCTGAGAAGATTAGGAGACTTTCCAGGCCCTTCTACTGGCTGGATGCATTGAACCACTAAGGCCGAGAGGTGGCTTTCAAGGCCATTAATGGCCATTGATGATCCAGTCTCTCCCTTCCCCAATTGAGTCTTTAAACACCTTCAGTGGGCTGAGAGGAGGATTTCTCACGCCTTACCTGAATAAACCGAGCCACCCCACTGTGTTTTTGCAGAAACCGATCTTAGGAATCGTCAGGGCCAAGGTTCTGGCTCAATTGAGCCCGATCCAAAGAGAAGATTTCCTAGTTTTTCCGCTAAAATTCAACCCTCGGGATCGCCAGAATAGGGCTCTCCGGCGGCTGTGACGCCGCCTGGCGGCACCCACCACCTCAACGGAGGTGATGGTGGCGGTGGCCGGCCGGGGTGCGGCTGGATGGCCGGCGGCAAGCGTTTGAAGTCGGCCCAGGAAAAACGAATCCTGGCCGTCAGCTCAAGGAAGAAGATGACGGGATGCCGTCCGTCGCGCGCCAAGATTCGCGCTCCATCTAAATATTAAATTATATGATATATTTCATGATATTTTAATTATGTCACACATATTTATATTTAATGGTTTTAATATTTAAAAATACATATTCTCCTCTACTGAAAAAGTCACCAACATGAAACTTGTAGCCCTAGGTGTCTATTGTATCATAAAATTTATTTGAACCAATTTGGGGCCATGGTTTGACCAGGGCACTCATTTTAGTGGGGCCTATACCTAGGGCTAGTCAGACATTAAACTGAGTTCCCACACTTCATCCTTCATCCAAATTAATTGAAATTTTTGCAGGGAGCCTACCCTAGCTATACCTAGAGTTTGTCCAAAATTCAGAATTTCTAGAGAATATTTTTCAATAGTTTTTAGGCAAATTTAATAATCCATGAATAAATTAATTAAGTGTCCTAAACTCCTCAATATCCCCCCAAATTTGGGTGGGAGGTCCTAGAGGGCATGTTAGGGTACTGGTAAAATTGTCATCTCATTTGGAGATATTTTGGTTAGGTATTGATCCAACCTTAGGTTGACCCCTTGAGGGTTAAATAGGTCAAGCATCCCCTTTGAGTTTTGAGTGGTCAAATCACCTCCACAGAGGTTGATATTTTGGCCACTGACTTTTTATAGTATGACTCACCCTCCAATGAAATTTGGGGAGGTTAAGTGTAGGGTAGCCCTAGAACCATAGGGCAAGTCCCTTAATGGGGATTCTTAGGGTTTGAAGAACATAGGGTCACATTACCTTGGATTGACTTGAAACTTTGTGGAGAGGACCATAGGATTAGTATAGTCCTCTGGTTAAAATTTTAGGAAATTTGGAAGCCTTAAACCCCCTCAAAACCCTAACCCTAGCTTAGGGCACAAACCTTGTAAGGGTAGAAAATGTCTCCAAAACTCTTTAAAAAGTGATGAGATTTAGGTTGAGTAGTTTTTAGGATTAGAACAAGCTCTAGAGATTTTATTATGAATTTAGGATTAATATTTTGGATACTTCATTAAAAATTTGATACTTTGTATTATTTACTTAGGAATTTATTATGAAATAACTACTTGTTGGAAATTGATGAAATTTATCCAGAGGAATTTGTATTATGTTTGTAAGCTCTGTGAATTTTTATAGAACTGTTGGATGAATATTTTTAGGGGTTGCTTCATTAAGTATTATTTCTCATGAAAGTTTAATTTAATTAATTTTGGAGTCTAGCAAGCCTCCAAAATTGTGATATTAGTACAATGATCTTTTCTGAAACATATTAAGATTCTGAAATTTTTATGTAATTTTTTGATGAATAATTTTGGTACTTCCTTTTTTACACTTGACAAAAGGAATTATATTGGTTAAATTATTTAGAGGTCAAATATTCTCCGGAAAATTATGGAAATTAATATCTAGTCATATATCTCTGTTATTTAGTGTTCAAAAAGTTTTGGGTGGCCATTACTTGAGTAGATCATATAGTTCATGTTCAAATTTGCCCATGGCCAAACATTTGGGAAAATTCAATAAATATCAAATTAATTAGAAAAATTATGGATCTCTGATTTTAGACTAAATTTGTTATGATAGACCTCTGGTAAATTTTATAGGGGATTTTGAAGACAATTCGGAGTACCTCCTTTATACATCTCATATACTATAGGGTGGTCTGCATATAGTAACTACGGAAACTGAACTAAAGAGGGTAGTGAATTTTGGAGAGTTGAATCCTCGGTAGGTTGCTGGTTTGGGTAAATAAAGGTGTTCATCATTGGAAGACAGGATTTGTAGAGTGAGAAGGATGACTAGTGTTAGGTGGTGCTCGGATTCGGCGAAAGATTGTCCTTTCCGTAGGGAGGAAGTTTTTAATGTACTAGGGCTAGATTCAGAAAAATTAATTAAGGGTCGGAAAATCAGGTAGCGACCAATAATAATAAGTGCCTTGCGAAAGGGAGCTTTGGGCATAATCCCATCGTAGATCCTAGTGCCTTCGAGAGCCCTTAACGGGGTATACCTTGGGCAGTCCTAGGCTAATGTAAACTGTAGGAGTGATAAATCTTAAAGAGCAACTAGAATAATTAGGGGTTCACTTTCACACACCCCGGTGTCTCGGAAAGTTAGTTTGACGAGGATGTCCTAGCGGTAGGCTCTGTGGTTGTGGAAAGGGGCAGAAAGGCCCGGCGAGCTTTGGCTCGGTTGATATTTGTGACGGACGGGATGGTCCACAGAGCTTTGGCTCTGTAAGACCCTTTTTTTTGCAACAACCATCGTGGTCATAGGCCCAGAACAGCCGCTTTGCGGTGACACCTTCGCACCCGGGAAGGTCATCACCACAAAACACCGATCCTGCCGGCCAAATCGATCACCATCGACAGAATGTATAATGAATGAAAGTGTAAGCATCCAAGTCCACAATAGTATAGAGGAGGAAATCACATGACAAATAAATAGTCCACACCAGAAATTGAATACGGGCTTAAGCCTGGTACATGATATCCTCACTACAATTCACTCATAAAAGTAAAACTACTAATACTCGGCTCCACTCACGGATCCGGATGCCTTTCCACCCGAGCTACACCGGCTCATCTCCACCTGCACTGTACCCTGCTGGTGTTGCGTCTCCTACGGCTGTCCCCTGTCTCCCATCCGGAGCACCTAAAATATGGTGGTCAAATGACCGTCAGTCAAACTAGACTCAGACAACAATCCCCCACCCCTCTACCCGTGGCTCCTAGGCACCGGGCGGAAAGGAGTGAAAAGGAGGACCAAAAGCAGGGCGTAATCAAGCAGGTGACATCTAACCTAAGGAATAAAATAATAAAGTATGGCAGGGGTAGCACAATAATTTAACATGAGTAAACAAGTATGTAACGAAAGTAAACAGTAAGGAGTAGCAAGTAAGTAAAAGCAGTAATAAGAGTAAGTAAGAGCACGAGAAATATAACCGTTGATTTATAGGGATTACCCCTATAGACCAAGGGGTCGTTTTGCGGGGCCTATCATATAAAACGTCCCATACTATTTTATACGATACATGTCAGGGGTTAAATGCAATGATTATGCTATGACATACAAGTATGCTATGGTATGCACATGCAAGTGCAACTCACACACACGACTCTATGCGCATAGACCTTTAGTTCCCCTTTTTAGAGTTAGCTAAACTATCAGGAGCCTCCACCGTGGCAAAACAGAGACAGTGGGTTGAGCCTCTCCACTCCTAGACTGGTAATCACACTACCCCGTCTAGCCCCTCGCGTACATTTCCGTACTATTCCTAGCAAACCAGCTAGTCTCCCGATTCAACGTACCGACGACGGTGTGATCGATCATCCAATACCGAGGACCCACCACTGTTATGCACATGCAAACATGATAGTTTATATCTAATTATAGTACCGAGCCTCCAGCTCTTTAGACTACCGAGCCAACTAGTTCACCATGTTCACGAGCCCACGACTCCCTGGACTAATCAAGACTCCTTTTTTCCAAGTCCCCGAGCATCCAGCTCCCCGGACTTCCAAATCAATACCGAGTTCATTTAACTCTACCAGTAAGCTCTTAGGCCACGAGTCTACGCTATCCTTTCTCTACCAATTCATCTCCCTACGTGTATAGGTGTGAGTGTAAGGTGAAACTATTATTATGGTTACTCTTGCCCAAATTATTCCTAAGGTTTACGTTAGCACAGGACTGTCCAAGGTATTCCCCGTGAAGGGCTCTTGAAGGCACTAGGAACTATGATGGGATTACACCCAAAGCTCCCTTTCGCAAGGCACTTAATATTATTGATTTCTACCCTTGATTAGATATCTCATTTATATATCCAAACCAGCAACCTACTAAGAATTCAACTCTTCAAAATTCATTACCCACTCTAGTTCAGTTTCCGCAGTTACTATATGCAGACCACCCTATACTATATGAGATGTATAAAGGAGGTACTCCAGATTGTCTTCCAAATCTCCTATAAAATTTACCAGAGGTTTATCATAACATGTTTAGTCTAAAATCAGAGAATCATAATTTTTCAAATTAATTTGATATTTATTGAATTTTCCCAAATGTTTGGCCATAGGCAATTTTTAACATGAACTATATGATCTACTCAAGTAATGGCCACCCAATAACTTTTGAACACTAAATAACAGAGATATATGACTAGATATTAATTTCCATAATTTTTCAGAAAATATGAGACCTCTAATTAATTTATCCAAATAATTCCCTTAATTGTATGTAAAGAAGGAAGTACCAAAATTATTCATCAGAAAATTATATAAAAATTACAGAATCCTAATATGGTTCAGAAAAGATTATTGTACAAAAATCATAATTTTAGAGGCTTGCTAGACTCCAAAATAAATTAAATTAAGTTTTCATAGGAATCAACACTTAATGAATCAACCCTTATAAATATTCTTCCAAAAATCTCATAAATATTCACAGAGCTTTAAAACATAAAAGGGTGTCCTTCGGCTAATGTTCTTCAATTTCCAGCAAGAAGTTACTTCATAATAATTTTTTATGTAAATAATTTAAATTGCTAAATTATTAATGAAGTATCCAAAATAATAATCCTAAATTCATAACAAAATCTCCAGAGCTTGTACTAAATTTAAACACTACTTTACCCAAATTTCAAGTGATTTTAAAGTGATTTGATAGCTTAATACTCCAAATTTGGTTTTGTGCCCTAAACTAGGGTTAGGGTTTTGAGGGGGTTTAAGACTTTCAAATTCCCTAAAATTTTAATCAGCGGACTATACTAAACCTATGGTCCTCTCCACCAATTTTCAAGTCATTCCGAGGTAATTTGGCCCGATGACCTGCAAACCCTAAGAATCCGCACTAAGGGACTTACCCTAGGGTTCTAGGGCTACCCTACTCTTAACCACCCCAAATTCCATTGGAGTGTGGATCATACCATAGAGAATCAGTGGACAAAATATCAGCCTCTGTTGAGGTGATTTGACCACTCAAAACCCAAAGGGGGTGCTTGACATAATTAACCCTATAAGGGTGAACTTAGGGTTGGATAAAACCTAATCAAAACATCTCCAAAGGAGTTGAAATTTTTACCAGAGCCCTACCATGCTCTCTAAGATCACCCACCCAAATTTGGGAGGACTTTGAGGTGTTTATGACACCTAAATAATTTATAATTGGTTTATTAAATTTTCACAAAAACTATAGAAAATCTTTTTCCAAAAATTCTTATTTTTGGGCAGTCTAAGGGGAAGGCTATGAGGATCCTATGTTCAAAATTTTCAAGCATTAGGATGAGTGGTTTTGTGTGGGCACTAATTCTAATGTCTGGTCATGCCTATGTATAGGTTGCACCAAAACGAGTGTTGTGGTCATATCATGATTCCAAACTGAGTGAAATCAATTTTATATTACACTAGACATAAAGGGATACATTTTCTATGTTGACCACGTTTACAGTCGAGTCATCTAAGTATTTTTAATAATTAAAAATATCTATTGCTAATAATCTCCAAAAAAATCAAAAACATTAATATCATTTGAATCGCCTTGATCAAAACGGATGGCATCCGTTCATCCTCAACCTCCAGCCAAGGGCCCAGATTGACCCCACTTGGAGCCTCTTCCAGCCAACCTTTTGGCCACCCCGACCACCTCCCTGGCCGGCCACCACCACCACCACCTCCGTTGAGGTGGTGGCTAGCGTTTGGCTGGGACCATGCCGCCGGAGGCGGCTGTTTCCGGAGAACTCTCACCCCATTTTTCATGGAATTTCAAGGAAATTTTCTCTCCGATCCTTCTCGTTTGAGCCCGACTTCTCAACCTAAACAAGTCTAGATCTAGCACGCATAGAGAGGAGAAGGATTGGACCTTGCCAGCGGCCTGAAGTCGGGAAGATCGCCGGGAAGCCATTTCTGAAAGTTGTGTCGCTCGGCTTCTGCAACAGCAAGGTGGGGAGGCTCGGTTTCTTCGGGTAAGGATTGGGAAAGCCTCCTCTCAACTCACTGGTGGTGTTTAAAGCCTCAGATTGGAAGAGGAGGGGCTGGAGCATTAATGTCCTTCAAAGCCATTAATGGCTAGGCTCGGCCATGGAGGAGGGGGTGCTGAATCGGGTCTGATGGCCTGGGGAAATGGCTGGAAACTTCTCCGCTTCCCTGGGAAATTGAATTCTACCATTAAATGTGGCTTTTGGCAAACCGTTTCCTTCCCTCTCCTTCCTCATTTCTCTCTCCTCCTCACGGCGATTCTGCCCATAACCGATGTGTCACGCCTGGTGACACGGCTATGATACACGGGCGTGTATCATCTGACACGGGCGTGTCGGGTGGGCGTGTTCCCTTCTGTTCGATGAAATAAGCTGAGCTCGACGAAATGAGCTCGACGATCGTCGGGCTGACGACACGCCTGGCGACACGGGTGTGTCGGGGGCATGTTCCCCCCTATTCTGCCAAATGAACTCGACGATCGTCGAGCTGAGCTCGACGATCGTCGAGCTGAGCTCGACGAACTGAGCTCGACAATCGTCGGGCTGATGACACGCCTGGTGACACGGGCGTGTCGGGGGCGTGTTCCCCCCTGTTCTACGAAATGAACTCGACAACGATCGTCGGGCTGACGACACGCATGGCGACATGGGCGTGTTGGGGGCGTGTTCCCCCCTGCTCTACGAAATGAACTCGACGATCATCGATCTGAGCTCGATGAAATCAGATCAACGATCGTCGGGCCGACGACACGCTTGGCGGCACGGGCGTGTCTGGGCCGACACGGGCGTGTCAGACCCGGAAGAGTTATTTTCAGGGAATTTGTGTGGCTGTTTATTTCTTCCTAGAGGATCTGACGGTTCAGATCTCCCCTTACTGATATAAGGCTGAGCTATAGGCAGACCAAGGTGATTTTCACCTTGGCCTTCTTCACTTGGTCCCTTGGGCTTCCTAGGGTTTTGATATGACCAAAACCACTCTTGGGGGTCTAGTCGGAAATGGGATGTTACAAATCCCAATATATAACAAAAACGTTTGTCCTCAAAATTCTAGTTAGGCCTACGGGGTTTCACGTATGCAAGAAAAATTGTAACATCCTAAAAGGCTGAGAGTAATACCTGACTGAAGAGTTTCGGGTACCGCTGCAGCATCAAGTCATGGGGCTCCCAAGTGTGCTCCTCCTGGCCGTGATCTCTCCAAAGAACCTTGACCAGTGGCACCTTCTTGCGGCATAATACCCGCATTCCCGTGTCATCAATTCGGACCGGCTCCATGTGCACTGACCGGTCAGATGCTACTGGCCCATCTGTGGTGTTTATCTGCTGCTCTGGACATAATAGGGCCCTCCTGAGGGAGGACACATGGAAAACATCATATAGGCCTTCCAGCTCTAGCGGCAGCTCCAGCCTGTATGCTAAGGGGCCGATCCCCTCCAGGATGCTATAGGGCCCCATGTATCTCGGGCTGAGCTTCTTCCTCCGCCCGGGAACTCGAGAGACTCCGTGCATCAGTCGTATCTTCAAAAACACTCTATCTCCTACCTGAAACTCCACTTGTCAATGTCGCATGTCGTAATATTTGGCATGTCTGCTCTGCGCCTCCAACATCCAGTCCCGTATCAGACTCACTTGGGCCTCGGTTTCCTCCACAAATTTCGAGCCCGGGACCTTTGGGTCCTCATCCTGTATCCATGACAGGGGAGTCCTACACCTCCATCCATATAGAGCCTCGTAGGGGGCCATACCTATACTGGCATGATGACTGTTGTTGTATGAGAACTCTACCAGTGGCAACATCTTCTCCCATGGCTCTCCTCGGTCTAGAATGCACAGACATTGCAGGTCTTCCAATGTCCAATTTGTGCGCTCTGTCTGCCCATCTGTCTGAGGGTGGACGGCTATGCTAAAGGTCAGTCGGGTGCCCAAGTTTGCCTGAACTGACCGCCACTCCCTGGATGTAAACTACCCATCACGATCTGAAACTATTGACCTGGGCACGCCATGGTAGCGAATGAACTGCTCCACAAACTTCCGCACCAGTACTCCCACTGAATCGTCCTTCCTGATCGGTATAAATCGAGCCACCTTCGTCAACAGATCAACGATCACCCAGATCGAGTTGTTCCCTGTCTGAGACTGGGGAAGCCCATTTATGAAGTCCATGGCTACGTCATCAAACTTTCACTCCAGCACCGGGAGTGGCTGCAACAATCCTGCGGGGTTCCTGCACTCCGCCTTCACTCGATGACATGTCTCACAATGGGTCACGAAGTAAGTGACATCCTTCTTCATGCCCGGCCAGAACATAGTCTTCTTCAAATCAGCTGTCATATTTGTGATCCCTGGGTGCACAGAGTACCGGCTGCAGTGCACCTCCGTCATAATATCCTCCCGGATCTGGCCTCCCTCCGGTATATACACCCGTCCTCTGAAGCACACTAGGCCATCCCTCAGTGTGTAATCTCCTGCAGTGCCTGCCTCCAGGGCTTGGAAGATGGTCTCTAACTTGGCATCATGTCTATGTCCTTCTCTGACTCGGTCTCTGATGTCATCGGTGATGCCCATCGCAGCCAAGTACTCCTCATAGAGCTCAGGGTCGTCAGGCAACACCAGAGTAATGTGCATGTCCTCTAGTCTCTATAGCAGCTCCATAGACATCAGCTGAGGCTCTGCTCCTACTGTGGAGGCTCTCCTACTCGGTGCATCTACTACCACGTTCACCTTCCCTGGGTGGTAGTGCATCTCGTACTGATAGTCAGATAGAAACTCCACCCACCGCCTCTGCCTGATGTTCAGTTCCTTCTACATGTCCACGTACTTAAGGTTCTTATGATGTGAGTATATGTCACAGTGGACTCCGCAGAGGTAGTGTCACCATATCTTCGATGTGAATACAACTGCTCCCATCTTTAGGTCATGCACTGGATAGTTCTTCTCATGGGTCTTCAGCTGGCGGGAGGCATATGCTACGATGTGTTTGTTATGCATCAGCACCGCTCCCTTCCACTGATATGATGCGTCGGTATACACCTGAAATCCTTCCTTCCCAGATGGAATGGCTAGAATAGGGGCTAAGATGAGTCGGATCTTCAACTCCTGGAAGGCTGCCTCACACTATGGCGTCCATACAAAGGGCACGTACTTCTTCGTCAATGAAGTCAGTGGAAGGGCGATCCGAGAAAAAACCCTCCACAAATTTCCGATAATAACCGGCAAGCCCCAGGAAACTCTGCACGGCCGTGTTCGTCTTCAGTGGTGGCCAATCCCTGACTGCATGTACCTTTGCAGGGTCCACCGCTAACCCAGCTCCGCTGATAATATGGCCCAGGAAAGACACCTCCTTTAACCAGCACTGACACTTGCTAAACTTTGCATAGAGGCGATGCTCCCGCAATCTCTCCAAAGTCAGTATCAGGTGTAGTACATGGTCCTCCTCCGTCCTAGAGTAGATAAGGATGTCGTCTATGAATACTATGACAAACACATCCAAATAACTCTCGAAGACCCGGTTCATGAGGCTCATAAACGCTGATGGAGCATTCGTGAGCCCGAAGGGCATCACGATGAACTCATACAGTCCATATCTGCTACTAAAGTCCGTCTTCGGAATATCCTCCTCCTGGATCCACAGCTGGTAGTAGCCTGACCTCAAGTCCAGCTTCGAAAAATAATGGGCTCCGTCCAGCTGATCGAATAACTCGTTTATCCTTGGGAGCGGATAGGTATTTCGGACGGTCAGCCTGTTTAGTGCCCGATAGTCAATGCACAGGCGAAGAGTGCCATCCTTCTTATTCATGAATAGGACCTGAGCTCCCCATGGCGAGGAACTCGGTCTGACGAATCCTGCTTCCACCAAATCCTGCAAATGTGTCCGAAATTCTGCCAGTAACCTTGGGGCCATCCGATAAGGTGCCCTGGATACCGGCTTAGCCCCTGGAACCAACTGAATTTGAAAGTCCTTCTCCCTCTGTGGAGGCAATCCTAGCAGCTTCTCCAGAAATACATCAGCGTAGTCGCAGACCACCGGAATGCTAACAATCGGGTCCTTCTCCTCAGTCATCTCGAACGGCACCTGATATACCTTGTCCACCTGTATGTGGGCCTTGACGGCCTGAATAGATGAAAGGAGGCTGATGATTGCTTTGCTAACAAGTAATAACTCAATGCGATTTCATTCTACATTCCAGTATAACTATATAGATGGGCATAAGATAGATTGAATTAACATTTAGGCAAGTGCACCTATCATCATAGTACAGGAGAAATCTACATCTCGTGTCGTATTCCATAGGGCCATTTCAAGTATTCGTACTCATCCTCACTCTATTATCGTACCTATAATTAAAATTGATTTCTAACCTAAATTAACCTAACTATAACTATTGGATAAATCAGCATTGGAAGATTGAACATGATAACAACCCGAACGCTTATGAGCAATTTCTTGAAAATATTCATTCATTCACTCAATTTCATGAAAGCATAAGACTATCAAATTTGTTGAATTGTAAAGGGTAAATATTTATCAAATTCTCTCTCGAGCAATTCAAATCCTAAATCTAAGTTAGTAAATTTTCTCTCGAACAATTTACAATACTCAAATTTGCATTGAATAAAACACCCTATCTATTACATAAACCCATGAAATCCTATCTCTAAAATATCATGAATTCATTTATTCGTATTCCAATTATCCAAATAACATATCTCTCGATCATGAAATTCGAATTATAAAGAGATCTCACACCAAACTATGAACATGTAAATTTCATCATAAACATCTAATTTCTCAATCTAGAGATTTGCAATTCATGTAAGACAAATAAGAAATGCATAGTTAGGATTAAGATCTTTGTTTGTAAGCCTACATACGAATAAAATACTACAAATTTGATGTAAACCATGCGAGACATGATTAACAAATTGTTCAAATATAAGTTCATGCAAATTAAAAAAATAAACAAAGTTGAATCACCAAGAGAAAGACAAGATTAAAAGGGATTAATGAATAGATAAAAAATACATAAAAATACCATTCAATCCTCCTTCTCTTGGATGCTCCACTTCGGGCTTCAGCAGTTCTCCAATCCCATAATGATCCAAAAGTTCTCCACTCATTTTTCTACAGGAAATATGTAGTCCCTTTGCAAACAGGTCGGACACGGGTTCCAACACGGCCGTGTGTCAGGCCGTGTGCACAGTTCCTAGGTGGTTCCCCACGAACAGGCGTGTCTAATAGTGGGTCGTGTCAGATGACACGGGTACTAACACGGCCGTATGGGTCATCACGTTCTTCAGACACGGGTTGGTCGGCAGTCGTGTTCAAATATGACACGGGTAGGCACCCGGGCGTGTTCCTACCCGTGTGAGTCTCTGTCTCCTGCGTCCAATTTCTTTAGCTCCAGGGTGCATAGGACACGGGTAGGCACACGGCCGTGTGTCCACCCGTGTGCGCTAAATGTTTGTCCTGTCATCAGCCATGTTGACTCCGTGAACTCCTCTGTTTGCTCCAAGACTTTTAGTTCCACTGGTTAGCGCTACCTACATATAAAAGTGATGTAATAAATTAGATAACTCAATATAAAGAGTAACAAAGATCCTAACTGTGCTCTCCTAATCATGATAAAACAATTCTTTGACTCTTCTTGCGAAATTACTACAAAATGAGGTAGGAATAGCAGACATGATTACAATTATGATAATAAAAAGCCTATCATAATCGCACTCATCAAATACCCCCAGACTTAGATGTTTTATTGTCCCTAAGCAAACTAATTCAAACACTTGGGTTAACATTAAATAATTTTGCCTCCGCACACTGGTTGCTATGAATTTAAGAGAACTTTGATGATGTAATTGTATAGGAAATAGTTTAGAAAACTTTTCTAAATATAACGTAATCTTAAAATTCTTCCAATATTTTTGTTAACTATCTCTCACTCATTTTTAGAAATAAGAGTATAGTCATCTATAACCAATATGAAGAGAAAATAACAATCTCTATAAGACACGTATTAGCATTTCAAAACTTATAAGTACCCATATTGACGATCATGAGCTTACCCTTTTTACATCCTCTCCACGGCACTTAGTTAGACTCAGTAAGGTCGGATCCTTAGGACTTGTATGATGGTGTAGCCTTTTTGGCTTAGGATAGAAGATTATAGGCGAGGCAATCAAAATTAAATGCGATGGGTTTTCCACACCTAAATCACGATTGAGCCTTTTGTTGGTATATACCTTAACATACATCGATGTTATAAAAACACCCCCAGACTTTGTAACTAGCCTACTTCCCATATTTTTTATTTTTTAGAAAGATACTCCAAACTTTTATTGTTCTTAACCAAGGGACCAAAGTAGGAATCATTCCGAGTGGGTGCAAATATACACACACTCAGGCCACATATCACTATGTCTTCTCTCTTTTTTAGGCTTTGGGTTCATAGTAGAGGATCATTCCAAGTGGGTGCAAGTGTACACACACTCAGGCCACATATCACTATGAACAAACTCATTCCAAGAAGGTCTCAATGATAGGTGCTAATAGGTAAGGATTTGGCCTTGGTGATTTTTGGTGGTAGAGCATCAAAAGGATGGGGATTAGGTTCAAGTTTGGTGTGCAAGGGTATCATGTTAAAGGTTTTGGGTTTACAAGGCTCAAGCTATCCAATATGGGGCCTAAGTCGTTTCCGCTCTTACTAATTAACCTATGTAATGTTTTGAGGATCACTAGAGGATAAGTTCTGGACATCAATAGAGAGTATTTTTCATTTTGATTCCCTAATACCAGATTATAAAAAATGTTACACTCATCGACTCACATTATTATAGATAAGTATATTTTCTAAAATTGAGTGATTGATTGTTAATAATATAGAGGATTAATCTTAAAAGTAAATTATATAGAGAAAATTAAGCTAATGAATTTCTATGCTTAATTACGAATCAACGAAGTTGAACACTCTATGAGTCTACATCAATTCATTTTAATCAGCGTGCGAAGTTAAATTAGATAGTTATAATCTCCAAATGAATTAATTAATGAGAGCTTAAATGGATCAAACAAAAATTTGTAGGGGGGTATAACAAACTTGAGTATTATGATAAGCAAATTAGAATCAATTGTTACCACGTGAACAACCATTCCACCCCCAGACTTAAAATTTGCAATGTACTTAGTGCAATGTAAAGAGCGGACGAAGAGTAATTTCACTAAAAAATAAAAAAAAACTGCTATCATGAAAAGTATAAGATCACAGTAATGAAACAGGAGTTGTAATGAAATGCACTGATATACAATAGCTGAAAGAACTACAATACATTGATATAAAGTAATAGTACAAGACACAAATACATAAAGACAACACGACATAGAGACATGTCAGAAGTATGCGGGATGGTCGGTCGCATCATCAGGGAAGGAAGGCGGGGCTGGAGCTGTCGGCTGGCGAGGAGCGATCCCCAAGTGGTCCCTGATCTGGATGAGGAGGTCCTCCATCCGCGTCTGAGCCGCCTCGATACGCTCTAAGCGCGGCGAGAGCTCGGTGTCGAAGAACTGCCGGAACTCCCGCGAATATTGCGAACGAGGTGTAGGGGGAGCAGTAGAATACTCGCCATGAGCATAAGTGGAATGGGGCGGAGGTACCAAAGGCACATCCAGTGGGTGCAAATATGTTGATGGGCAAAAAACTTGATGATTGCTTTGCTAACAAGTAATAACTCAATGCGATTTCATTCTACATTCTAGTATAACTATGTAGATGGGCATAAGCTTGATTGAATTAACATTCAGGCAAGTGCACCTATCAATCATAGTACAGGAGAAATCTACATCTCGTGTCGTATTCCACAGGGTCATTTCAAGTATTCGTACTCATCCTCACTCTATTATCGTACTTATAAGTAAAATTGATTTCTAACCTTAATTAACATAACTATGACTATTGGATAAATCAGCATTGGAAGATTGAACATGATAACAACCGAACGCTTATGAGCAATTTCATGAAAATATTCTTTCATTCACTCAATTTCATGAAAGCATAAGTCTATCAAATTTGTTGAATTGTAAAGGGTAAATATTTATCAAATTCTCTCTCGAGCAATTCAAATCCTAAATCTAAGTTAGTAAATTTTCTCTCGAATAATTTACAATACTTAAATTTGCATTGAATAAAACACCCTATCTATTACATAAACCCATGAAATCCTATCTCTAAAATATCATGAATTCATTTATTCGTATTCCAATTATCCAAATAACATATCTCTCGATCATGAAATTCGAATTATAAAGAGATCTCACACCAAACTATGAACATGTCAATTTCATCACAAACATCTAATTTCTCAATCTAGAGATTTACAATTCATGTAAGACAAATAAGAAATTCATAGTTAGGATTAATATCTTTGTTTGTAAGCCTACATACGAATAAAATACTATAAATTTGATGTAAACCATGAGAGACATGATTAACAAATTGTTCAAATATAAGTTCATGCAAATTAAAACAATAAACAAAGTTGAATCACCAAGAGAAAGGCAAGATTAAAAGGGATTAATGAATAGATAAAAAACACATACAAAATACCCTTCAATCCTCCTTCTCTTGGATGCTCCACTTCGGGCTTCAGCAGTTCTCCAATCCCAAAATGATCCAAAAGTTCTCCACTCATTTTTCTACAGGAAATATATAGTCCCTTTGCAAACAGGTCGGACACGGGTTCCAACACAGCCGTGTGTCAGGCCGTGTGGACGGTTCATAGGCAGTTCCCCACGAATAGGCGTGTCTGGTAGTGGTCTGTGTCAGATGACACGGGTACTGACACGGCCGTATGGGTCATCACGTTCTTTAGACACGGGTTGGTCGGCTGTCATGTTCAAATATGACACGGGTAGGCACCCGGGCGTTTTCCTACCCGTGTGAGTCTCTGTCTCCTGCGTCCAATTTCTTCAGCTCCAGGGTACATAGGACACGGGTAGGCACACGGCTGTGTATCCACCAGTGTGCGCCAAAGTTTTGTCCTGTCATCAGCCATGTTGACTCCGTGAACTCCTCTGTTTGCTCCTAGACTTTTAGTTCCACTGGTTAGCGCTACCTGCATATACAAGTGACGTAATAAATTAGATAACTCAATATAAGGAGTAACAAAGATCCTAACTGTTGTCTCCTAATCATGATAAAACAATTTTTTGACTCTTCTTGAGAAATTACTACAAAATGAGGTAGGAATTGCAGACATGATTACAATTATGATAGTAAAAAGCCTATCATAATCGCACTCATTAGAGGCAGCGGGAAACCGGAGTAGTACCTTCGAATGTCGCATAAGTGTCGCCGTATCTCAGCACGACCCTCCTCGTCGGGCAGTCAATATGGGCATGGTTCCAGACCAGCCATGTCATGCCCAAGACAAGGTCGAAGTCCGGCATTCTCAGGATCGTCGTCGGGGCCTCGAGTGTTAACCCGTCTATGGTAACCGTCAGGAGGCACTTCTATGTGGACTGGATCTCCATCCCATTGGGGAGATGCACCCTCCTGGCATCTCGCGTATAATATCGAATCTGGCCCAAATCCTTGATGAAATCCTCCGACACAAAGTTGTGTGATTCCCCCCGTGTCGAACAGGGTACGGGCAGGTTTGCCGCACGACATCACTATTCCTAAATTAGTTAAATGAAAAACAGCTTAGGTCTAAAGTTTTCTAGCCTAGGTTGTGTAATTATTCTACCAATACTAAAAAAAATTACTCTCATACCTGCAATAACCCTGTGCGGGTCCGGGGCTGCGCTAAGTCCAGAGCGTAGACCTGCTTCCCATCCTACATGTGTTCACCGCCCTGAAATCTGTGTCTGCGACCACGTCCATGACCTCCCATCTGGTTAGCCGGTGATCCACCCTGTGCAGCAGGTGTGGCCCCATTACTCGTACGGCAATTACTCCGAATGTGCCCTGGCTGATGGCAGTGATAGCACAGCTGTGGTGGGGGTGGTCCCTACCCTATCTTGGGCACCTCCCTCATCTATAGCAGCTGCTGGGCCAGCACTGCCTGCTCCCTTGGTTAATGCCTTTCCTCCTGGCAGGGTTGATCCTTGTTCCTTCTCTCTCCCATGACCCAGCCCCTCTGCGGGTCCCTTCTCCCTCCTAGCATTGTATCATCCCCATGTCTCTTCCTTCCCCGGACTGCAAGCTGGTCCGCCTCTAGCTTCTTGGCCATCTCCAAGATCCTGTCCGTGGTACCATCAGACACGAACAAGAGGGCCTGCCTCAATTCATCACGAAGGCCCTTGTAGAACCTCTTGGCGGAACACATGTCATCCAGGTTGTAAGAATCCGCAAACCGGGCCAAAAGAGTAAACTACCGGTGATATTCCAGAACTGTCCTATTCCCTTGCTTCAACTGCAAGAATCTATCCTCCAATTCATCTCTTGCGGACTGCGACACAAAATGCTCCAGTAGTGCCGCCCTAAACTCCTCCCAAGTAATGTCTGCGATCTCCACTCCCGCATAAGTGGTGTCCATCAGCGACTTCCACCACCTCTTCACATGCGACTCCAGACAATAAACCACCAACGATAATGCCAGGTCCACCGGGCACTGTATTCCCACCAACATCTCGTACATAATGTCTAGCCACTCCTCTGTGCGCACTGCCGTCTCTGTCCCCAAGTAGGATGGTGGGGCAAGGCCCCGAAATGCACTCAACCAGTTCGCTCTGGGGTTCGGCTGAGGAGCCGGAGCCTGCTGTGCCCTAAAGGCCTCCAAGATGGCCGTCAAAGTTTGTCCCAGCTTTGTCTGCTGCAACGCGGTCGGAGCCGGCGGGGGTGGAATCACATTCGAGGCTGGAGGTGTCCCCTATGGCAGGGGAGGATTCGTCGCACCCTACAAAGATGGTCTGAAGTTTAGTAAATTGACCTAAAACTCTTTGTTACTGGTGCTCTATGTTACTGGTGAGCATTGCATGTGATTCCTCCCATGGGCACACCATTGCTTCCACTGCTAGTTTGCCCTCAAACTAAGCCCGCGCGGGGTGTCCCATGTTTTGTGGACTACATTCTGTCGGATCGAAGTTTTGCTCTGATACCACTTGTAAAACCCCATTTTTTGCAACAACCACTGGGGTCTTAGGCCCAGAACCGCCGCTTTGCGGTGACACCTTCGCACCCGGGAAGGTCATCACTACAAAATGCAGATTCCGCCGGCCAAATCGATCACCATCGACATAATGTATAATGAATGAAAGTGTAAACATCCAAGTCCATAATAGTATAGAGGAGGAAATCACATGACAAATAAATAGTCCACACCAGAAAGTGAATACGGGCTTAAGCCCGGTACATGATAACCTCACTACAATCCACTCATAAAAGTAAAACTACTAATACTCGGCTCCACTCACGGATCCGGATGCCTGTCCACCCGAGCTACACTGGCCCATCTCCATCTGCACCATACCCTGCTGGTGTTGCGTCTCCTACGGCTATTCCCTGTCTCTCATCCGGAGCACCTAAAATATGGTGATCAAACGACCGTCAGTCAAACTAGACTCAGTCAACATTCCTCCACCCCTCTACCCATGGCTCCTAGGCACCGAGCGGAAAGGAGGGAAAAGGAGGACCAAAAGCAGGGCGTAATCAAGCAGGTGACATCTAACCTAAGGAATAAAATAATAAAGTATGGTAGGGGTAGCACAATAATTTAACATGAGTAAAGAAGTATGTAACGAAAGTAAACAATAAGGAGTAGCAAGTAAGTAAAAGCAGTAAGAAGAGTAAGTAAGAGCACGAGAAATATAACCATTGATTTATAGGGATTACCTTTATAGGCCAAGGGGTCGTTTTGCGGGGCCTATCGTATAAAACGTCCAATACCATTTTATATGATAGGTGTCAGGGGTTAAATGCAATGATTATGCTATGACATACAAGTATGTTATGGTATGCACATTCAAGTGCAACTCACACACACGACTCTATGCACACAGACCTTTAGTTCCACTTTTTGGAGTTCGCTAAACTCTCAGGAGCCTCCGCCGTGGTAAAACGGAGACAGTGGGTTGGGCCTCTCCACTCCTAGACTGGTAATCACACTACCCCGTCTAGCCCCTCACGTATGTTTCCGTACTATTCCAAGCAAACCAGCTAGTCTCCCGAGTCAATGTACTGATGACGGTGTGATCGATCGTCTAATACAGAGGACCCACCACTGTTATGCACATGCAAGCATGATAGTTTGTATCTAATTATAGTACCGAGCCTCCAGCTCTTTAGACTACCGAGCCTACTAGTTCACCATGTTCCCGAGCCCACGGCTCCCTGGACTAATCAAGACTCCTTTTTCCAAGTCCCCGAGCATCCATCTCCCCGGACTTCCAAATCAATACCGAGTCCATTTAACTCTACCAGTAAGCCCTTAGGCCACGGGTCTACGGTATCCTTTCTCTACCAATTCATCTCCCTATGTGTACAGGTGTGAGTGTAAGGTGAAACTATTATTAGGGTTACTCTTTCCCAAATTATTCCTAAGGTTTACGTTAGCCCAGAACTGCCCAAGGTATTCCCCGTGAAGGGCTCTCGAAGGCACTAGGAACTATGATGGGATTACGCCCAAAGCTCCCTTTCGCAAGACACTTAATATTATTGATTTCTACCCTTGATCAGATCTCTCATTTATTTACCCAAAACAACAACCTACTAAGGATTCAACTCTCCAAAATTCATTACCAACTCTAGTTCAGTTTCCGCAGTTACTATATGCAGACCACCCTATACTATATGAGATGTATAAAGGAGGTACTCCGGATTGTCCTCCAAATCTCCTATAAAATTTACCAGAGGTTTATCATAATATGTTTAGTCTAAAATAAGAGAATCATAATTTTTCTAATTAATTTGATATTTATTGAATTTTCCCAAATGTTTGGCATTGTGCAATTTTGAACATGAACTATATGGTCTACTGAAGTAATGGCCACTCAAAAATTTTGAACACTAAATAACAGATATATATGACTAGATATTAATTTAAATAATTTTTTAGAAAATATGTGACCTCTAATTAATTTATCCAAAATAATTCCCTTAATCGTATGTAAAGAAGGAAGTACCAAAATTATTCATCAAAAAATTATATAAAAATTACAGAATCCTAATATGGTTCAGAAAAGATTATTGTACAAAAATCATAATTTTATAGGCTTGCTAGACTCCAAAATATATTAAATTAAGTTTTCATAGGAATCAACACTTAATGAATCAACCCTTATAAATATTCTTCCAAAAATCTCATAAATATTCACAGAGCTTTAAAACATAATAAGGTGTCCTTCGGCTAATGTTCTTCAATTTCCAGCAAGTAGTTACTTCATAATAATTTTCTATGTAAATAATTCAAATTGCTAAATTATTAATGAAGTATCCAAAATAATAATCCTAAATTCATAACAAAATCTCCAGAGCTTGTACTAACTTTAAACACTACTTTACCCAAATTTTAAGTGATTTTAAAATGATTTGATAGCTTAATACTCCAAATTAGGTTTTGTGCCCTAAACTAGGGTTAGGGTTTTGAGGGGGTTTAAGACTTCCAAATTCCCTAAAATTTTAACCAGAGGACTATACTAAACCTATGGTCCTCTCCACCAATTTTCAAGTCATTCTGAGGTAATTTGGCCCCATGACCTGCAAACCCTAAGAATCCGCACTAAGGGACTTACCCTAGGGTTCTAGGGCTACCCTACTATTAACCACCCCAAATTCCATTTGAGGGTGTGTCATACCATAGAGAATCAGTGGCCAACATATCAGCATCTGTTGAGGTGATTTGACCACTCAAAACCCAAAGGGGGTGCTTGACCTAATTAACCTTATAAGGGTCAACTTAGGGTTGGATAAAACCTAATCAAAACATTTCCAAAGGAGATGAAATTTTTACCAGAGCCCTAACATGCTCTCTAAGATCACCTACCCAAATTTGGGTGGACTTTGAGGTGTTTATGAAACCTAAATAATTTATAATTAGTTTATTAAATTTTCACAAAAACTATAGTAAAATATTTTCCAAAAATTCTTATTTTTGGATAGTCTAAGGGGAAGTCTATGAGGAGACTAGGTTCAAAATTTTCAAGCATTAGGATGAGTGTTTTGGTGAGGGCACTAATTCTAATGTCTGGTCATGCCTATGTATAGGTTGCACCAAAATGAGTGTTGTGGTCACACCAGGATTCCAAACTGAGTGAAATCAATTTAAAATTACACTAGACATCAAAGGCTACATTTTCTATGTTGACCACTTTACAGTAGAGGCATCTAAGTATTCTTAATAATTAAAAATATCTACTACTAATAATCTTCAAAAAATCAAAAACATTAACATCATTTGAATCGCCTTGATCAAAACGGATGGCATCCGTTCATCCTCAACCTCCAGCCAAGGGCCCAGATTGGCCCGACCTGGAGCCTCTTCCAGCCAACTTTCTGGCCACCCCAACCACCTCCCTGGCCGGCCACCACCACCACCTCCGTTGAGGTGGTGGCTAGCGTTTGGCGGCAACCATGCCGCCGGAGGCGGCGGTTTCCGGCAAAATCTCGCCGCCATTTTTCATGGAATTTCAAGGAAAGTTTCTCTCCGATCCGGCTCGTTTGAGCCCGACTTCTCAACCTAAACAAGTCTAGATCTAGCACGCATCGAGAGGAGAAGGAATGGACCTTGTCGGCGGCCTGAAGTCAGGAAGATCGCCGGGAAGCCATTTCTGAAAGTTGTGTCGCTCGGCTTCTACAACAGCAAGGTGGAGAGGCTCGGTTTCTTCGGGTAAGGATTAGGAAAGGCTCCTCTCAACTCACTGGTGGTGTTTAAAGCCTCAGATTGGGAGAGGAGTCGCTGGAGCATTAATGTCCTTCAAAGCCATTAATGGCTAGGCTCAGCCATGGAGGAGGGGGGCTGAATCCGGTCTGATGGCCAGGGGAAATGGCTGGAAACTTCTCCCCTTCCCTGGGAAATTGAATTCAGCCATTAAATGTGGCTTTTGGCAAACTGTTTCCTTCCCTCTCCTTCCTCATTTCTCTCTCCTCCTCATGGCGATTCTGCCCAAAACCGCTGTGTCATGCCTGGTGACACGGCTATGATACGGGCGTGTATCATCCGACATGGGCGTGTCGGGTGGGCGTGTTCCCCTCTATTCGATGAAATGAGTTGAGCTTTACTAAATGAGCTCGACGATCATCGGGCTGACGACACGCCTGGCGACACGGGCGTGTCGGGGGCGTGTTCCACCCTATTCTGCGAAATGAACTCGACGATTGTCAAGCTAAGCTCGACGAAATGAGCTAGACGATCGTCGGGCTGACGACACGCCTGGCGACACGGGCGTGTCGGGGGCATGTTCCCCCTATTCTACGAAATGAACTCAATCATCGTCGAGCTGAGCTCGATGAAATGAGCTCGACGATCATCGGGCTGACGACAGCATGGCGACACGGACGTGTCGGGGGCATCTTCCCCCCTGTTCTACGAAATGAACTTGACGATCGTCGATCTGAGCTCGATGAAATGAGATCGACGATCATCGGGCCGATGACACACCTAGCAGCACGGGCATGTCTGGGCCGATACGGGCATGTCAGACCCAGAAGAGTTGTTTTCAGGGAATTTGTGTGGCTGTTTATTTCTTCCAAGAGGATCTGACGGTTCAGATCTCCACTTGCTGATATAAGGCTGAGTTATAGGCAGACCAAGGTGATTTTCACCTTGGCCTTCTTCACTTGGTCCCTTGGGCTTCCTAGGGTTTTGACATGACTAAAACCACTCTTGGGGGTCTAGTCGGAAATGGGATGTTACAGGCTCGGTACTGATACATAAGGTTGCTTGTGCATAAAATAAAGGTGGTGGGTCTTCGGTATTGGAGTGTCGATGCACCGACGCCAATACGTTGACTCGGCAAGTATGGCTAGCACTTCGCCAACAGAAGACCGGTGTGCTAGCTGGAAAGAGTACGCAGGAGTTCGCTTTGTACACCAGCATTGAAGCGTATGATAGGTCTGACCGGTAGTGCTTTACTGGTTTAGAGGTGGGCAAGGCCCAACCCACCGCTTCCGTCTGCCACTACGGAGGTATCCTGGGAGGTGAGGCTCCAGAAAGGGGGAACTAAAGGTCTGTGTGCATAGAGACGGGTGGGTGAGTTACACTTGCATGATCGCATCATAACCCACTTGCATGTCATGGCATTATCATAGCATAAAACCCCTGTCACCTATTGTATAAGTGGTATGGGATGCTTATACAATAGGCCCTGCAAAACGACCCCTTGGTCTATAAGCTTGCGTGGGCAAGTTTATAAATTAAGGTTAAGTTCTTATTATATATATATTGATGTTAATAACTGACACCCCAATGTATAAATTGGTATGAGACTCTTTATACGATGGGAGCCCTATAAAAGATCCATTGCTTATATGTTCCCGTATAAGTTAAGGTTAATTTTCATACTTTACTCAACTGCCACATGTACTATAAAATTACTAGTATAGGTTCGCTGCCATCTGTTTCTTGATTACTCTCCACCTTCAAGTCCTCCCCTTTCTTCCGCTCCGCTCGGTGCCTAAGGGTCATAGGGGAAGGGGTGGGGGATGATGAGACTTAGTCTTTTAGTCTAACGGTTTTCGAACCACATCATTTAGGGGATCGTGGAGCCCAGCATGGAGGAGTAGCCCCGTAGGTCAGCACGCTTGGAGATGGGGCAGTCTAGCACCGGAGTTCAGACGACAGGTACTGTGAGCCCCTGACCTTAGTAGTGTTTTACTTTGCTTCCGCTTGAGTGATTATGTAGTGAGGATATGATGTATCGGGATTAAGCCCTTATTTTCAGTACCTTAGATTCTGTGGACTCTCCCTTCGTGGAGATATATTTACTCTGATGTGTTTTTTATTGTGGACATTTTTTTAGAGTTTTACCTCACTTGTGTTTACTCTACTTTGTTGCTTTTCTGTGATCTAATCGGCCGGCAGAATCGGCATTTCACGGTAATGACCCTTCAGGGTGTGAAGGTGTCACCGCTAAGGGGCGGTTCTGGGCCTAAGACCCTGGTGTTAAAAAGAAAAAAAATGGGGGGTCTTACATCAGCTCCAAGAATTCCTTGGCTTCTTGGATTAATCACTTTTTATGGTAGTTCTTGGCATATATTGCCTTTTGATAACTGATACTTCCAGTAAGGCTCTTTATTGACCTTACTAGTGGAGAACACAGACATCATATGTCCAGGAACATATGATCTCAAGCACCTGTTACAAGGCAGATACTCGACTAGTTGCCTATCTAGACCACTTGGAGTTTTACCCACAGGTACAGACTTCTTATTAAACTTCTTATTCTTATCATACCCAACACCACTTCTAAATAGTGCAGAAAAGGTATCCATGATAGGTAGCACTGACTTAGGTTTTGAGAATTGAGGCAGGAGCTGTCTTTCCTGAGCAAGCTTTGCTTCCAGGTCTTTGACAGTCTTGACCTGTTCTATTATCAACTCTGCCTGTCTATCTATCTTGTTAGTTAATTCTACAAGTTTCAGTTTTTGTAGGTCCAACTTTGTGTTGGCACTTATCAACTGAGAAGATACTCCTCTCAATGATTCTAATTCTCTGGCCTGATTCTTAGCAAGCTGTCTACTTGCAATCAAGGCCTTTAGTAACTTTCCACATCTGTTGATAAGGGTATTAAACTCTGCTTCAATATCTGAATCATGTTCTTTACTATTAGAAGAGTGTGAACATGATTCATTTTCTGATGCAGAAAAAGAGTCTGAGGCTAAACTATGAGAGATTAATTTTACCTTAGCAGGATCTGAATAATCCTGAACTTCTTCTCCTGGTTGAGTTTCCTCAATAGCCATCAGGCCCATGAGAGCCTCCTCCTCTTCTGATCCAGATGAACTAGACTCACTGTCAGATAGTGTCAACTGTCTTTTTGCCAAGAAACTTTTATTAGCATTCTTGTGTTATCCATCCTTCAAGTTCCCTAACTTTTTCTCCTTTCTTTTTGCTGGGCAATCAGCTATCACATGCCCTTTTCTGTTGCAACAATAACCCACTATATTAGTTTTAATGTATTTATTCTGAGTAGAGCCATACCTGTCCCCAGAATTCTTCAACCAGGGTTTCTATGGATGATTGATATTTTTGTGAGAAGATTCTACAGATTGACCCTTCCACCTGCCTTGTTTTCTTCTCCTTAACATCTTCTTGAACTATCTAGAGAAGAGTGACAGTTCCTCCTCAGTTAGTTCCCCTCCTGTTGAGGATGATTCTAAACACTCAGAAGCAGTTTCCAATTTTAGTAAGAGAGTTGGCTTCTCTCTGACTTTTCTTGATGACTCTGCCTTTAGATCCAAAGTATTTTCTCTATTTTGTGCTCTGGCTGATTCTTCTTCAGACTTTCTGAGATTGAGCTATAACTCATGAGACAACAACTTTCCAAATAGGGCCTGAGGGTCTATTTTTGCTAAGTTTCCCATTTCTCTTATGGTATAGATCTTAATGTCTCATTCCTTATTCAGGGACCTCAATAACTTGTCATTAAGTTCATAGTTAGTAAAATTTCTACCATAAGTCCTCGTGTTGTATACAATTCTGAAGAACTTTTCAAAATAGTCACCCACTGAATCTTTCTTATCTTATCTGAAGGCTTCATACTGTTGATTTAGCAGAGATTTTCTATCATCTCTGACCTCTTTAGTTCCTTCCATGTAAACTATCAAAGACTCCCACATTTCTTTGGTTGTATTGCAATGAATCAGACTCTGAAAAGTGGAATCATCTATTGCACTTACTATAATATTCTGAGCCCTCTTGTCCATATAAGCCAGAATAATTTCATCCTTATACATTTCCATATAAGACTTAGGTGTCTTGATATTTGCATCAAGAACTGACACTATCATGGGAATGAAAGGTCCTTTAATCACTGTGATGTATATTCTTGGATCTGCTGCCTCCATGAATAATCTGACTCTTTCTTTACATATTCCAAAGTTTTCTTTGGAGCAAACATGGAGCTTAATGGAATTGTTTTTTTCCTCTGAGCCATGATATATCTTCCTCTGTAATCCTTTGGATTCTCACTAGGCTATTATGCCTTCTTTTTTTAGTGAACCTCCCTCTGATACCAATTATAAATGTTTACTTTAGGATTACTAATGACCTAGATGGGGTGAATAGGTCCAATTTAAATTATTGCACGACTTTTTTAATAATCAACGTACTAATCAAGATAAACTAAACAACAATTATGAAAATGAACATAGCTTAAAAATCAGCACACACAGCGCAATGCACACAGATTTATAGTGGTTTCCCAATTTATGGGTACATCCACTTCCCCCTTCAGCTACCTAGCAATGAACTAGATTCGGCCAAACTTCTTCTTTTTCCTTTACTCGGATCCTTAGATCTTACAACTCACAGCCTACCCAGCTCCTACAACTCAGACTATACAAGCCTTACCACTCAGATCACCAAGATCCTACACCTCAAGTTCTTCCCAAGAACTCTACCTCAAAATGAATCCACACTCGTACTTCTCAGGCAACACCCGCCCTACACCTCAGAGAATTTCCAACTTCTCCTACCTCAGGCAATCCCAGCCCTACCTCAGCCTTTATAACACAGGCTTACAAATAGAATGAGAATAGTTCTCCTCCACTCAGATCTACAGGCAGATCTTATAATAAAAGTATATAAAAGAAAATAGAATTATAAAATGTCACCCAGCAAGAGAGATGTGAGTAACAGCTTCTTGATCTGATCTTGATGAATGTGCTTCCTTTGATCTTTGTCAAGATAGATCTGATCAACCCTTCTTAGCTTTTCAAAGCTTATTGAAGTAGAAATTAGGGTTGATCTAGGTTGGAGAGATGTTGAAGATGATTATTGATCAGACCTCTCTCCACCTTCTAAATTGTAGCTGATGCTTCAGACTTTTGTCTTCACAAAATTGTGTTGCTTCTTCCTCCTTTTCTTTCTCACTTATTCCTCCTTTTCTTTCTCACTTCTTCCAATCAGATCCTCCTTTTTGAAGACTAGATTCCTTTAAATAGGCTCTGATAGGAGTAACCGGCTGATCCGGTTAATAACTGACATCTGACAGCTATGACAGTTGTCAGTACCTCCGTCTTGATTTCTCTACTTAGGAAACATATCTGCTGAACTGCTGAACCTTGGCTGTTAAATGTGTTGACACATGTATTGGGTGTCAACACTGCCTTGTAGTGGTATCGACAAACTTCTGAATGTGTCGACATAGCTCTTCAACTTATCTCGACACAACTTATGTAAAATATGTCGACATAAGTCCTGTGTGTCGACATAGTTGGATTCAGTCTCGACACAGAGTAAATAGAGTGTGTCGACACTACTCCTGAGTGTCGACACAGTTGTCTCCAGTCCCGACACAGCTTGAACAGAGTGTATCGATACTAGTCCTGAGTGTCGACATAGTTGTCTTTAGTGTCGACACAGTGTGTCGACACAGTTGTCCTTAGTGTCGACAAATCTTTTCATTGTCTCGACGCAACTTGCTCAGTATGTGTCGACACTAGTCCTGAGTGTCTCGACACATTGTACTTAGCTTTATTTACCTGTACACATAAACTTAACATCCATTAAATACAACAATGTGTATATCATTGAGCTGAGAAGACTTCTTCAAAACAAGTTCATTGAGACCAATGTAATCAACAAAAGTGCTCACCTTTCTTCAAAATGCTTCGAGGGACCAAGAAGTTTCAGTGGACGAAGGAATATGAGGAGGCATTTCAGGCGTTGAAGGCTCAGCTATCCCAAACGCCGCTCCTGTAGAGCCCAAAGTAGGGAGAGGACTTAGCCTTGTATCTTGGGGTAGGGGCTGAGGATGTGAGCTCTGTGTTGGTAAGAGAGGATGGGAAGAGGCAGTTACCAGTCTATTATGTCAGTAGGATCTTGAAGATAGCTGAGCTACGCTACCCCATCCTGGAAAATTTGCCTTTCTCTCTAATCGTCTAGGCCAGGAAGCTCCGACCATACTTCCAGGCCCACTCGATCAAGGTGGTGACCGACCACCCACTACGCAAGATCTTTGAATGGGTGGAGCACTTAGGGCAGTTGGCCAAGTGGTCCATCGAGCTCAGGGAGTTTGACGTTTCTTTCGTGCTGAGGCTCTCTATCAAGAAACAGGCGGTGGCAGACTTCTTGGCCGACTACGTCATAGAGCTAAAAGTGGAGGAAGTGCTGCCAGGGGAAGCGTGGAGGATGTACGTTGACGGAGCTTCAGGGAAACATTCCCTTGGAGGAGGTGTAGTGTTGGTGAGCCCCCAGTGGGTCACCATAGAGTAAGAAGTGGCGCTGCACTTCCCGATCACCAACAAATAGGCGGAGTATGAGGCTGTCATAGCTGGGTTGTGGTTGGCTTCGGAGCTCGGGATTCACAATGTGGAAGAGTTCACAGATTCACTAGTGGTGGCATTCAGATCAGGGGGGGAATATGAAGCTCGGGAGCCGACCCTCCAGAGGTACTTGGCCAAGGTGATGGTGATCATTGGTGAGCTCTGAGCCTTTTCAATTCAGCATGTCCCTAGAGAATAGAATGAAGCAGCTGACCGATTCGCCAAGCTTGGATACCGAGGGGGGAACCTTGACCGAGTTATTTCATCCAGCAATCGAGGAGGGGGAGCTGATGGAAGTGGGTCGGCGACCCTCATGGGTGGATCCCTTCATGACCATCTTCTCCACAGGCAACCTCCACGAAGGGGTCAAGGAGGCAAAGGGCTTTCATCATAAAGCGGCCCACTATTTTATGCAGGAAGGGAGCTTACTTCGAAAGATGCTGTCGGGCCTTTTGGCGCGATGTGTGGTGGAGGAAGAGATGCCAAGGATTTTGGAGGAGGTGCACTCTGGGGAGTGTGGAAGCCATTCAGGAGGTAGAACACTGGAGGCAAGGGTGGTCAGACAGGGATACTTGTGGTCCACCCTAAGGAAGGATAAAACAGAGTTTGCGAGGTGGTTCCAAAAGCGCCATCTCTACGCCCCCCCCTCCATCTCCTGCCCGCGCAACGGCTTCGAAGCATCACGACGTCATGTCCCTTCGCCATTTGGGGGATAGACCTAGTTGGGCCATTTCCTCCGGCGAGTGGGCAGAGAAGGTTCCTCTTGGTCATGATCTACTATTTTTCAAAATGGCTAGAGGTCATGGCGCTGGCCAAGGTAACCTCGCAAGTCATCAAGAACTTCGTTTGGGGAGAGATCATCTACATGCATGGGCTGACTCAGGCCATTGTCATGGACAATGGTCCACAGTTTGCAAGCGAGGAGTTCATAAGCTTCTGCACTCAGTTGGGTATCGACCTCAGGTTTGCCTCCGTTCACCACTCCATGAGCAACGGCCAGGTGGAGGTGGTAAATAAAATTATAGTGGACCTACTCAAGAAGAAGGTGGAGAACATAAGGGGGAACTGGGTAGAGCAACTCCCTTCGGTGTTGTGGACTCTACGAACAACCCCAAACACGGCCACTAGCAAAACCCCCTTCAAACTCTTGCATGGTTGTGAGGCAGTCCTACCTGTGGAATTTGAGGTTCAATCCCCACGGGTCACGACTGCAGGCAGAGGAGGCGAAGCGTGGATGGAAGGGAATGAAGCGGAGCTTCGACTCTCATTAGACATGGTGGAGGAACTTCGCAATGTGGCTGCAATCAGTCAGGAGGAGATCAAACGAAGGATGGCGATGTACTTCGACAAGCATGTCAGAATAAAGCAGTTCAAGGAATGGGACTTGGTCTTGAAGAAGGTCGACGCCGCGAGAAGGTTGGCGGCCATTGGTAAGCTCAACCCTAACTGGGACGGACTGTACATTATAGAAAGGGCCCTGGGGTCAGGGGGATACCACCTCTAGAATATGGAAGGTGAATGCTTGAGTCATGCTTGGAGAGACGACGACCTGAAGCGCATCTACCCTTAGTGGGGGACAAGATTGTAAATTTTATTTTGTTATAATAAATTCATCGAGTTTTCTTATGATTGGTTTCTTTTGAGCATTGCAAAAATAGGTTGGTAGTTAGCAAGACCCCAAGAGGATCCTTCTGCTCAAGCTCCCGCTAGCTGGAAGTTCTGGAAGGCGCACTTGGCCACGGGTAGTCCCGCTGCGAGGCTCTCACTAGCTGACAGGGTTGTAGGCTCGCCTGGAGGGTAAGCGAATACCTCGAGTGGTGATTCCGCTGTGCAAGCTCTCCAAGCTTGCAGGGCTAGAAGGCAATCTTAGCCCCGTGTAGACTCGTTGTCCTGGCTCTCATTAGCTGGGCAGGGTTGTATGCACACTTGGGTGGAAGGAAAGGAGTTTGAAGAAAGAGTTGAGAGACTAAACAAGACCCTGAGAGGATCCTGCTGCTCAGTCTCCCACTAGCTGGCAGGTCTGGAAGGCACACTCGGCCCCGGGTAGACCCGCTGTCAGGCTCACACTAGCTGGTAGGGTCGTAGGCTCGCTTGGGGGTAAGGGAGTACCTCGAGTGGTGATTCTACTATGCCGGCTCTCCTATCTGGCAGGGCTGGAAGGCATGCTCGTCTCCGGGTAGACGCGTTGTCCAGGCTCTCATTAGCTGGGCAGGGCTGTAAGCACACCTGGGGGAAAGGAAAGGAGTTCGAAGAAAGAGTTGGGAAACTAAGCAAGACCCTGAGAGGATCCCGCTGCTCATGCTCCCACTAGCTGGTAGGTTTGGAAGGCGCACTCGGCCCCGGGTAGACCCGCTGTGAGGCTCTCACTAGCTGGCAGGGTCGTAGGCTCGCCTGGGGGTAAAGGAATACCTCGAGTGGTGATTCTGTTGCGCAGGCTCTCCTAGCTGGCAGGTTTAGAAGGCACGCTCGGCCACTGGTAGACTCGCAATCCAGGCTCTCATTAACTAGGCAGGGCTGTAGGCACACTTGGGGGGAAAGGAAACTAAGCAATACCCCGAGAGGATCCCGCTGCTCAGTCTCCCACTAGCTGGTAGGTCTAGAAAGAGCACTCGGCCTCAGGTAGACACACTGCTGGGCTCTCACTAACTGGTAGGGCGGTAGGCTCTCCTGGGCGGTAAGGGAATACCTCGAGTGGTGATTCTGATGCGTAGGCTCTCCTAGATGGCAGGTCTGGAAGGCATGCTCGGACCCGGGTAGACTCGTTGTCCATGTAACACCTCCATCTATTACATGACATATAATAGAATGTCCGGTCAGGGCCCCACACCATATATCACAAATAGATGGCGAGGTTATAGGTTTATATCAAAACTACAAGCATCATAATTCAGAGCATGCTAACGGAAGCTTTAAAGTCAGTTGAAATCAACTCATTTGAATGTCCACAATATATAAACCAACATTTATATATATCACCACAAAGGAATGTATACAAAAATACACAACAAGTCTGGCCTTAAGGCCTTATAGTTACGCTTGACAGGTGCGGATTACAAACATCGGCATACATGCCGGCCATACATGAAAAGCATAAAATTCTTCTTTCGGCCTTCGAGGGCCAGCAACAGCAGCAAGGGATTCAACCCACTAGTTTCCACTCGGCTCTCCAGCACCTGCATGGGGACAATCCACCACAACGGTCGTAAACACGGCAACGGTCAGCATTGAGCTGACCAATTTATAACGACCCTACCCCTTACCCGGGGCAGCGGTATTCCTTCCCTGCAGGCATTGCATTTCACAAGAAGATAAATGACAAGACGTGCACTCACGCACCACCAATATATCATAAAGGTCGACCACATGGCCCAACGTTCCGTGCACTCAGGGCACATTCTCGGTGTAACGAAAAACTAGAGTCCCACCACCATTTCCAATGGCAAACTTGAGCAATTCGCTCCATGGCCTACAGCCATAGACTTTAGTCTTAATGGTGCGCAGGCCTAAGACTCTCATTATGTGAACCTGATGAACGCCAAATTCCCAAGAACTCATGTCAGACAACCATAACACGGATAAAGATCATCCCTTGCCCATTCCTCAAATCGTCAGTTCAATAACTAGACTGACGCGGGTCGGCATCCCCTTGTCCGTTCGGCACGAAGCCTTTTTAAGAGCTCACAATAGCCACACTGTCCCCTAAGTATTGGCTTCACAATCACAGGTTAGCTAGGAGTCAGCGACACTCACTATCGCCCGACGTTAGCGACATGACTCTCTTTCCATCCCCAGCCCTAACCATATCTGGACCAACCATCTAGAAATCCCTGCAGCCACCTTCAGTTCCAGAAACACTGGTCTTTCATAACAGTATATGCACTTTGCGATTATTTTTCCTTGAATTTCACTCCAGTACTTCCTGCTAATACCCTTCACAGGCACAACCCACCGACTCCACAAAATACTCACTTATCCGCGGAGTCTTCTCCAGTGCGCAAAATAAAACATCACCAATCCAGACCAACCTGTCCAGATGGGGTTCACACAGTATGCATATTCCGTACTACACATTTCTGGATCTATATGCAAGACTCACTGGGATTTCATGAATCAACCCAAAGGAACTCCCTCGACTTTCCACCTTTTGGTAGGGGATTCCATGCATATGCCAAAAGAAGTACTTCACTTGTCCAAGAAGAAAGATCGTTACCCTTGAGGTTCTCTTTGGATCCATGGCAATGTGTTTCTACTCGGACGGAAAAGATCGTTACACTTTCCTCTTCGCAAATCTCGCTTTGGCTTTAGATTTCAATCCTAAATCCTCCTTCAGCAGCACAACCAGAGCACTCAAATCCTACTAACCGATAGGGTCTGCTCCGGAACTCGGGAAGAAAGAGAATGGACAAAGGAAATAATTATTTCCAACTTCCATTCTCTACAGATAAAGCATTAGTTATCTTCCAGCCACATGATTTCTTCCCCTCAAAACACATTAACGGCTCAGGATTGAAGCTGAAAAGTCAAACACCGCTCAGTGGCCGCACACTAGCCACTTGACACGAGATACCACTCGGTCATATATATAATTTCGACACTTCGTCGAACGGGACAAAATACGTCGAACGAAATTCGTCGAATGGGCTAATTTCGTCGAGCTCTGCTCAACGATTTCGTCGAGCTCCACTCGACCATTTTATCGCCCAGCCAAACCAACTCTTTGTCTGTTACATTTTGGGGTGTTACAACCCTCCCATCCTAACAAAAGCTGTTATAACAGTTTAGACAAACAAATCAAGAAATTAAACACGCATGGTTTGCTCCAATTCTCATGTTAGCTCCTCACGACCAAAATTGTCCCACCGGATCTTTACCATCCTGATTGTCTTTTTCCACAGCTATTTATCCGCTTTATCTTCGATCTGTATGGGCCTAACTTTCGTCGTTAGCCCAGATTCGACCGGTACATGATCATTCGCAATTACTTGAGCTGGATCCTTCACGCTTTTCCGAAGCATTGAGATGTGGAACACATCTTGCAATCCACTCAATTCTGCCGAAAGATCTAGCCGATAGGCAGCTTTGCCAACTCGTTCCACCACTTCAAATGGAACAAGATATCTTGGACTCATCTTTTTCAAGCATCGAATCCTGGATACACCCTTGAATTGTTTGATCTTTAAGTAGACCCACTCAACAACCACAAACTCCACGTTTCGGTGCTTGGCGTTGTAATATTTTACTTGTCTATCTTGGGCTATCAATAGCCTCTCTCGGATAGAGCATATTGTAGAATTAGCTTCTTCGACTTCTTTACTCTTATATAATTTAGATTCGCCTGTTTCCGCCCAAACTAATGGTGTATGACATTTCCTACCATACAAAACTTCAAAAACAGTGTCATATTTATACTAGCTTGATAACTATTATTGTATGCGAACTCTACCATATAAAGATGATCGTCCCATCTCTTTCCAAAATCCAACACACACATTCGGATCATATCCTCCATCGTTATGTTGGTCCTTTCAGTTTGGCAATCCGTTTGTGGATGAAAGGTCATACTGAATGTTAACTTTATCCCCAACAACTGATGGATTAGCACCCAATCATTTAAAGTGAAGCGCCCATCTCGATCACTTACTATGCTACGGGGAACACCGTGTAATCGTACTATTTGTTCCACATAAAGCTTAGCCAAGATTTCCACTAAATCGTCTCTCTTATTCGGAATGAAGTGAGACACTTTAGTTAACCGGTCCATGATTACCCAGATCGAATCGTTACCGCGTTGAGACCTCGGTAAACCGTGCATGAAATCCATCGAAATATCATCAAACTTGCATTCTGGAATAGGTAGCGACTTCAGGAAACCGCCAGGCTTCTGGCATTCAGCTTTCACTAAGGCACGGGTCTGACATTTATCCACATAATGCGCGATGTGCTTCTTCAAACCCGGACACCAGAACAGCTTTTTCATGTCTTTGTACATATTTGTGCTCCCTGGGTGAATTGAGTATTTCGTAAAGTGAGCCTCATACATCAATTCTTCTCTTAGCTTACCCATACTTGGGATGCACAAATGACCGTCTTTCCGCAAGAGGCCGTCATCCCAAGAGAATTGGCCATTTGACCCATCCACTACATAGCCGTGCAAACCTGCATCAAGTTCCGTAGCTCGCCGAACCCTATCTGCAAGGTCATACTGTACCTCCGTCTAGTTCAAGTATACATTTGCTGTGGAATTCTTGTCAACACAAGAAATTTCTAACGCTTCCAATTCCTGGATCAGACGCTCATCATGCATCTGTAACCAATTTGCCCATATTGGAGTCCTACGATTCAAGGCATCTGCGACAATATTTCCCTTCTCGGGAGTATAATGAATATCAAAGGTATAGTCCCTGAGGAACTCCATCCACATTCGTTGTCGCATATTGAGATCTTCTGATCCAAAAGATACTTTAGGCTCTTGTGTACCGCGAATATATCCATCTTCATGCCATATAAATAGTGGCGCCACAATTTAAGTGCAAAAATCAATGCCGCCAACTCCAAGTCGTGGACGAGATAGTTTCGCTCATACACTTTCAACTGATGTGAGCCATAAGAGATCACCTTTCCAAACTGAAGAAGAACACAGCCTAATTCGCTCCCTGAGGCATCACTATAGATCTCATAGCCGTCTGTACCACATGGAGACGTCAAAACGGGCGTCGTGGTCAGACGACACTTTAACTCTTCAAATGCTCGCGCGCACTCCGGCGTCCAAACAAACTTCTGATCCTTCCTCGTTATTGTGGTAAGAGGCAAAGCGATCTACGAGAAGTTTTCTGCAAAACGTCTGTAGTAGCCCGCCAGTCCAAGGAAACTCATGACTTCGGCCAACGAAGACAACATCGGCCACTCCAGTACGACTCTTCTCTTTTACGGATCCACTGCAATGTCCTCTCCACTAACCACATGGCCAAGAAAATCCACTGACAATAGCCAGAACTCATACTTGGAGAACTTGGCATAGAGCTTATTCCTCCTCAAGGTGTGAAATACCATCCGTAAATGGTTCGCATGATCTTCTTCCTATTGAGAGTACACCAAGATGTCGTTGATGAAGACGATCACAAAGAAATCCAAGTACTCTTTAAAAGTATGGTGCATTAAGTCCATGAACACTGATGGCGCATTACAAAGTCAAAACGACATTACAGTGAACTCGTAATGACCGTAGCATGTTCCAAACGTTGTCTTGGGAATGTCACCTTCGCGAATCCGCAACTGGTAGTAGCCAGATTTCAAATCAAGCTTTGAGTATATTGTCGATCCAGCCAGTTAATCAAACAAGTCATCTATCCGTGGAATCAGGTATTTGTTTTTCTCCATCACCTAGTTCAATTCACGATAGTCGATAAACAATCGCAAGCTACCATCCTTCTTTTTCAAAATGAGAATAGGTGCACTCCAAGGTGACATACTTGGGTGTATATAACCCTGTTCCAATAGCCCTTGTAGTTGAACTTTTAGTTCCGCCATTTCCTTTGGCGCTACTCAATATGGCGAGCAGGCCACAGGTTTTGCACTTGAAACCAACTCAATCTAGAATTCAATCTCCCGTTGTGGTGGAAACACATCGGCAAACTCTGAAATATTCGGAACATCATTCACACTGGCCTTTAGCTCAACAGCCTCAATAAGCGTGAAGAATAACTTCGCTCCTTTCAGAACTGCCTTAACCACTTGGAGAGAAGACATCAATGTCTTGCTCGATCCTTGCATACCAGCAAATTTCGTCTCTCGTTCAGTATTCTGCCCCGGTGTGACTTCCTTTGAATTGCAATCTATAAAGGCACGCTGCTCCGAGATCCAGTCCATACCAAAGATCACATCAAATTCTGATATCGGCAGCATATATGCTTCTAACCCGAAATCCTGACTTCCTATTCGTACCTCCACAAAGCAAGATCTATCTGTATGCATCACACATCCGTTCGGTAAGAACACTTTCACACTATCTGTCACCATACAAATCGACACTGTGATACTTAACACAGTACGCTTAGTTGTTGAGGCATTGTTTACAATGATTCAGGCACAGCCTACTAGGCAGACGCAGCCTGCAATGGTGCCCGAACAGGTTGGTGTAAGGCCAGAACCTGGTGAGGCTGTTGTTGATCTCGAGCAGCTGAATGGCAGTTGAAGCAGTTTATGAGCTTCAATCCTCCTACATTTATGGGTGTGGGATCCCAAACGCATGTGGAGGATTGGTTGTCCCGCGTCAAGAGAATATTGACGGCAATAAGGATAGAGGAAGAAAATAAAGTCACCTTGGCCACCATCTAGCTGGAAGGCGAGGCCCGGCTATGGTGGGACGAGATAGAGTTGCACCACTTAGCGGGCAGACAATTAACAGAAGTCTCGATATAAGAGTTGTCGAGATTGGTTTTGGCAAAGCATTTGCCAACAGCACAGCGCGTCGCCATGGAAAATGAGTTCCAGCGTCTAACTCAGGGAGAAAGTAGTGTTGACACCTACCTACATGATTTTACACGGTTGGGATGCTATACAGGGTCTATCTTCGCTGATGAACAACATAAAACCAATCGGTTCTATGAAGGGCTACGGGATGAGTTACGATCCCTTCTCTCGAGTTCGGTGAACCAAGGGTATCAAGTGTTGGTGGACACGGTGTGTGCGTTGGAAAAAGATATGAAGCGGGTGCAAGGAAAAAGAGACGTGGCTGTGACAAAGTCCGAGTTTAAAGTGTCGCACCCGGGGAAATCAAACAACCGATGGAAATGGAGTAAGAGATCAAGTATTCTACACAGGCTGCCTCGAGTGTTGCATCTAGAGCAATTCGAGGCAAGAGTCTCGTACCTGTTATACATGTGGTAGAGTGGGACATTTAACCCGTGATTGTTGGGTTGGTCCACCAAAGGTTGAAAAGAAGACAGGAGCGTCATATGTTGATAAGGGAAAGGCAGTGGTGGAGTCCACTGCGTCCCAGGCACAGCCCAGAGTGTATAATCTTGGCTAGCAGGAGGCCATAAAGCAAAGTGACGTCGTCACAGGTACGATTTAAGTTATTGATTGTTTCCTTTTCATATTTCATACTTTGTATGATGTGTTTTTATTAGGCTTTATTCTGATTCGAGACTATCCGGCGAGCGTCCATAACCCACAGGTCGGAGGATCGAAACCTCCCACTGATACCAAATTGTAACGCCTTCATCCATTACATGACATATAATAGAAGGTCCGGCCGGGGCCCCACACCATATATCACAAATATATGGCGAGGTTATAAGTTTATATCAAAACTACACGCATCCTAATCCAGAACATGCTAACGAAAGCTTTAAAGTTAGTTGAACTCAACTCATTTTAATGTCCACAATATATAAACCAACATTTATATATATCACCACAAAGGAATGTATACAAAAATACACAATAAGTCTGGACTTAAGGCCTTACAGTTACGCTTGACAGGTGTGGATTACAAACATCGGCATGCAGGCCAGCCATGCATGAAAAGCATAATATTCTTCATTCGGCCTTCGAGGACCAGCATCAGCAGCACGGGCTTCAGCCCACTAGTTTCCACTCGGCTCTCCAGCACCTATATGGGGACAATCCATTACAACGGTGGTAAACAAAGCAACGGTCAGCATTCTGCTGACCAATTTATAACGACCCTACCCCTTACATGGGGCAGCGGTTTTCCTTCCCTGCAGGCATAGCATTTCACAAGCAGATAAATGACAAGATGTGCACTCATGCACTACCAATATATCACAAATGTTGACCACAAGGCCCGACGTTCCGTGCATTCAGGGCACATTAGCGGCGTACCGGAAAACCAGGGTCCCACCACCATTTTCAATGGCAAACTTGAGCATTTCGCTCCATGGCCTACAGCCGGAGACGTTATTCTTAATTGTGCGCATGCCTAAGACTCCCATTATGTGAACCTGATGAACGTCAATATCTCAGGCACTCATGTCAGACAACCATAACGTGGAAAAAGTTTAGCCCTTGCCTGTTGCTCAAATCGTCAGTTTAATAACTAGGCTGACGTGTGTCGGCATCCCCTTGTCCGTTCGACACAAAGCCTTTTTAAGAGCTTACATACCACACAATAGCTACACTGTCCCCTAAGGACTGGCTTCACAATCACAGGTTAGCTAGGAGCCAGCGACACTCACTATCGCTCGGCGCTAGCGACAGAACTCTCTTTCCATCCCCAACCCTAACCTTTTCTGGACCAACCATCCAGAAATCCCTGCCTCCACCGGCAGTGCTAAAAACACTAGTCTTTCATAGCATACAGTACATGCACTTTGCGAGTATTTTCCTGGAATTTCACTCCAATACTTCCTACTACTACCCTCCACAGGCACAATCCACTAACTTCACAAAATACTAACTTATACGCGGAGTCTTCTCCAGTGCGCAAAATAAAACATCACCAATCCAGACCAACCTGTACAGATGGGTTTCACACAGTATACCTGTTCCGTACTACACATTTTAAATCTATATGCAAGACTCACTGTGGATTTCATGAATCAACACAAAGGAACTCCCTCGACTTTCCAGCTTTTGGCGGGAGATTCCATGCATATGCAAAAAGAAGGACTTCACTTGTCCAAGAAGAAAGATCGTTACCCTTGAAGTTCTCTTTGAAGCTATGGAAAAGCATTTCTACTCGGATGGAAAGGATCGTTACACTTTCCTCTTCGCAAATCCCACTTTGGATTTAGATTTAAGCCCCAAATCCTCCTTCAGCAGCACAACCAGAGCACTCAAATCCTACAAACCGGGAGGTCCTGCTCCAGAACTCGGGAAGAAGGAGAATAGACAAAGGAAATAATGATTTCCAACCTCCATTCTCTACAAATAAGGCATCGGTTATCTTCCAGCCACACGATTTATTCCCCTCAAAGCACATCAACGGCTCGAGATTGAAGCTGAAAAGTCAAACACCACTCAGTGGCCGCACACCTGCTACCTGACACGAGACACCACTCGGTCATATCTAGAATTTTGATATTTTATCGAACGGGAAAAAATACGTCGAACAAAATTCGTCGAACGGGCTGATTTTGTCAAGCTCCGCTCGACGATTTCGTCGAGCTCCACAAAAAACGTTGAGCTCCACGAAAAACTTCAAGCGGTGCTCAACGAAAAATGTCGAGAGGATCCAGGACAACTCTTTTCATGTTACATTTTGGGGTGTTACAGTACAGGCTCTCATTGGTTGGGCAGGGCTGTAGGCACACTTGGGGGAAAGGAAAGTAGTTCGAAGAAAGAGTTGGGAAACTATGCAAGACCCCGAGAGGATCCCGTTGCTCAGGATCCCACTAGCTGTGTAACGCTTCCATTCGCCACGTGGAATATAATGGTGGGTCTTGCCGGTGCCCCACGCCATATTTCACAGACAAACGGCGGAATTACGTGTGGAAATCAAAATCTCATTCTACTCGTAGCCTAACTCAAAGCATTCTAACGCAGTATTTTTAGTTATAAGAACTCATTAGAATGAATGTCCACTAAATATATAAACTCCACATTTATATATAAACCAGGAATGTATATAATACACACACGCTCACGGCCTTAAGGCCTTACAGGTTGCTCTTTACAAATATATAAAATTTCATACAGCGGCACACAGGCCGGCCACACATGAAATCCAAGCATTCTTCACACGGTCTTTGAGGGCCTTAAGCAGCAAGCCTTGATTCCGCTTAGTTCAAGTCAATCCACCAGCACCTGCAAATAGGCATCCACCTCAAGAGAGGGAAAACAAAGCAACGGTCAACATTAGCTGACCAATTATAACGACCATAACCCTTGCTCGGGGCAGTGGTTCCTTCCCTGTATGCATTGCCATCATAATATCTACTATCTACCAATCACAATAATGTCACAAACGCCGGTATCCACCAGACGCTCCGTGCAATCAGGCCACCTTATTGGTGTATTAGATATACCAGTCGTCCGCTGCCGATCAGAGGTTTTTAACGTGTTGGTTGGCCGGTCCTAGTCCACCAATCCCGTAGGATGGCGACATTTTGTCCATCCCACTCATAGGTACTAACCACACAGCAAACATGAGCATTACCATGGCAGATCGGCCCACCCTAGTGGAGTAGCAAGCTGGGTTTATCTGTGCTCCCCAGGAATTACCACCAATCGACCTCCCATCCTAATTCAGATCGACCCACCATAGTGGAGTAGCAAGCCGGGTTTAACTCGACTCCCTATGCATTGCTTCCAATCGACCTCTCAAAACGAGCGGCCCTGATTTGCCTAAAATAGTCTGAACATGGCATGACACGCCCTGTGACACGCCCGTGTCACAGGCCCTGTCCCTTAAGCGGCTCACAACCGACTCAAATCCAAACAGTACACGGCCGCATGACACGCCCGTGTCACATGCTACACGCCTGTGTCATGGTCGACACGCCCGTGTCGCGAAGCCATGTACCTCACACAACACAACATCGACTTAACCCAAGCGGGACACGGCCAGTGGCACGCCCGTGTCACAGGCCGTGTACCCCAAGACACACCCGTGCCCACCAGCACACGCAAAACCCTGGCTGATCCTGAGAACGACACGGCCCGTGACACACCCGTGTCACCGGTCGTGTGCCATACACGACTGCAGACAGACCCTGCCATGTATTCGTCGAGTGGAGTTCGATGACCCCGAGGAGGACACACCCCCTGACACGCCCGTGTCACTGGGCGTGCTCCCTCTTCTCGAGTGCCTCTCGAGTAGATTTCGTCAAGCTCCACTCAACCCGAGCACGACACGCCCTGGGACACGCCCGTGTCCCATACCATGTCACCCAACCTGAATCCAAATTGGGATTTGGGATGTTACAACCTGGTAGGTCTAAAAGGCACACTCTGCCCCGGGTAGACCCGCTGGCAGGCTCTCACTAGCTGGCAGGGTCGTAGGCTCGCCTGGGGGGTAAGGGAATGCCTCGAGTGGTGATTCTGCTACGCAGGCTCTCCTATATGGTAGGGCTGGGAGACACACTCGGCCCCGGGTAGACTCGCTGTCCAGGCTCTCATTAGCTGGGCAGGGCTGTAGGCACACCTGGGGGGAAAGGAAAAGAGTTTGAACAAAGAGTTGGGAAACTATGCAAGACCCCGAGATGTTCTCTCTACTCAGGCTCCCACTAGCTTGCAAGTCTGGAAGGCGCACTCGGCCCCAGGTAGACTCGCTGTCAGGCTCTCACCAGCTGGCAGGGTCGTAGGCACGCCTGGGGGGGGGGTAAGGGAATACCTCGAGTGGTGATTGTGCTGTGCAGGCTCTCCTAGCTGACAAGGCTGGAAGGCACGATCGGCCCCGGGTAGACTCGCTGTCCAGGCTCTCATTAGCTGGGCAGGGCTGTAGGCACACCTGGGGGGAAAGGAAAGGAGTTCGAAGAAAGAGTTGGGAAACTAAGCAAGACACCGATAGGATCCCGCTACTTAGGCTCCCACTAGCTTGCGGGTCTGGAAGGTGCACTCGGCCTCGGGTAGACCCGCTTCCAGGATCTCACAAGCTAGCAGGGCCGTAGGCTCGCCTGGGGGGTAAGGGAATACCTCGAGTGGTGATTTTGTTGCATAGGATTTCCTAGCTGGTGGGGCTGGGAGGCACGCTCGGCCCCGGGTAGACTCGCTATCCAGGCTCTCATTAGCTGGGAAAGGCTATAGGCACACCTGGGGGGAAAGGAAAGGAGTTCGAAGAAAGGGTTTAGAATTAAGCAAGACCCCGAGAGGATCCCGCTGCTCGGGCTCCCACTAGCTGGTAGGTCTGGAAGGCGCATACGGCCCCAAGTAGACCCGCTGTCAGGCTCTCACTAGCTGACATGGCCGTAGGCTCTCCTGGGGGGTAAGGGAATATCTCGAGTGTTGATTCTGCTACGCAGGCTCTCCTAGCTGGCAGGGCTGGAAGGTTTGCTTGGCCCTGAGAAGACTCGCTGTCGAGGCTCTCATTAGCTTGGCAGGGTTGTAGGCACACCTGGTGGAAAGGAAAGGAGTTCGAGGAAAGAACTGAGGAACTAAACATGACCCCGAGTAGACCCGCTGTCATTCTCTCACTAGCTGGCAGAATTATAGAATCTCTCGGGGGGGAGAAGGAAAAGGGGATTTTTTAAGTGGTCCCGGGTGGACCCTATAACCAGGTTTACATCAAGCGGACAGGGTTGTTGAGATCATGACAGAGTCATGAAACCCTTGTTAACAGGTTTATGAATGACTAACTTCGATCCTAAGTATGGATGGGATGGCTCAAACCCCTCTCGGCAGGGCCCTCGGCATAACCCTCCCAGTAGGGCTCTTGACTAGGCTCTCGGCAGGGTTCTCGGCATAATTCTCCCGGTGAGGCTCTTGGCCAGGCTTTCGGCAGGGCTCTCGACATAACCCACAAGGTAGGGCTCTCGCCACAGCCATCTCGTCGGGGATCCTGGCAAGCACCTCTCAGCGGGATTCATGATACGGTCCAGTTGGCAAGGGTCTCATGAGGCCCCTTCTGGCGGGTTTTACTTGGCCAACTCTTTAAACGGACGGCGTTTATCACCTAAGATCCTAATAGCCTAGGCTTGGCGCAAAGGCAACAAACATTCCAGCAATAGAGCAAATTTTCCAACATAATATAAAAAGAGTTAAGTATCAGTTGGGGAATCTCGCCCCTTACAAAAGTTACAATAGTTAAAGTTCACAAAAACGAATGTACAAAAATCAATGTAAGATTACAACGGAGGCTATTGAGCTGTTTTGTTGGAGCTCCCGCTGGAGGTTCCACTGGAGTTTCCGCTTGGGGTGTAGCCGGAGTATTCGCCGGGTGAGCTTCCGCCGGTTTCCACGTTAAGGACAAGCTCCGCCGCATCATTGGTCAAAGAGTCGTCCTCTCCCGCAGGTTTGGGGATGGGCTCGAACAGCCAGGGAAGGATCCCTCGCATCGTGAGGGTCTCGCCTCCTTCGTTCAGAGCGCGACTCCCGCAACACCTCGATGACCATCATGGCAGTGGCCTGCGCATTCTCCTGAATGATCACATAGATCTTGTATGCGGAGTAATGGTGGTGCTCGACTCTCTCCTCCTGCAACGGCCGGGCCAAGGCCAGGGCCTCCTCCAACCGCATTACCTCAGCCTGCAGCAGCTGGTTCTCTCCCTCAACGCGGGCCACTCTCGTGTGAGAAAGCTCGGCTTCCGCGGAATCCTGAGAGAGGGTTCGGTTAAACGAAGGGTGTATATATGAAAATATTTTGAAGGAGAATGAGAAACATTGAAGGATCCCGCTTACCTCGGCGGCCGAGCGAGTGGCGAGAAGTTATTGAGCAACAACTATCTCGGCCTTCAGGGTGGCAGCTTCCACCGCCGCAGCATCCCTTGCCCTGACCATATCAACAAGGTTTTGCTTGATGGTGAAGGTGAGGCGTTCAGCCATGTGTGAGAGCTGTACCGCGCGAAGCAAGCCCTGGGCTGCGTCAAAGACAAGGTCTCGGGTTGTCGTCCAGTCGAAGGTGTCGGCATCCTCCCGACCGTAGAGGTCATAGCCCAGCGCAACGGCATCGTCGGAGCTTGTGTACCGCTCCCTCTAGGAGGGGAGACGTGTGGAGAACGCGATGCGGTTGGAGGTATGATCCCACTGGATCAAGGGTTGGCCCTCCGCGTCCTTGTACTTCTCGCCAAAGCCGAAATTCTGATGATCTTTCGGTACTGGATTGCGAGTGGACTCGGCGGGGATCTTGGCGGCGGGTTGGGAAGCACCCGTCTCGCCTACAACTAAAGAGGTCTCGAATGGGGTCTCTGCGATGGGATGGGCGGCTCCCGTCTTAGCCTCAACAGAGGGCACCTCGGCGGAGACCTCAGCGGGAGCCGGTGCGATAGATTTTCCCTTGTCTGCAGCTGACGGTTTCAATTTTTATGAGGAGGGGCTGAATGGGAGCCCGGTTTCTGCTTTGGGGCACTTGGCACAGAAGAGGTTCTTGGCTCCTCCCGGCAAGCGGCAACGGAAGACTTTGCGAGACCCAAGGGGTCAGCGAGTGCACTGGTTTCGTCGAAGGGTTGATGTAGGGGAACCTCTCGCTCACCTGCGAGTCCTATAGTAAGTTAACTCTTCCTCTCGAAGCAGAAGGTTACAAGATTAAGTCCAGAAAATTACCTTCGTCGGGGGGTACCGGTTGGAGGGAATCCAGATCTCAACCGGAGGAAAGGGACGTCGAAGGTTTTCGAGCCAAAAAACTCGACGAGGGCGCCCTCTCGCTCCCCAAGAGTGGGAGGCTCATAGGTTGCATCGTCATATTTAATGAGGGAAAGAAGAATGTTGCCGAAGGGCCCGGATACGAAGACGAACGTCTCCGCAAAGTGATGATGCTTGTTGGCGAGACCCGCCGTCTTTACCGACTGTCCAGAAAAGAAAACTGATCCTCCATTGGCCCGGAAGTTGAATAGCTTTTGGAAGATCTACATGCTGAACTCAATCCTTTCTGCCCGCATGTAGCAGGCGAAAGCCACTAGGAGGGTGATGGAGTTGGGGTTGAGCTGGGTCGGTACTACCCCGTAATAACGTAGGGCCTAGCGCACCTCCGGCCAGAGGGGGAGGCGGAAGCCCACCTTGAAGTGCTCCAAGGGAATGGCGAGCACCACTTCTGGCGTAAGGTTAACCCTGTCCTCGCTCCCAGGCTTCCGCGCGACGAACCCCGACGGAATGAAGTTCTCGGTGATCGTGAGAAATTCCACATTCGTGAGCTGGAAGGGGGGAAGGCGTGGTCTAGGAACATTTGCGCGCACTTGGAATGACCTTCGCTCTCGCCTGGCATCTTGAAGGGAACAAGAGAGGAGAAAAAGGTCTGGGAGGCGAGAGCCTTTGCGCCGCAGGGATCGGCAAAAGCAGTTGACAGGGGGGCGAAGGTTTGGGATGAAAGAAGTAAATTCTGGGGAGTAAATGTGGTTGGTGGGTCGACCTATTTATAGAAGATACGATAATTATGAGTTTTCTTAAAAAAATGGCGAGAGAAAGGTCAAAGGTTCAACCAATCCGGACGTCTTGACTTCTAGATTTCCGTCCTGTCCCGTCAGCTCTCCTTAGACCTGCAGAAAGTGGGAATCTCCAGGAAGGGCTAGGAAAAACGACAAACAATCTCAGTGCGCGAGAAGTATTGATCAAGTCGTCTGAATCATCCATTCGCAAAGTATCAAAGAACACATATATAAAAGGGCTCTCGCCGGGCGAGAGTCCCCAAACGACAATACCAAAAATGATAATAATAATAATGATAATAACAAATAACCCTTATGATAATTGTCTGATGCCGAAAGGCACATGAGTACAAAGGAGACAGGTAGGCTAGGAGGATGAGAAAAAAAGAGGTTAGCCCCAAGGGCTCAGTACGACACCCACCTCCAACGAACTAGTTCTCTCCTGCCAGACTTTGGAGGGACTCGCGGGTCGAAGAAGGCTGTCAGGGTGGTTAGCCCCTGGTTGGCCAGGTGGAGCTGATCTCGAATCCGCGCAACATGTCTACTAGGGGAGGTATCGACGGAATGCGTGTCATGGGGTTCCGCCCCGCCAAGGAGGTAAGCACAGTCCCGCTCAACGATCTCCAGTCATTGTTCCATCATCTTGTGGATCCTCCTCACCTTTATGGAGTATGCTCGTTGCTGTCACGCGAGCTTCGATAGGACTCCCTCAATCCTCTGCCTCCGCACCTTGCCACTTCCGAAGGCCTCGAGAAAGTCCATCATCTCGATGGCGGAGGGGAAGGGTGAGTCTTTGCTTTCTTCTTCTTCTTCTTATACTTCTTTGTCTCCTTCTCCTTCCGATTCTTGCTCCTTCAGCTCTGGGGGACAAATTTTGGTCAGGATAGGAGAGGAGCGAAAGAAAAGTTGGGAGGTTCTTGCATACCTGAGGATCGATGAATACCCTCCCCCGATGGTTGGCGAGAAGGGTCGGGCTAGCCCTCTGAAATCTTTCCAAAAAGCAGATGGAGCGGCTTGCCTCGGCCCGGACGAAATGTCCTATGCTCCGCGGTCTTGTTCTCGCCCAGGGGGGATAGAGACGCCCGCTCTTGTCGGAAGCTATGATCCTCGCGTGGGAGCGGATGGCTCAAAGTTAACCCCTCCGGCAGAGATGGCGAGTTCGGGCGCCGGATCGGCCCGATCGGTCGGGGAATTGGGCATGGCAGCCCCCGTGACTGGCGGTGCAGCCCCCTAAGCGGACGGTGGACCCTTATTGTGAAGGTGGGTCTCCTCTGTGTCCGCCGGTAGAAATTCGGAGACATCTCTTGGCACCGCCCCCTGCGAGAAGAGTGGTACTTCAGTACACAACCACGTTCAATCTTTTTAACATTTCGTACTAACAGAAAGGGAGAAAGGCAAGAAGGGTACCTCCGACAAAGAAGAAGGGACCTCATCATGGTTAGGAGTTGGGGTAGGCAGGGCTCGATTCTCCATCGACAGGTCTCACCTGATGGACTTGGCCTTCTTCTTTTTCTTATTTGGGAGGGAGCTCTCACCGGCTGTCTTCTCGCGAGATGGCTTCTCGCCTGCGGATTTCTCCCCCACTACCTTCTCTCTGGCGGTCCTCTTGACCATCAGCCAAGGAGAAACCTTGGCGCAGTTGGCGCGAGCCTGCGCCTGGGCCGCAGTGAGGCGGGCCTGGATCTCTTCTGAGAGTGGCTTCTCAACGGTTTTGGCACGCATTTTCATGGCACGACGGAGGCTCAAACAGAGAGTAATTATGGCAGAGGTGGCCTGAGGGACTAACTCAGCTGTGTATTTATAGGAAGAAGGTAGGGTCTGCATAAAGATTCCCTGCTACGTCAGCCTGTACTCACCAAATATTTGGGGTTGAACGTTTCTTTCCAAGCGCAGGGCTAGCTCGCAAAGAGCGGGGATTGTGTACAACCCCATATTCGCTGAGTAGGACCAATATCCTTCAAGGACCAGGATTGGGCTAGATTTGGACTTATAATTGGATCAAGTAAGAAAGCGTATGGGAGTGCTCTCGCTGTAAGTAGGCGGGAAGGCTCTCGCCCAGGGGTTGAGTAACATCATTTCGTCGAATGCTTGTTCGTCGAGCTCAGTTGGTCAAGATGGAGGCGTAGTTCGTCGAATGCCAGTTCGTCGAGCTCAACTCGTCGAGTTGGGCCTTCGACTTAAGGTTGTGATTGTCGAACGCAGATGTATGGCTCAGGCAATGACGGAATCAGGGTAGGCGGGAAGGATCCTGCCGCGAGCAGGTGCTAGGGCTCGCGCTTCAGGGTGGTGGAAGCCTATATGCCCTTGGCGTTGAGTTATGCTTCTCCACTCAATGCTCCTGCCAGCCTTTGGCATTGATTGATGCTTCTCCACTCAACGCTCCCGCCAGCCTTTAATGTTGAGTGATGCTTCTCCACTCAACGCTACCGTCAACGTTTGGCATTGAGTGATGTTTCTCCATTCAACGCTCCCAATAGCCTTTGACGTTTAGTATTTCTTCTCCGCTCAACGCTCCCAAAAGCCTTTGGCATTGAGTGATGCTTGATTGGCCCGCGAACAGACTCCTACTGTGGTTGGTTCGGTGAGTCGATCGCCGCGGGCTTGCTAGATGAGGCAAGTGCACCTATCGCAAGTAGTACTCGATATTCGGGAGAATACCGAGGTCGTATTATTCCCGGGAACGGGTTGATTACCCCTACTCCTCCGAGAACACTATTATTTTACCGAAATAGAAGTTGAGGGTTTTAAGTAAAATAGGAACGGAAATAGATTTAAGAAAATAGTCGATGAAGAGATAACTCCTGGTATCGAATTGCGTTAGGATTAAAAATAGATTTGAATAACTAGATATCTAAAGTTTCAATTTAATTAAAGCGGAAACTTGGCCGTGGAGGTTCAAAATAATGAGCTCACCTATCTCTAGGAATATCGCTCACCTAGACATTAAGGCTATTCGACCGGGCTCTCTTCAGACGAAGGATTCCCCTTAATGCATGCAGTACGCTAAGAACCCCGCTATTGGGTTGGGAACCCAATCCGGTAGAGTTAGCGCGCCTCCTCTCTCGAGGCTTCGTGCGGAACTCTATCTACATAGGGGTGATCTGTCCATACGCACGGCCTCTCGGCTAGCTAGCGTATGGATAACGGAAATAGAGCACACACATCGATATGTGGGTCTACGCGTCGTTAACCCGGGGCAAACCTTAAGTTTTTAATTAAATTGAAAAATTAGATATTTGGTTATTTAAAACATTTTAGATCCCAAAGCTCTTCGATACCGAGGGCTAAAAGCAATTAGCCACTCATCGGAATGTGGATAGCTTATATGTTTGGTTGTGCGAGCGTTCTATACTATTTGCTGAAAGGTTATAAAGAAAATAAGAAGAAAAGTAAAATATCCTAACATTAGAAAAGTTATTATAAATAAGCACACGCGCACTCATTCAAACATATAACAAGAGACAGAAATAAAACTAAGTTACACATAAGAGAAAATTGCATAATTGAAATTTTCAGGTCCCACTCAAACGATTGGGGGCGGGAAATAAAAGCTAAAAATTACATAATTGAAATTGCAAGTCCCACTCAAACGAGTGGGGGCGGAAAATAAAAGCTGAAAATTGCAAGTCCTACTCAAATGAGTAGGACTGAAATGAAAGCGAGTCCTACTCAAACGAGTAGGAGAAAATAAATGCGATTACAGGGCTTTCTCAAATATTTATAGGGAACTAAAGACACGCCATTTAACTCTTAATGAGTAGGCGAAAATACATGCAAGTACAAATCCTACTCAAACGAGTAGGCGGGAAATAAAGTCCGTCCATTTAACTCAAGTGAGTAGGCAGAAAAACAAAGAATGAAAATTACAAGTCCTACTCAAACGAGTAGGACTGAAAATACAGTTCAGCTATTTAACTCAAGTGAGTAGGCGGAAAAATAAAAGCTACAAACACTTGCTTGAATAAAATCCAGCCAATTAACTCAAATGAGTAGGCGGAAAAATAAAAACAACACACGCACTCTACTTGAATAAAATCCAGTCAATTAACTCAAATGAGTAGGCGGAAAAATAAAAAACAACACACGCACTCTACTTGAATATAACTACTCACGCACTCGACATAAATAAACACACACACACACACACACACACACACACTTGCATGAATTAACTAAGACGATAAAGATTATCTCATACACTCACGCACTCGGGCGAGAAATAAGAAAAACATATCGAAAAATTAAAATGATTGCATTTCTACCGCTGGAGTGCAGTAGAAATGCATAAAAAGGCAAAATAAAAATTGTTTGAGCAAAAAGTTTTCAAATTAAAGTGAGAAAGGCAAGTGCCTGAAAAATTAAAACGTTTACATTTTTACCGTTAGATTTTGATAGAAATGCTTAAAAAGTGAAAATAAAAATTGTTCGAGCGAAAATATTTTTTGTAATTACTTAAAATGAAAGTTGATGAAAAATAAAAATAATAATTTATACATTCCTATAGCCTTGTAAAATGGTTTAAAAAGTGGGAGTAAGCTAAAAATAAGCAATAGTTTTATAATTAAAACAAAGTAAAAGCTATGTTAAGAGGGATGAAAACCACCTGTTTAACGTTTTACAAGTTCATAAGAACGCATTTTAAAGCATGAAAATCCTAAGTCTAACCAATTTTTAAGAGTTTGAGAATGAAATTGGCCATAATAACGGCTATAAATTTTGTTATAACTGAAAGGAAAACAAGAACATTTACGTTTTAAAACATAATTTTTGCAATTTTAAGCTCATACACGCACACACGCATTATGAAAATGAAAATGAAAGTATATAAGATTGATGAAAAGGAGGCTTTTAGAGAAAATTCAGAGCATATAAGGATGAGAAAAATATCTATTTTATTAATAAAAGAAGTTGATTACAGGAGCTTAAACAAACAAGCTTCAAAAGGAGGGGCGGAAGAGAATCCTTACATAGCACTAAAGCAGCTCCAACGACAGCCCTTATACATCAAAATGATTCGGATTTTTGGAACCCTGAACTCATACAGCAACTGCCTTTTTATAGGCAAAAATTTCCAAGTACACACCCTCCGACACGAGCGTGTCGGGGGGCGTGTCAGCAATATTTTATAGCAGAATTCGGCGATCTGACAGATTTGACGGCGATTTGACTTTGCGGCCGAAAATGCGGCCGTCACGCCCCAGGTCACGAGCGTGATGGTGGGCGTGTCGTTCGGCGCTTAAAGGCGTTGTTGACTTCGGGATTCGCCGCTGGCAGTTTGTCGGGCGAGGTGGAGCAGTCACGCCCCAGGTCACGGGCGTGACGGTGGGCATGTCGTTTGAGTCGACACTCGATAAACGTCGAGCAGAAATTGTCGAGAGATGGTCACGGGCTTCGGCACGGGGCGTATCGGGCTGACACGGGCGTGGCGCCCATTGGACACGGGCGTGTCCCTCTTGGGTCGACGAATATCGAGTTGAAATCGTCGAGCGGGATAGACACGGACTTGGTCACGGCCCATGTCGGATGGACACGGGCGTGTAGCCGGGCGTGTCATGCTTTTCTCTTCAAAATTGGCTGCTTCACGGGATTTTGAGCTGTTAGGCCCTGGTCACGGGCGTGGCATGGCATTTTAATTGCAGATTTTGATTTTTTCCTGAAAAATAAAATAAAACAAGTTAGTATAATATTTACAAAAATAGGAGCATTTTATTGAATAAAAACATATGAAAATGACTTAAGTAATGTACATAAAAATAGGTATATTTACAATTCATCAAATACCCTCATACTTAAGCTTTTGCAATTCGAGAGCAAAAGTTTGAGATGAACTTATAAGGAATAGAAAAAACTCTAAGTTTACCTACCGCTTAATCAATTATAAGAGAGATCTAAATAAATAAACGGGGTGTAAGAGTTAACAAATTATACTCTTAAAAAGATTTTTGAATTAAATCTAGAATCGTGAAATTGGCTAAGGGGGTTGATGTTGGTTTATGAAGAGGGTTTTGATTTTTGAGGCGAGGTAATTTTTTCTCGAACCTTCATGTTTTTTTTGGATTATTAGGAAAACGAAATCTTATTTTCCTAATATCGATTTTTTTTCAACTTCATAATAAATTTTAACCCAATGTATATGTGTAGAAGTAATGAATTTTATCCTCTTACTTCATAACATATAATCTTTTAAATCTATTGGGTGCCTATGTTTAAGGAACGAAATCTTATTCCCATTGACATAGGATCATTTTAGGATAACAATTTTATCATGCCAAGTAGGTCATGATAGGAAGGTGAGAAAAGAAAACTAGATTTTTTATTAAAAAACAATTTTGAGAGCAACCTTAATAAATTGTAAGTTCCAATTTTTCAGAAAGCTAAAATTAAACATAATTGAATCCTATAATCGTTATTTTCTAACATAATACACGTGCTCCTATCAATAAAAAATTAGAAGTAGTGCCTAAAACGAGTTCGCTTTTTTTAACAAAGCATAATGAATTCTTTAAAACTTAACCCCGAATATTTAAAATTTTCAATCAATAATTAACAAACGAATAACAAACAAAGAATTAATAAAATTCACATATAAATAAACTCAAAGCAAAATTTTTGGATAGCAAGAAAATTAAGTATGTTATATTTGATTTATTTGTTTCAAAATATTTTTATATTTTTTGGGGGTTTTTTAGAGTTTTTTCATCATTTTTTGTGTTTTTTATTTATTATCTCCTTTTTTTGTATTTTGGTTTTGTTTTACTCAAATTTTTTTGATTTTTTGTTTAGTTTTCCTTTTTTTTTGAAATTTTTTGAACTTATTATCTTTTTTTAGATTTTTAAGGTTTTGCGGAAAGTGCGAGAAAAAGAAACGGTATTCACAAGAATGAGAGAGAAAAGGAAGGGGGAGAGAGAAGATTATTTACAAAAATATTTACACAGATTTGTACAAAATTAAACAAAAAATTTTTTGAAATTTTGGTTTTCTAATTTTTTTGGAGTTTGTGTTTTAAAATTTTTTTTTGTTGTTTTTTTTTTTTTTGAATTTTTTGTTTTACAATGTTTTTGGGGTTTTTGGTTTAAAAAGACAGAAAAAAAAACATTTTAAAGATAGAAAAAAAACTTAAGTTTTTGGGATTTTGTTTTCATTTTCAATTTTTTTTGTTAGTTTTATATTTTTTTTGTTTTTTTCATATATTTTTTATGTTTAAAGTGCATAAAATAGAAAGACAGTGAAGAAAATAGAAATACAGTGCAGAAAATAGAAATGTGAAAAAGAAAGCGAGAAAACACCCCCATACTTAAGTACAACATTGTTCCCAATGTTGTAACGTAAGTATGCGGAACAAAACAGGTAAGACAATATATACAAAGAAAAGAAAGAGAGGGGGGGTTAGAAGCTTCCCTGATAGGAGGTGGGGAAGGTGCAGTTTAGGAACCCTGAGGATCGGTCCGTTTTGGATCGATCACCTCCTTTCCGCTATGGAGGGTTATAGCGTTGATATTTTCCCGCGGATTGCGCTCCATGTTTCCCGGCAGTGCCCTGAGCGCGCGCTCGGACATCATTCGTGCTAGCTGTCCAACCTGGAGTTCTAAGTTTTTTAGCGATCCGGTGATGTTCCGGATATTTGACTCGTTGGAAGCTATATATTTAGAAAAATTATCCTCCATCGGGGAGGGTTTTGGAAGAGGGGGAGGCGGCAGAAATCCGGGCGCGAAAGGATTGGGGGGGCGCTGCGCATTATTCGCATTGCTCCATGAGAAGTTGGGGTGGTTCCTCCAACCTGGATTATAGGTATTGCTATAAGGGTTGTTGTTGGGGTTGAAGGAAGGTCGCACAGAATTTCCCACGTAGTCTACGAATTCATTTGCTACACCGGCATTAGGGGGAATCGCCCAAGGCAGAGTGGTGGAGGCAGCAGACATCTCCGCCACCTGCTTCGTCAGCCTTTCAACTTGAAGGGCTAAGTGGGCAGTGGCATCCACTTCGAAGAGGCCGACCGCCTGCTTGGGACGTCCCCGAGGGACGTTCCATTGGTAGGCGTTCATAGCCATCTCTTCAATAAGAGCTTGGGCAGCCTCAGGGGTCTTATTATTCAAGGTACCCCCGGCAGCCGCGTCAATCATTTGACACGTCTGATAGTTAAGCCCATTGTAGAAGATTTGGACATGCAACCACGCAGGCAGTGCGTGGTGCGGACACTTGCGGAGGAATTCCTTAAAGCGTTCCCAAGTCTCAAAAAGAGACTCAGAATCATTCTGCACGAACGAAGAAATGCCCGCCCACAACTTTGCAGTTTTGGCGGGCGGAAAATACTTCGTTAAGAACCGTTCCGCAAGGTCGGCCCAGGTGGTGATACATCCTCGTGGGAGGGAATTCAACCACGCCTTAGCTTTGGATCTGAGGGAGAATGGAAAAAGACGCAAATGAATGGCGTCATCAGTGATGCCATTGATCTTAAAAGTATCGCAAATCTCCAAAAAAAACTAGACAAATGAACGTTCGGGTCCTCATCCGGCTGTCCATCGAACTGCACGGCGTTTTGGATCATTTGGATAACGCTCGATTTGATCTCAAAATTATTGTTCGCCACCGTCGGGCAAACAATACTGGACCCAGTATCGTCCAAATTCGGCCGAGCGTAATATGACATTGTACGCTCAACGGCCGCGTTCAGATTGGGGTCGGCCATAACAATGGCAGAGGGCTCTCCGATGGATTCTTCGGGATCCAAAGAGGGATAGCGGCGTTGAGACTGAATACGCGCAAGCGAGCGTTCGATATCAGGATCGAAATCCAAATTTTCGGACTCCGAAGGCTGTCCACGGGTCATACACCCTAAAAGAGAAAGCAGAAAATTAGCTTCTTTCTTGGATTTTGAAGAAAAGTTTTGAAGTTTTTTTTTAGTTTTTAGAAATAAAAGTAAAAGTAATAGAGTTCGGATTTGGAATAACAACTCAAAGAGAAGTCCCCGGCAACGGCGCCAAAAACTTGATTGGCCCGCGAACAGACTATTACTGTGGTTGGTTCGGTGAGTCTATCGACGCGGGCTTGCTAGATGAGGCAAGTGCACCTATCGCAAGTAGTACTCGATATTCGGGAGAATACCGAGGTCGTATTATTCCCGGGAACGGGTTGATTACCCCTACTCCTCCGAAAACACTATTATTTTACTGAAATAGAAGTTGAGGGTTTTAAGTAAAATAGGAACGGAAATAGATTTAAGAAAATAGTCGATGAAGAGATAACTCCCGGTATCGAATTGCGTTAGGATTAAAAATAGATTTGAATAACTAGATATCTAAAGTTTCAATTTAATTAAAGCGGAAACATGGTCGTGGAGGTTCAAAATAATGAGCTCACCTATCTCTAGGAATATCGCTCACCTAGACATTAAGGCTATTCGACCGGGCTCTCGTCCGACGAATGATTCCCCTTAATGCCCGCAGTATGCTAAGAACCCCGCTATTGGGTGGGGAACCCAATCCGGTAGAGTTAGCGCGCCTCCTCTCTCGAGGGTTAGTGCGGAACTCTATCTACCCATGGGCGATCTGTCCATACGCACAGCCTCTCGGCTAGCTAGCGTATGGATAACGGAAATAGAGCCCACACATCGATATGTGGGTCTACGCGTCGCTAACCCGGGGCAAACCATAAGTTTTTAATTAAATTGAAAAATTAGATATTTGGTTATTTAAAAGATTTTAGATCCCAAAGCTCTTCGATACCGAGGGCTAAAAGCAATTAGCCACTCATCGGAATGTGGATAGCTTATATGTTTGGTTGTGCGAGCATTCTAAACTATTCGCTGAAAGGTTATAAAGAAAATAAGAAGAAAAGTAAAATATCCTAACATTAGAAAAGTTATTATAAATAAGCACACCCGCACTCATTCAAACATATAACAAGAGACAGAAATAAAACTAAGTTACACATAAGAGAAAATTGCATAATTGACATTTGCAGGTCCCACTCAAACGAGTGGGGGCGGGAAATAAAAGCTGAAAATTGCATAATTGAAATTGCAAGTCCCACTCAAACGAGTGGGGGCGGAAAATAAAAGCTGAAAATTGCAAGTCCTACTCAAATGAGTAGAACTGAAATGAAAGCGTGTCCTACTCAAACGAGTAGAAGAAAATAAATGCGATTACAGGGCTTTCTCAAATATATACAGGGAACTAAAGACACGCCATTTAACTCTTAACGAGTAGGCGAAAATACATGCAAGTACAAATCCTACTCAAACGAGTAGGCGGGAAATAAAGTCCGTCCATTTAACTCAAGTGAGTAGGCGGAAAAATAAAAAATGAAAATTACAAGTCCTACTCAAAAGGGTAGGACTGAAAATACAGTCCAGCCATTTAACTCAAGTGAGTAGGCGGAAAAATAAAAGCTACAAACACTTGCTTGAATAAAATCCAGCCAATTAACTCAAATGAGTAGGCGGAAAAATAAAAACAACACACGCACTCTACTTGAATAAAATCCAGCCAATTAACTCAAATGAGTAGGATGAAAAATAAAAACAACACACACACTCTACTTGAATATAACTACTGACGCACTCGACATAAATAAACACACACACACACACACACACACACACACACACACACACACACACACACACACTTGCATGAATTAACTAAGACGATAAAGATTATCTCATACACTCACGCACTCGGGCGAGAAATAAGAAAAACAAAGTTATCGAAAAATTAAAATGACTGCATTTCTACCGCTGGAATGCAGTAGAAATGCATAAAAAGGCAAAATAAAAATTGTCTGAGCAAAAATTTTTCAAATTAAAGTGAGAAAGGCAAGTTCCTGAAAAATTAAAACGTTTACATTTTTGCTGCTAGATTTTGATAAAAATGCTTAAAAAGTGAAAATAAAAATTGTTCGAGCGAAAATATTTTTTGCAATTACTTAAAATGAAAGTTGATGAAAAATAAAAATAACAATTTATACATTCCTATAGCCTTGTAAAATGGTTTAAAAAGTGGGAGTAAGCTAAAAATAAGAAATAGTTTTATAATTAAAACAAAGTAAAAGCTAAGTTAAGAGGGATGAAAACCACCTGTTTAACGTTTTACAAGTTCATAAGAACGCATTTTAAAGCATGAAAATCCTAAGTCTAACCAATTTTTAAGAGTTTGAGAATGAAATCCGCCATAATAACGGCTATAAATTTTGTTATAACTGAAAGGAAAACAAGAACATTTTCATTTTAAAACATAATTTTTGCAATTTTAAGCTCATACACGCATACACGCATTATGAAAATGAAAATGAAAGTATATAAGATTGATGAAAAGGAGGCTTTTAGAGAAAATTCAGAGCATATAAGGATGAGGAAAATATCTATTTTATTAATAAAAGAAGTTGATTACATGAGCTTAAACAAACAAGCTTCAAAAGGAGGGGGGAAGAGAATCCTTACATAGCACTAAAGCAGCTCCAACGGCAGCCCTTATACATCAAAATGATTCGGATTTTTGGAACCCTGAACTCATACAGCAGATGCCTTTTTATAGGCAAAAATTTCCAAGTACACGCCCTCCGACACGGGCGTGTCAGCAATATTTTATAGGAGAATTCGGCGATCTGACAGATTTGACGGCGATTTGACTTTGCGGCCGAAATTGCGGCAGTCACGCCCCAGGTCACGGGCGTGACGGTGGGCGTGTCGTTCGGCGCTTAAAGGAGTTGTTGACTTCGGGATTCGCCGGCGGCAGTTTGTCGGGCGAGGTAGAGCAGTCACGCCCCAGGTCACGGGCGTGACGGTGGGCGTGTCGTTTGAGTCGACACTCGACAAACGTCGAGCGGAAATTGTCGAGAGATGGTCACGGGCTTCGGCACGGGGCGTGTCGGGCTGACACGGGCGTGGCGCTCATTGGACATGCGCGTGCCCCTCTTGGGTCGACGAATATCGAGTTGAAATCATCGAGCGGGATAGACACGGGCTTGGTCACGCCCCGTGTCGGATGGACACGTGCGTGTGGCCGGGCGTGTCAGGCTTTTCTCTTCAAAATTGGCTGCTTCACGGGATTTTGAGCTGTCACGCCTGGGTCACGGGCGTGACCAATATGTCACGGGCGTGATATGGCATTTTAATTGCAGATTTTGATTTTTTCCTGAAAAATAAAATAAAACAAGTTAGTATAATATTTACAAAAATAGGAGCATTTTATTGAATAAAAACAAGTAGAAATGACAAAAATAAATGAAAACGACTTAAGTAATGTACATAAAAATAGGTATATTTACAATTCATCAATGCTTCTCCACTTAACGCTCCCAGCAGCCTTTGGCATTGAATGATGCTGCTCCACTCAACGCTCCTGCCAGCCTTTGGCGTTGAGTGATGCTTCTCAACTCAATGCTCCTGCCAGCCTTTGGCGTGGAATGATTCTTCTCCACTCAATGCTCCCGTCAGCCTTTGGCATTGAGTGATGCTTCTCCACTCAACGCTCCTGTCAGCCTTTGGTTCCCTCCCGTGGTAGGCATGATGACTTGTGCTCGGGGCAAGCCAGGTTCCCGCAGAGCTCAGCAGGAAGAGCTTCGGCCAGGTGGGACCCCGACCTGAAATTACCTAAATATCTTTGGTCTGCATTTAGCTCCTCAAAACAACGGAGTTTCGCTATTGTCAGACCAGTCTACGGGCATCTTAGTAATTCTAGGAGCAGAAGTACGCTTTTTACAGACCAGATATTGAAAATCGATAAATAGACCCACAGGATATCTCAAAAGGCAGATTTCCTGATATTCTCATTTTGCCTTCTAGAGCTTTCTGAGGTACTCCTAGCCCATCAATTGGCTTTGGAGGGTAAGTGCTCAGAGAACTTCCGGGTTAGTGGAGGGACCTCCAAGCTGGGGCTTTGGGTCAGTTTCCAGTTCTTTGTGACTAGTCTTGGGTCGAGGTTGGGGAGAAGTAGGTTTCAGGCACACCCTAAGGTCTGAACTATCGTTGAGGATAGTTTTTGGCTTCAACACTCATAATGATATTCTCTGCCCTCTCGTCTATTGAGGCCAGGTCCAACTCATCCATGGTCATCTCATCATATGTTTTGGGGGTCTTGACATTGGCATCCAGTACCGAGACCTTCATAGGGATGAATGGTCCTTCTTCAACTATAATATACATCCTAGGGTCAGCAACTTCCATGAACTGCCTCACCCTTGCTTTCTAGATGCCAAAATCTTCCTTCCTACAGATTGGAAGTCTCATAGCACTCAGCTCCCTATTGGTCATTCCTGAACCCATGGAGACGGACTTCTAGCTAACCTTGGAGATCTACTCAGACTATTAAGCCTTTAAAGAGCAACCTCCCTCTGATAGCACTTGAAAGTCTTGTTTTCAATGCTAGCTTTACACCTACAGGGGGGTTAATAGATTTTTTTATCTATTTAAGTTTTCTAATTTGTTTATTAGATTACTATGTCTGTTGATTAGATTAGATCAGCTTTCAAAAACATTCTCAGACGATACAACAAATTTATAGTGGTTCCCCAATCTTGGGTACATCCACTGTCCCTTTGCGCCTATCTAACAGTGTGTTAGATTCGGCTCTCCATCCAGAGCTCAGCTTCTTAACAACTTACAGCACCGATCCTGTGGGACCACACAGGTCATACAGACCAACAACTAAGGCACCAAGCCAACCCAGTTCACAAAGACCCATCACCTAGCACAAAGTCAAAACACATAGGTCACTAAGACCTCAGCCTTTATATAACATGCTTATAACTCCTGATTCACTAAGAATCTTTACAGAAAATAGAAGTAAAGAATGAGATGTTAAGACACTAGAGCAAGCTCCGTGTCTTCCTCTTCTTGGACTGAGCAGATATCAGATCCAAGATATTGTTGTTGAAGACAATATATAGGCAGTTGAATCTCTCTTCAAACAACTTCCTTTTTCCCTACAAAATTTGTAGGTCTGCAAGCTTCAGATCCTGCTGTTGTAGATGGGGATTGCTTTAACTATCTCTTTTCCAGCAAGGTTCTCTATGCATAACAACTTCTTCGGGCTCGACAAAAATGGCGAGGAAGAAGATGACGTTCAGCCGCACTTTCTTTTTCAAAAAACCTAGACAAGGAATTTACTGCTTGATTCGATGATCTGATTCTTTATATCTTTGGGTGATTGAGCAGTGGGTCCCACCACCAGGATTGATGGCCGAGAATTAGCCAATCAGCCCACGCTTTCCATTCATTCCCGATTCAACGGCTCTTTACTGTGAGTGCGCCCAGTACTTGCTGATGAAATAATCCTTGGAAATTGCATAAGATAGCAACAGCTGGCCCGTCAATGTCTTTGGCAAAATTTCCGTAACTTTTGAATTTTGGTTCACTTTTGACTTTGCTGACGTCAGCATGACTCAGCATCGTGGACTTGGCCAAAATTCAATCATTAATACTAAAGGCATTGAGTGAGTAGGAATCACTCAATACCACAACACTTAGACAAAATTTGTCTATCTATGTATTGAGCTCGACGAACTATGAGCTCCATTTGACGAACGACAAGCTTAGTCGACAAGAGCATAAAAATCAGTTCGACGAACTGCGGGCTCATTTCGACGAATGATGAGTTCAGTTTGATGAAGCTGAGCTCGACGAAATCATAAAGTCAGTTCGATGAACTGTAGACTTAGCTCGATGTTTTGTTAAACTCAGTTCGACGAACATCAGGCTCATTTCGACGAACGTTGAGCTCAGGTCCATGAATCTGAGCTCACCCAAAGCCAAGCTAACCACGCATTTGGACTTAGCCAAAATTCTGCTTCAAGGCGTTGAGACAGTCGAGAGCGTTGAGAGAGCTTGCCTCACTCAACGCTTTTTTTTGCCTTAGCAAACATTTTTGTGCCTTGGCATTGAGAGAGTGAGCTCCACTCAATGCCAAACTAATTAACAAAATTTATGTTACCTGGCATTAAGAGAGTAAGCTACACTCAAGGTCTTTTACCTTGGCGTTGAGAGAGTAAGCTCCACTCAACGCCAAACTACTTAATAGAATTTTTCTGTTATCTGGCGTTGTGTGAGTAAGCTATACTCAACGGTTGTGAACTTAGTCAAATTTTTGCTCAACATTTTTCTGGAGTTGACTGGCATAGCAACACTGAATGCTTTGAGCTATATGGCGTTGAGTGAGTAAACCACACTCAACGCTTGTGGACTTGGCCACATTTTTAGCCAATTTTTCTAGGCTTAGACTGACTCAGCCTGACTCACAGCCTTTTGTTGTATGCCATTGAGTGAGTAGACTACACTCAATGCTTTTGTACTTAGACATCCTTTTTGGCTATCTTTCAGTTAGGCTGAGATAGTCTCAATGACCTAGCGGTATATAGTATTGAGTGAGTAGACTACACTCAATGCTTTTGTACTTAGGCAAATTTTTACTAGATAATTATTGAATTCATACCTCTGGCGTTGAGTGAGCTTGCTTCACTCAACGCCTGTGGACTTAATTGATTTTTGTGTTATGTCCAGCAACCACTTCTTGTGTCCACATGACCAATCAATATGATATGGACTAACTTGCACTCAAGAACTCAAATGCACATCAAATACATTTAATGTCTGTGACATTTACCTGTTTGACTTCTCACAAATCAAGGACATTGGGAACAATGGACCTAACACTATCCTTGTTTTATTTATCAGAAGTATTTCTGGTCTTGCTGTAGCAAAAGAAAATGCTACAACTAATGGAACTTTTCTACTGGAAGACTTCAAGCTTTTTTTCGGCAGCAATGGCGAGGAAGATGAAGAACAGCCGCTTTTTTTCTTATTGAGTAATGTAACATCCCCCAAACAACTAGATCCCTAGGGTTTTGTTTTGTCATGACTAGGTCATGACAAAACAATCAAAAGCTCAAAGGACCAAGTGAACAAGGGCCAAGGTAAAAATCACCTTGGTCTGCATATAACTCAGCCTCAACATTTAAACCTACGGTCTGACCTTAGGGCTACACCATGATCCCAGGACCCTACCACAATACCCCAAACACCTTGGGAAGTCCATAGGGTCACTAAGGACCTACTGTGGGCAGTGAAAGTGGTTAAGTTGACCTAAGTCAACCCTAACCCTAAATGGGTCAAACTAGCCTACTTAGGGTCAATTTACCTTCCTCTAGCCAAGTGGACCCCACCCATGACCTCCTAACCCTAACGAGAGACCAATGGGTCACCAAGGAACCATTGGGGTCAACACAAGAGTCCATGTTGACTAAAGTCAACTCTATCCCTAATTTGGTCAAAGTACCCTTCCTAAGGGTAGTTGACCTCCAAAGTGCCAAGACAACCCTACCCAACCATTCCTAGACCTTAAGCGAGTCCAATGAGTCACTAAGGACCCATTGTGGTCAACCCAAATGGTCATGGCAACCAAGGTCAACTCTATTCTAGTGTTAGGTCAAATTAGCCTAAATGGGCTAACCCAAGCTCAACTCATTTCCCTCACTTGGGCTAACCTCATTTTTATTATTATTATGAGTTAGTGGGCTGCCAATAGGCTGGAGGAGACACCAAAAATTCGTCCTTGATGACCAGGAGAGAGAAAACTACATCTTCCCTTTAATGGAGAAGAGAGAAAGTAGAAGGAGAAGGCCATTCATGCATGGGGAGGCCAAGGGCCACCTTTGGTGGCTGGATTCAACTCTTCTAGAGGAGAGGAGAAGTTTCCAGCCATTTCCCAGCCACCCCAAGGCAGATTCACGCCCCCCCCCCCCCATCACCATGGCCGAGCCAAGCCATTCATGACCATTAATGGCATTGATGCCTTGACCCCCCCCCCCCTCCCCATCTGATGATTTTAAAAGCTTCAGTAGGCTCCAAGGAGTCGCTTCCACTCTTACCCTGACGATTTAGAGTCACTTCCCTGTGTAGTTGCAGAAACCCGAGCGACGCTGCCACCACCATGGCTTCCCGGCGATCAACGTGTCTCCAGGCCGCAAGCAAGGTCCTCCCCTTCCTCTCTCACTGTGGATAGATCGTAGGGATCTTTTAGAATGAAAATCTGGCTCAATTGAGCCCGATTGAAGCTCGCGTTTTCATGATTTTTCCGTGAAACACGAACTCTCGGGATCGCCGAAATAGGCCTCTCCGGCGGCTGTGCCGCCGCCTGGCGCCAGCCACCAACTCAACAGAGTTGGTGGTGGCGGTGGCCGGCCAGGGAGGTGGCCGGATGGCCGGCGTCATCGTGTAGAAAGTGCTCCAGGAAGGATGAATCTAGACCGTTGGCCCGCGGGGACGATGACGGGATGCCGACCAAAAGTGTGCCAAGATTCGTGCAGGCCTAATATTAAACTATAGGTTATGTGTATATTAATTTCATTTTTGTCATACTTTTTGCATTTAATGTTTTTAATTATTAAAAATACCTGGACGCTAAGACAGAGGAAGTGGTCAACATGTAATTTGTAGCCCAAAGGGTTTAATTCAAGCCAAAATTGGTTTGAACCAATTTGGTTGTCGGGTTTGACTAGGGCACTCATTTTTGTGGGGCCTATACCTAAGACAAGGCAGAGATTAAAATAGGCGCCCACAACTCATCTCTGGTCCAAATGACTTGAAATTTGGATAAAGACTCACCCTAGACCATATCTAGGTCCTGCCCAAAGTTGAGAATTTTTGGGGACACATTTCCTATAGTTTTGGAAATTATTTAATTTTAATAGGGTAATTTAACTTACGGTCGAAATAACATCCAACCTCATTCAAATTCTGGTCAGAGGAGCCTAGGGTCATTATAAAGCCTTGGTTAAGATTTCACCTCATTTGAAGTTGGTTTGAGTAGAAAACAATCAATTACTAGCCTTGCCATAATATGGGCATTTTGGTCAAATGGGAAATTTAGGTTTTGAGTGGCCATCTCACCTCAACAGAGGATAAAATTGGGGCCACTGACTTGGCATGACTTCTATCACCCACTCCTGTAAAATGGGATAGATTGGAGTGAATTTGCCTTAGGACTTAAGGTCAAACTCTAAGGAAGGACTTTTATGCCTTGTGAAGGGGATGAGGTCAAATTACCCTAATTTAGCTTGATATTTGGTAGGGAGGATGCTAGGTTACCTAAAGCCATCTGCTAAAAATATTATGGGATTTGGGAAAGGGTAGACCCCTCTAAACCCTAACCCTAGTTTAGGGCACAAACATTGTAGAGATAAAATAGGTTACTAAAACTTATTGAACAGTGAGGAAACTTGGGTAGAGCAGTCTTAGGGTCAGTAAGAGCCTCTGGAAATTATTGTAGGGTGTTTGGAAGAAATTAGCTTATACTTGTAGTTATAATCCTTGTATTGCCCCCAAGGTTGATTTTGATAAAATCATGATTAACCTAATTTAAAATGCTATGACAGTTGGACAGTGAGATTTAAGATCATACTATAGCCTTGGTAAATTTTCTGTAATTGTTGGATAATATTTAGGGCACTTCTCTATTTATTTCCATTTATTGTGTTTTTATTGAATTAATTAATTAGTGGCATAAATCTTATTGAAGAGTTGAGAAATTTTGGATTTTATGTTTAATAGTCATATTATATTTAACATAAATTGTGTGGAGCATTTACTTATCTGGTGTTGGTACATCGTGTTCAAACTTGGGGTTTTTGGATTACCAGAATAATTAAATAAACAACCAGATAAATTAGAAAAAATATGATTTTCTGGATTTAGGGCAAACACATCATGATATACCCCCAATAATTATTATAGGGATACTGGATGAATATTTTGAGTACTTCTTATTTTACACGTCATATAACTTGGGTTGGTCTGCATTTAGTAAAACTACAGATTTTAATTTGGAATATGAATTTGGGCACATGAGTTAGGGATTAGATGTTTGCTGGTTGGATAATTAAAAATGAGTTTACCAATGAAAGATAGGATCAGTAGGGTGTTCGTTTGGCTAGTGTTAAGTGGTGCTCAGGATCGACGAAAGATCGTCTTTCCCGAGGGGAGGAAGTGTCAAATACTCAAGGGTTAAATCCAGTACAACAAGTAAGGGTTTGGGAAACATGATAGCAACCAATAATAATAAGTGACTTGCGAAAGGAGCTTTGGGTGTAATCCCGTTGTAGTTCCTAGTGCCTTCTAGAGCCCTTCACGGGGAATACCTTGGGTAGTCCTGGGCTAACCTAAACAGTAAGAATAAAACACTTCAAGAGCAACTTGTATAACTATGCTTACACATTCACACACCCCGGCAGCTCGGGAGGTTGATTAGGTTGTTTTGATTGCCATCCGGACGATTCGTTCGGAAGGTAGATGCACGGACGGATAGTCCGGGGAGCCAGTGGCTCGAAAGGTTTTGGATACAAAATAAGGTGGTGGGTCTTCGGTATCGGACGGTCATTCACACCGACGTCAATACGTTGACTCGGCGGTGTGGGACACTTAGCCAAAGGAAGTCTGGTGGATATGGCCAGCATTAGTATGCGGATACTCTAGGTTGTGTTCTTCTAGGGGCGTACGGGAGGGCTAAGCCTGATAGTGTAGATACCAGCCTAGGAGTGGGGGGCCCGACCCACTATCTCCGTTTGCCACTACAGAGGTTCCTGGGAGTGAAGCTAGCTGCCAAAATAGGGGGAACTAAAGGTCTGTGCGCATATAGTCGTGTGTGTGGGTTGCACTTGCATGAATCATGGCATAGCATATCACTACACTCATACTTGCATACAACCGACACCCCAACGTATAAATTGGTATGGGACTTTTTATACGATGGGAGCCTTGCAGAAGACCCCTTAACTTATAAGTTTGTATGGGCATTCATATAAGTTAAGGTTACTTACTTCCTACCTTGCCTTTTTAAATATGTTGCTTACTCTACTTGCTTACTCTACTGACTTACTCTACTTGCTTACCTTACTGCATACTATTATAGAACTGTTAGACTAGTTCCACTGTCACCTGCCACTTTGTACTCTCCACCATTGTATCTTCCCTTTCCTCCTCCACGCTCGGTGCCTAGGAGCCATGGGGGGAGGGGTAGGGGATGATAGGGCTTAGTCTTTATGACTAATGGTTTTCGGACCACAACATTACTTGGGCTCCGGATGGGAGACAGGGACCAGCAGCTCAGGGACCAGCACCAGCGTAGTACGGTGCGCATGGAGGTGGACCAGTCTAGTTCTGGAGCACCAGCGACCAGCTCCGTGAGTGATAGTCTTTTTATAGCTTCCGCGAGAGATTTTAGCGAGGATCTGATGTACCTGGCTTAAGCCCGTTTATATTTCTATTTTGTTACTTCGCAGTACACTCTCTTTTTTATTTATGGACTCGATGTGATTTCATTTACATTTAATACATGTGATGTGGACTCAGTTTTATCTGAAACTATAATATACTGCTCTCTCTTGTTGATCGAAAAGGCCGTCAGAATCGGTGTTTTATAGTGGCGGCCTTCCCGAGAGTCGGGGCCACCACAAAAGGGCGGTTCTAGGCATAAGACCTCGGGGTTTTAAAAAGAAAAAAGGGGTCTTACAAGTTGTATCAGAGGAAACATCGATCGAAAAGAGAAGTAGTCCACAATAACCTTAGGTCACCCCCGCGCGAGCTTAGTTTGCGGACAAACTAGCAGGGAAAGCAGTGGTGGGACCATAATGGAAATCACATGTAAAAGTCCATTTTTCTCCTTCTTTTATTTCATTGGTACGCTATCTAACTGTTGGAATTTTTCCTTGTAGCCTGGGACGAACCCTACTCCACAACAGGGGACACCTCAGGCTCTGAATATAGTTCCACCTCCGCCGGCTCTAGTTCCGTTTCAGCAGACGGAGATGGGTCAAACTTTTATGGCCATCCTAGAGGCCTTTAGGGCCCAACAGGCCCCGGCTCCACAGCCAAATCCCGGGGCCAACTGGATGAGTGCCTTCCGGGCACTTTCTCCTCCATCCTACAAGGGGATGGAGTCGGCAGTTCGCACGGAGGAATGGTTGGATACCATATACGAGATGCTTGCGGGGATCCGATGCCCCACTGAGGAGGCAGTTGCTTTGGCAGTCTCCTGCTTGGAGTCGCATGGGAAGAGGTGGTGGAAGTCATAGTTGTACACCACCTTTGTGGATATGGATTGCGCAGATATCTCTTGGGGAGAGTTCAAAGAAGCTCTTCTAGGACATTTTGTACCTGAGTCAGCGAGGGATGAGCTGGAGGATAGGTTCCTGCGGTTGAAGCAAGGCAACAGGACAGTGTTGGAATATTACTAGGAGTTTACTCACCTAGCTCGTTATGCGGACTCTTATCAGTTGGATGACGCTGGCTACGCCAGGAGGTTCTACAAGGGGCTGCATGATGACATGGGATAGGCCCTCCTCTTCGTCTTCGAGGGAAGCTTGGCCAGAATTTTGGAAATGGCCAAGAAAAGGGAGGCAGATCAGCTTACGGTCAAAAGCCGGAAGAGGCCGGCTGACGATACAGTGATTGGAGGACGTAGAGACTGTCCTCGAGGCCAGGTCATCGTGGAAGGAAGGAATAGGGATCAACCCCGTCAGGAGATCGGACCAGAGTAGAGGAATCAGGGGGTATTGGCGCCTCAGCCCTTACAGATGTTGGAGATACTGAGGGTAGCAGAACAGGCGTCGGTGTGCTTCCATTGCAATAAGCCGGGGCATTTCAAGAGAAATTGTCCCATGAGGCGAGCGCCCCCACCAGCACTTCAGGGTGCCCCACCTTCTCGGTATTTTGGGGGCCGAGGGCACGACCGAGGACAGGGATATCAGGGCAGGGGCCACAGGCTAGAGAGGGAGCAGATGTACGCACTAGATCTGGCTCAGCCCCGAAACCCGGAGCAGGTTATAGCAGGTATGCCAGTACATTCAATTTCTTTCTTTCATAAGAACTAGTTCTCATAGACACAAACTAGATAGAAATTAAGGAAAGAAAGAAAATCTACAACTAGAACACTAAGACACTTAATTACCTCAAGCATGGTTTTCATCAGCGGCATGCCCGCTCATACACTCTTCGACACCGGGGCTTCACACTCGTTTGTGTCAGAGGATTTCGTGAAAGGGCTGGCAGGCATGGAGCAAGTCACAAGAAGGATGATGAGGGTGCGTCTACCCGATGGATCAGAGCTCATGACCTCTTCTCATTGTAAAATGGAGGCAGGGATCGGCGGGAAGGCGTTTGAGGCACCAGCGACAATCCTGAGGATGCCGGACTATGATCTCATACTGGGCATGACGTGGTTACACTAGAACCATGCCCAGATTGACTGCTTGGCGAAGATGATCACCATGAGGCACAGGGACTCCTCCATTGTTATCGAAGGTATTACACCTACCCACCTGTTATTTTTATCATCTGTACAGGCAGTCAAGGCCCACCTACAGGGAGACGAAGTTTATCAGGTCCTCTTTGAGATAGTCGTGACCAAGGATTCTATATCAGATATTCCAATGGTGCGAGACTTTGCAGATGTATTTCTGGAGAAGCTAACAGGGCTACCTGTACAACCCCGTGTCCGGCGAGTGAGGTCACCAAGAACCATACCGAGTGGTTCAGATCGTCCAAGCAACAGGCAAGCCCAGCAAAGGACTCTGAAGATCGCGAGCGTGCTCGGCAAGGAGAAGCTGAACTCGAGCTCAGCATTCGTCGACCTCGAGCTCGGTATTCGCCGAGCTAAGACAGGATTCGTCGAGCTGAGGTCGACTAATGGAGGCCGAGTGATGGGCGAGCTCGCCATCACGAATTGCTCTCGTGCAAAGGAGCTCGGCAACAGCAGGCGAGCAGGATCTACCAAGGTGGCCAGGCCCCCCAGCTCGCCCCGATATATGAGGTACTTTTTACTATTTTGCCCCTGCTGGTCTGCCCACAGCCCTTCAAAACATCGGATTTTGGCTGTTGGCAGTCCCGGCCAAGGGTTTTTTGGTAACTTCAGGTCAGTTCAGTTTGTTTATTGGCAGTTCAGATTCTAAAAACTATAAATAGGACCCAAGGGGTACCCCAGAAGGCATGCTTCCTGTGCTCTCCTACTCCAGTTTTCATGTGCTTTCTGAGGGTACCTTAGCTCGGCCTCTGGCTAAGGAGGGGAAGCGCTCTTAGATCTTCTGGGTATGTGGTGGGTCCTCCCCGCCGAGCCCTTGGGTCGGTTCCCCTTGTTTATTTTGTTGTTTTGCTTGCAGGAGTGAAGTAGGCGCGCGACCACCCCTTCCCCAAGTGTGAACTCCACAGGAGATCGTTTTTCGGTTTCAACATTTTGGTGCGGTGAGCGTGGAGCATGGTCAGTGCAGAAAAGCTTCAGCGAGCCCGATGATAGGGGGACAGGGATATGACAGGCCGGACTCGCCGCCCCCCCCCCCCCTCCACTCGCCATGGCGAGGATGTTCGAGGATTTTAGGAGTGAGGTGCTGAACCTCATCAAGTTCGCACTCGGCACACGGTCCGAGTGCTCGACTCCAGCAACCCAGATCGCGGCCGCCCCCTCTTTGTGTGAAGACGCCGCTGGCAAGCGAGCTGGGAAGGAAGTGGCCGAGGAAGGCCAGGGGTGCTAGCTCCCCGGGCGCGAGCTCTTCCCTGGCTCGGCATGCCGAGGCCGGTTCGGAGAGCTAGGCTCACGAGACTCGCCAGCTCGCCCAGTAGGGGGAGGAAGCCCCTTCAGTGACGTGGTTTCCTCTGCCCAGTTCCAGATGGGTTCAGGGAACCCGAGATGTCCTACTATACCGGGAAGGGAGACCCCATCCAGCACGTTCAATGGTTCGAGGATGTAGTTTCAATCCGGCAGATGTCGGACGGGTTCAAGTGCCGACTCTTCGCTATCACCCTCCAGGAGAAGGCAAGGAGTGGTTCCACCAGCTTTCGGCCAGCTCCAACTACTGCTTCGAGGACCTGCATCGGGGTTCATGCTGAGGTTCACTACCTCGAAGAGGAGGAAGAAGGAGTCAGAATCCCTATTCCACATCAAGAAGGGGGTGAATGAGACATTGGGGAGCTACGTAGATCGGTTCTAGGAGGAGGTTACTCAGGTCCAGGAGATGTCGGGCCATAGTTTGATGATGGCCTTTACCCTGGGCCTGCAGCAGGGATTCTTCAGTATGGAGCTGAAGAGAGTTCCACCCCTCTCCTTCGAGGAGCTGATGGAAGAGGACATGAGGATAGGCGCCAAACTCGGAGTTTGCGCGGAAGCTGACCAGGTGGGCCACGGAGGAGGAGGAGTCGAGAGGAAGAGGACATGAGGATAGGAGAGGAGAGCCCCGGCAGAGGGAGCAGACACAGCTCCAGTGGCAGTAGCAGCAGCCTAGGTGGGCGTCAGGATCCTGACCGTCGGCCGGGCTGGAGGCCTGAGTGTCAAGGGCAGTGGCCACAAAGAGGGTACCCAGGAAGGGATCGCCATCAAGGGGGGCAAGATCAATTCCACCACCCGGGATGGAGGCAGGCCCAAAGGCCCCGACTCCCCGATCAAGAAGAGGCTATGGCCATAGTCATAGGGGAGAGGAGGAGAGTAGCAAGGAGGAGGAGAGAATTTAGGGTGGAGTTGCCCTATTGCGACGTCAATCAGGAGGAGGGGCACGCCACAGCCACATGCCCGGAGTTCCTTGAAATGAGAGGGAACAGGTAACAATAGTAGGAACAGCAGGGGCGCCAGGAAGTCAGGATCAAGGAGGTCCTGCCTCGGGCAGAGGAGGACTGTTGCGAAGACCGGGTGAACATTGGGACCCGAGGAGGGATTAGAGTGATCCACGGGTGGGTGGGGGTCGAGGCTTCCGGAAGGCGAGCCTCCACACCATGTACCATCGGAGCATTGCCTCCACATCCCAAACCCCATCCCCAGAAGAGAGGATCACCTTCTCCAGGGGAGACATACCGGATCACGAGGATCCATTCTGTGATACATGGGTCATCAAGGCTGTTGGGTCCGGCGTTCCTTCACTTGACCCGTGGCGCTTTGCTACTTATTTAGGAAATTAAGTAGCGCCCTCACCAACAGTCCAGGCTTTTGGTGCAGTTGGGTATGCGCTTGATACTTTAATTGGTATCAGAGGAGATCACGGGTTCAAGACCGGGGGGGGGCGCTATTAAATCCTGATTTTTCCCTTCTACTTGTGTAAGTCCGGCGGGTCAGGCAACGTGGACATGTGGTAACCCCACCTCTGAGCCAGGTGGGCCATGTGGTAACTCACCCCTGAGCCGATGGGTTGTGCTAGACGCCGGGGGGGATTGTTGGGTTCGGCGTTCCTTCACTTGAACCATGGCGCTTTGCTACTTATTTAGGAAATTAAGTAGCGCCCTCTCCAACAGTCTGAGCTTTTGGTGCAGTTGGGTATGCGCTTGATCCTTCAAAGGCAGCCATCGAAAATTTTACCGTCTCTCAGATCCTCGTTGACAACGAAAGCTCCATCAATGTCGTCTTTAAGAAGGAATTTGATGCAATGAAGGTGGAGGTGAAGTGGGTGCTGTCCTCGGACGGACCCTTGTTCGAGTTTTTGGGGTAGAGGAAAGAAGTGGAGGGAGGAGTCGGCCTCCATGTCACCCTGGGGGGGGGCAGTCCAGAAACTGCAGGTTCGTCATCGTGGATGACCCCCGCAGCTACAGCGCCATCTTCGGGAGGCCCCTTATCAGCGCCTTCCCCTACGTCCCCTCATCATTCCATCAGTGCTTGAAGTACAATGCTGAGGGGATTCAGGTCAGGGTCAGGGGGTGTAACGCCCCCGATTTTTCTGCGATTATTTAATTCTCGTTTGGCATTACGTTGACGCGTTTACGGCTTGTGTCGTTGGTTAGAGCGTGGTCTTAGCTCTTTAGGTTCCTTGTGTGGTTGTTGGTAGCCTATTTGGCAAGATTCCCTAGCAATCCGAGTCATTTGGGGTGACTCTATCGGTTAGGCCTCTTGGGGGATGCTTGTGTTTTGGCTTCGAGTGGTTATACCCGAGTTTTGTTCGTCGAAAGTTGATTTTGACTCTGTCGTTGCATTCGTAGCATGGGTATTTAGCTACGGTGTAAATTTCGTCGAATTCTGAGAATGTTCGGGTTTCGCATCGTTTTGTATTTTATTTATATTAATGCGATATTATATATTATATATAGATATTTTGTTTAGATAGTAGCAGTTATGGTAAATAGGTGGCTAGCAGCGTTTGGATTGGCTAAGAATAGAAAATATTTGGGATTTAGCCACTATCTATATATAGCCTTAATTAGAAAAGCGACTGTTGTCGTTCTTTGTCTTTTTCGGAATACAACTGCCGTCCCTATGCACTAGAGGAAAACTGGCAGGCTGCCCTTGCCTTCCACCGCCGATTCCCGGAGTTTTAGCGGGCGGAATTCGATTTCGAAGCCAGATTTGTATTGCTCTCGCCTAGACCTACACTCCGACGAAATTTTTGTCTTATTCTGTGCTGCTGGTGTCGAGTCGGGGAAGGGCCGACCAAGCTTCGCTGGAATTTGAGGCAAGTGGTGCTCCTACCCTTGCCAAGTTTTTCTCCTTTTATGTTCACATTTGCAGGTATAATACATTTTCCAGAGATCATTTATTTTGCCCTGTTTTCCCGTCAAAATCATCGGATCTTGAATCATGAATGCTCCTTTGCATTTTTCTTTTACTTTCTCAAATTCTGAAACTTCAAGTTTTTCGGCTGGGCTGTTGAAGTCTTGTCTTTTATCAAATTGTTCCTTATTAGATCTCGGATTGGGTAGTATTTTAGCCTAATTCTTAATCTTCCCCTGTTGTTAAGGTTTGTCCAGTTTGAGTGCTGGGAGTTCTGTAGATGAGTGTTGGATTTGACCTTCCTGTATGGTAGTCGTTGCCCGGTAAGTTAGGTAGCATTTGTTTTTAATGTTTGCAGAAGTTCTGTGGGTAGTGTTGACAGCGTTGAGTGCACTCAACGCTGCTAGATCGACGAAGATCGTCGATCTGAGTTCGACGGAAATCGTCGAACTGAGATCGACGATCTCCGGCTGCCTTAGATCGACGAAGATCGTCAATCTGAGTTCGACGACAACCGTTGAACTGCAATCGACGATCCCTGGTTGTCTGAGTTCGACGAAGATCGTCGATCTGAGTTCGACGACAATCGTCGAATGGGATCGATGATCCCCGACTGTCTGTGTTCGACAAAGATCGTCGATCTGAGTTCGACGAAAATCGTCGAACGGAGATCGACGATCTCCGGTTGCCTGAGATCGACGAAGGTCGTCGATCTGAGTTCGACGAAAATCGTCGAACTAAGATCAGTGTTTTTCCTTTGATCTGAGTTTGACGAAGATCGTCGAACTGAGCTCGACGTTTCTGTGATCTGATTTCGACGATAATCTTCGAACTAAGATTGGTGTTTCCCTGTGTCCTGAGTTCGATGAGAAATCATCGAACTGAGCTCGACGGCTCCTGTAAGCTGTGTTCGACGATTTTCCCACTGTCTTCCATTATTTTCCCGAGTGAATTCCGTTGGGTTTGGGGTTGTTTGTCGGCTATTTTTCTGAGCGTCGAATCGTGGGTTATGGCAGGTAGTGGTGTTTTGACACTCTAAAGGAGTGGGATGGTTTTGTGTGCGAGTCGTGGCCTCCACCTTTTAGTCCCAAGTACGGGCTGGGTATTGTCGTTGCCGCCACCTTTTAATCCAGGTACGGGCTGGGTATTGTCGTGGCCACCACTTTTAATCTCAGGTACGGGCTAGGTATGTGGTGGCCTTGTGCTGATATATTGAATTTTTAGTTGGAACTATTTTGTTTGGGGGACTATTTTTGGTCACCAACTCAGGTCCATGTTGTTTACTGCTGCCATTAACTCACAAATTAGGATTGTTAGGTGTTTCTTCCTTGTAGAATGCAGCATATTGTGGCAAGTTCTCTTTTCTTTTGCCTTGTAGCCTCTGTAGGATTTGAGCAGGGCTTGTTGTTGTTTCCATGTGCTAGGTTTACTTTGGCTTACTTTGGACAGCACTTACTTTTACTGTCATGTTTTCTTACTCTCCTTGGTTCCATTTTGATATAATGCTCTTATTCAGATTTTCTTATTTTACTTGCTGAGGTATTCTTTTCTTCTCTGAATGCCTCAGGTTTTGATTAGTAGCCGGTTAAGCGGCTGGTTTTTCCTTGGTGATTGTTGTGGATCCCTTGGGTTGCTGGGATATTACTCCTTGTTTTTGTGAGGTAGGTTTTTGTTATTCCTACAGACATGCATGCTCGCCAGTGGGTTCGTGTCAGGTTGTTGACGCCTGCTAGTAGTTTTTGCTTGTGATACTAGATATGTTTCTTTTACTGCTACCTTTCTGTAGATAGTCTATTTGCTCTTGGAAGATTTATGCTAGGTTGCTAGTTACTTTTAAACCTAAAAACACTATAATAAGTATATCTCATGATCAGCATGTTTAAAAAATTCATACACTACTTTCCAAGTAACGTAAAAAGATCGTTTTCCTACTTATAATATAAAATAAATCTAGAGTCTTGCATAGTATAAGTGGACCTCGGGGGACACTTATGCACTCTCATAGGATGTCAAATATAAATAAAGTATTTTTTCGCTACGTAGAAGTATAGTTTTTAAACTGTGGACACTGAGCCGATGGATACGGCCTTTAAAATATAACTGATTTCTAATCATTAAACTTATGAATTTTCATAGTCTAGTTAGATGGTGTTCGCCTGAGCGTAGACAGTTATCCCCTGCTCGACATGGCATCACGACGCGTTTTTTCTCATACTATAATACTTCTTAAATTCGGAGAAAATGAGGGGTTGTGACAGTTGGTATTAGAGGGAGGTTGCTTAACAATTTGTCGGGCAACCTTTCCTTGTAGGTATTAGATGTTTAGCATCATATCATACACACACCGATATGTCATCAGCACGTCTTGGTTAAAGTATGAACACTACACTCGTAGCATAACATGAAGTATACAGAGCATATTATGTAGTATGAGATGCATAATATGTGTCTGTATATGGATCCGCCATAGGGGCAACATGTGAGGGTTATGTAGTATGGGATGCATAACCTCACCACATGAATGCGACTAGCACGTTTATTTTCGTTGCATGAGAATGTTATGTAGTATGGGATGCATAATATTTCATGCGTACGCCACTCATGACATGCATTAGGGCCTTCTTAGAATGCATAGCACAATCATGCATAGCATAACATTTTATAAGCACAACGTGCCAAGCTAAAGATTTGCAGGATGACATATGTACACACATGGTTTTTAAATCAGAAAGAATATAAATTCATGAATTCTCGATCTAGGCACAAAGAGTTAGTTGATGGTGGTTAAACATCCTAGGTTAGGCATAGCATCACTTTTGTAAAATAAAATAAAATCCCAGAGCAAGTATAGCAGTTAAAGGTTCATATTATATTATGTATTGTCTGTACTTGTAGTGTTCCAACTATTGCACTAGGTTTGGACCTCAGTTTTTATGATTTTAGGATGGCGAGACGTCCTTCGACTAGGTCGACTCCCCTGTTTGAGGGTGAGTCCTCAGGAGCGCAGAGTAATGCGGTGATCGAGAGCCTGCGGCAGAGCAACGATTCCTTGACCAGGCAGTTGGTGGAGATGCAGGCCAGATCCAGTCTCTGGTGGCAGTTGTGGCAGGACAGACTGAGGGAGTGCAAGACCCTGTAGGGGGGTTAGCTGCTCCTCCCCCTCCTGCTCCCCAAAGACCTCCAGTGGTGGTGCCGGTATAGATGGCCTTTATCTCACAGTTTCAGAGACTTAGCCCTCCTACATATGATGGGAAGGCAGATTTCATGGTCATAGATGATTGGCTGATCTCCATGGAGGAGATGTTCTCGTACTCCAGTATTACAGATTATTAGAGATGATGATAGCCCCTATCAGCTAAAGGGTTTGTCTAAGAACTGGTGGTTTAGGGAAAAGGAGACCTGGTGGATGGTTGCTCTTGGAGATTATTAAAGGAGATGTTGTTGAGGAAGTTCCTGCCTTCGGTCGAGCGTGACCAACTAATGAACGACTTCCTTCACCTGAAGCAGAGGTAACTCACGGTGAGTGAGTACGAGATAGAGTTCAGCAAGTTGAGCCAGTTTGCCCCTGGGTTGGTGAGTATTGAAGCTGATCGAGTGAAGTGGTTCCTTGGTGGCTTTAGGAGCGAGGTTAAGCAGTTGGCCACTGCATATGGATCAGAGACTTATGCAGGGGTAGTGGAGGCTGCTCTGAAGGTGGAGGCAATTGAGACAGCAAAGAACAGAGGCCAGGAAATGATGAAGGACAAGAGGAAGTCTGCTGAAGAGAAGAACCCCCAGGTTCTCGATGCTTCTTCGGGAAAGAAGAGCAAGGTAGTGTGTAGCTTCTGTGGCCGGTCAGACACCCTGTTGAGAGGTGTTTCAAGAAGGCGGGAGATCAGAAGAAGGAGCAAGTTCATGCTATTCAAGGTGCTCTTAGGAAAGATGTTTCCTGTTCTATTTGCAAGCGACCCGGGCATGATGCTGCCCAGTGCTGGTCCAAGGATAAAGTCTGCTATCAATGTGGACAGAAGGGCCATATCAAGACAAGGTGTCCTCAGGTCCAACCTATTCTTCAGGCAGTTCCACTTCAGGCTTACCTCCACCTCAGCGTGTGGACAAGGGCAAAGGAAAGCTGAACGTGATCTCTTCTGAGGAGGCTCAAACTTCGACTCAGTCATCTCAGGTTAGTTGTTTTCCTAGCCTGAAAGTTTTATTTTCTAGAATGGTTATAGTTTTTGTTTTGATGGTTCCTTAGTTGCTTATGTACTCCTATAGGAAAATTTAAGGTGAAGAACCGCTGGCGCATGTTCTGTTCAACTCTGGCGTTACCCACTCGTTTGTGGCTAGAACTTTTGTAGAGCGTTAACGGTTGATTCTAGATCAAGTTCGTGATACCTTCCGCGTCAAGTTCCCTTCTGGTAAATCTGTGTTATCTGATTTGGGCATTTTGGATTGCCCTATTTTGTTGGGGTACTTCCTTGCGAAGGCAGACCTGAAGATGATTGATCTAGAGGACTTCGATGTTATTCTGGGCATGGACTGGTTGTCTAAGTATGATGCGGTTATTCAGTGCAAAGGGAAATGCTTGAACTTCATCAAGGACAACGGTCAGCCTGGAAGTGTGTATGCTAATCCGAGCTAGGATTCCCCTGTCATTTCTATGGTACGTGCTCAGAAGTTGTTTCATTCTGATTGTTTTGCTTGTTTAGTCTCGGTGGTTGGGACTGCTGTTAATGTTCCGCGCTTGGAGGAGATTACTGTTGTATGTGGTTTCTCTGATGTTTTCCTGATGACCTTCCGGTCTCCCCCTGAGCGGGATGTTGAGTTTGTGATTGATTTGGAACCAGGTACGCGTCCTATTGCTAAGGCGCCGTATCGGATGGCCCTCGTGAGTTGGAGGAGTTGCGTGTCCAGTTGGACGAGTTGTTGGCAAAAGGCTTATCAGGCATAGTTCGTCGCCTTGGGGCTCCTGTTCTATTTGTGAAGAAGAATGATGCGTCGATGATGCTGTGCATCGATTATAGGAGCTGAACAAAGTCACCATTAAGAACATGTACCCTCTGCGAGGATCGATAACTTGTTTGATCAGTTGTGTGATAGCTCGGTGTTTTCCAAGATCGATCTCCGCTCTGGCTATCATCAGCTCAGGATCCGTGAGGCAGACATTCCATGGACTGTGTTAGATCAAGGCATGGACACTTCAAGTTTCTAGTGATGTCGTTGGTTTGACCAAGCACCATCAGCTTTCATGGATATGATGAACCGGGGTTCAAGGATTTTCTGGACAAGTTCGTTGTGGTATTCATCGATGATGTGTTGATCTACTCTCGCAATGTGAGGAGCATGAGCAGCATCTGCGCTTGGTTCTATCGAAGTTGAGGAACCACAAGTTATTCTCCATGCTGGGCAACTGCGAATTTTGGTTGCCTCATGTCTCATTTCTGGGACACGTGGTGAATAAGGATGGGATCTCGGTCGACACCGGAAAAGATTGCAGCAGTGATGGATGTGAGCCGAACTAGGAGCAAGCCAAGGAGATTCGAAGCTCTAGGGTGGCGAACTAATACAGGAGGTTTGGGGAGGTTCTCTCACTGGCGGCAGCCTGTGTCGCAGGTTGAACTCAGAAGACACGACTTTTTTTGGAAGG
>CM077163.1:75537361-75623611 GCA_039583875.1 Platanthera guangdongensis | reverse complement strand
TAGTGGTGTAACAGGCCGGGTTTAATCACGCGCTCCCCAGGCGTGCTACCAATTGATCATCTCATAACCAGGAGCTTCACCAAAGCCTCCTCACAAGCAGTACATCCATACATTCATCACAACAAAAATCCATTTTGCACATCATCAAAGTCACGGAGTCTTCTCTCCGGTTTACCCATGAACATCACCAATCCAGACTACCGGTCTAGATGGGCTTCACACAGCATGCCTACGCCGTACTTCATATTCCGGCTCTAGATGCAAGACTCAACATAGGAATCACTTCTGCGATCCACCTCTTGGTGGAGGATTCCAAGCACATGTAAAGAGAAAGGACATTCGATGTCCAAGAAGAGATCGTTACCCTTGAAGATCGCTTCGGCGCCATGAAGTAGCCGGATGGAATCACCCCCGCCTCGGCTCTGCTTCACGAATCCGCTCTCGGGATCTTCGTTCCGCACTCCGCAGCTCTACAGCAGCTGGAAGACTCCTCCTTCTCTCTCCCTTAGGCCATTCTTCTTTCTCCCTTGAAAAAAAAATGGAAATGAAGAAGAGAAGGAGAAAGAAGATAATTGGATTTATCTTCAAATTCTCGGCCTTCCCAACACCTGGACAAAGCCCAGCCACATCCAGGAAGAGGGAAACAAACGGCTCAGATCTGGCCAGAAAAGCTAAAACACGGCCTGACACGCCCTGTGACACCGCCCGTAACCCAGGCCGTGTCCCATAAGCGGCAGACAACCGACACAATCCAGCCAGTACACTCCCGTGTGACAACGCCCGTGTCACGCCGTGTACCCGACACGCCCTCAGACACGCCCGTGTCTGAGGCCGTGTACCTCTACAGAAATAATCCCAAATCACCCGAGACTTCACACGGCCTAGCACACGGCTTGGCACACGCTCGTGTTCATGCCGGTGCACTAGGACACGCCCGTGTCCCGCAAACACGCCCTAACCCGAGACGTCGAGCTGAATTTGACGCCCACTGACACGCCCTGTGAAACGCCCGTGTCACAGGCCGTGTCCTCACTGAACTCGATACTCGACGATCGTATCGCGAACACTCGTCGAGCATTCGACACGGCAACCGACACGAACCGTGTCTTGGGCCTTGTGCCCCCTCTCGACGATGTCAGGCGAAAATCGTCGACACCAGTCCAAGTCTCGACACAACCTCGACACGATACGCCCTGCGCCAACGCCCGTGTCGTAGGCCAAGATCCACGACACAGCCCTGGGACAAACCCGTGTCCAGGCCGTGTCACCCAGGCCTGAACCCGATTTTGCTCAAAATGATCCTCTTGACTTCAGGTGTTACATAGTCATTATGGAACTAGTCAACTTTAACCTTAGATTGACTAGCATTTGAAAAACTGTATATTTTTTATTGTTCTCAAGAAAACATGTAACCTTATAATCTCATCTTGAGGATTTGAGAATGAATTCTGGGTGAACAATTGTTTACATATCTGTGTATCTGTGTTAGTTTTTTTTCCTTATAATATTTCATTTCTAAATGTTTTGGTGTGTAACATGGTATCGTGCTCTTGAATAAATGTGGTTAGGAATATTTGGATTATCATACTTATCAATTTTATTATATGATGTATATCATTGACTAAGTGTTATGACTTCTCCAAACAGGGGAGATTGTTGGTACATTGGAATTTGTGTACCTGATTAGGAAAACCTCACCTAACTCAATAATATACATCAGGTTGTAGTGATTGTGTATTGAGTTAATTTGTGCAGGCAGAAGAATGCAGAGAATAATCTAAGTACAAAAGTTCGAGACAAAATTTTTGTTCGACACCTTGAAGAAGCTATGTCGAGAAAAAAGCAAGTATGTGTTTGACACACAGGACTTGTGTCGACTCTCAGAAACTAAGTCGACATCAACTGTGTCGACACTTATAACTTGTGTCGACACACTCAGACAACTATGAGCAGCAAGTATAAAGAAGCAACTAAGTTGACATCCAGGACTAGGGTCGATATTAAAGAGGCTGTGTCGCAACACAGGACTTTATGTCGACACATCTACAAAGATGTGTCAAGAACTTGATAAAGAGCTGTGTGAACACACGGACTTATGTCGACACATTCTATAAAAGGCTGTGGTGTCCGAGAACTTGATGAAGAGTTATGTCTACACAGTCTACAAAGATAGTGTTGAGACTAAGTGAAGAGTTGTGTTGACAGCTACTGATGTTTGTCGACAACACCAAAGAAGTGTGTTTACACCTGGGTATTTGTGTCAACACATACTCCATCTGTGTCGACACATAATTATTCCTTATGTCTCGACATATTCTCTGAGCAACTAATTCTAAGTGTCAAGACTAAGGTTCGACAGCTGCCAGAAATTGTCACGGCCTATTCAGACATGCAGAACTGTCAGATGTTATAAAACTAGTCAACTACCGAACACCATTCCAACTAATGTAAAGCTATAAATAAGGTCAGGCTATCAGAGAAAGAAAACGAACGAACAGAAAAAAGAAAACCTAAAGGTGAATTCTCCAAGAAGAATTCATGGATATCAGTACAGCTGGAGATTTTATGAATCAAAATCAGAGAAGAGATTGCTTCACAGCATATCTTTTAAGATTGCCATAACTCTTTTCAGAAATATGGAAAGAACAGATCTACACCAAGAGGTGGGGGAGATTCAACCTAGGTTCTCTATTTCAAGAAGCTTTGAATAAGCTAAGTCAGTTGAATCCAACTCCTTTACAGCAAGAATGTTTGATGCAGATCCATCAAGATCTATCAGATTCCCTTCATCTCATTCTTAGTGATGGTAGAAAACACTTCTTTAACAAATTCCTGTAGATCTACTCTAGACCTAAAGTTAAGAGATTAAAAAACTGTAATACAAAAAAAAAGAATTTAAAAATTATTTTTTAAAAACAATAAAGTGAAAATATAAAATAAAGGAAAAAAAAATTTAAAAAATGGAAAAAAATAATTCCAACAAAAAGTGAAAAGAAAAAAAATATCACAAAAAAATTTAAACAAAAATAAAAAAAATAACTTAGAAAAAAAAAAATTCAAAAAAAATTTTTTTAAAGAAAAAAAACATTAAAAAAATTAAAAATAAAGAAAAAAAGAAAAAATTTTAAATTTAATTAAAAATAAAAGGAAATGTAAAAATAAAATATTTCTAAAATAAGCAATAAAAATGTGGTTAATGTACTTCAAAAATAAATAAAAATTAATATAACTATAAAAAAAATATAAATAAAAATTGAAAAAAGAAAAAATTATAATAAAAAGCTATAAAAGATTTGAAAAAAAAAATAAAAAAAGAAAAAATAAATCAAGTAAATGTCGCCACAAAATTTGTGTCGGAAATATGAAAAAAAAAAGTAAAAAGGAAAAATTAAACTTCTTTTCTAGAAAAAAAAACTAAACAAAAACTTTACTTATAAAAAAGATAAAAAATTGATAAAAATGCTGTGAAAAAATCACGAAACTTATGTCGACAAATCTATAAAGGCTGATTTTTCGAAATTGAACAAAAACCATCGACAAAAACTCAAAAAAAAAACAAGAAACAAAGTGAAAAAGTGTGACAAGGCTGCTTGTCGATTTTTTGACAAAACCAAAAAAAAACAATCTACACCAATAAATTTGTAAGTGAGAATTGTTCCATACTAAATTTGTAGTAACAAAAAAAATTTTGTCTCGCTAAAAATTCTCAGTGTCGAAACAAAGTTTTCGACACAAAAATATATCCAAAATATTCAAACAAAAATGTCAGAAAAAAAAACTAAAAGAATTGCCAACTAATGTTTCTAATAAAAAAAATCCAAATGTCAGAAAAACTAAAAATAAGAAGAAAAAAAAGAAGAATAAAAATAAATAAATATCTCCAAAAAGAAAAAAGAATTGAAAAAAAAATAAAAAAGAAGAAAAAAACAAAAGAAGGAGAAAACTTCAAAAAATAACTTTTTTAAATTACAAATTTCTTAAAAAAAATAAAAATAAAATAAAAAAATTCTCTATTTCAAAAAATTGTAAAATAAATAAAAAAATTGAATCAAAAAATTAAAGAAAAAAATGTTGATGCAAAAAAATCAGATCAAAATCAAGATTCCTCTTCTTAAAATGATGGAAAACAACTTTTAAAATAAAAAAAAAAAATCTATCTAGAAAAAAAAAAAGAGATTTTCCTCTGAGTTGTAAGCCTATATCTATAAAAGTTGAGCTAGGGATGTTAGCCTGAGGTAGGACATTATTTTCTCTGAGTTGTATGCCTGGTGGAAGAGGCTGAGGTAGGGCTTGATTGCCTGAGTGGTAGGAGTGGGGATTCACTCTAAGGTAGGTTCTTAAAAGAGCTTTAGCTGTACCACTTGTTGAAGTATGAGCTGTAAGAACCATTTTAGGTTCTGAGTTGTAAGATCTGAGGATCTGAGAAGGTGGAAGGAAGTTAGGACGAATCTAGTATACTGATAGATAGGTGAAGGGGGAAAGGGATGTACCCATCATTTGGGGAACCACTATAAAACTGAGTGTATGATGTGTTTGATTGTTTGTGTGATGTGGTAACTAGATCATAACTGTGTTGTGATAAACTTATTAACTTTCTAAGTAAGGAAAAAAGAATTGAACCTATTCACCCCCCCACCCCTCTAGGTGTTTAGACAATCTTGAATCCAATTCTTTCACAGGTCAAACTTGATGCAGATTTGGACTCGTTAGATAAGTTTTCTTTCCTTTGTTTTTTATTTTCATATATTGGGGACAATATTTTATTAAGTATGAGGGGATATTTCTCACTAGTTTAACCTCTTTTAGCAAAACATAAAAAATGACTTTTAATAGTTCCTTTCCTTTTTTAAAAAAAACTAAAAAAACTTCAAATATTTTAAAAGTTTTTACTTTTATTTAATTTTTACAAAAAATATTCAAAAAAAATTCACAAAAATTAGAAAATCAAAACTTAATTTCTTAGAAAGGAACGTTTTGGATATCACCCCATCTTACCTCCTAGTACCGGTGAGAGCCCTTCACATGGTATACCTCGGGAAGTCTAAGAAATAACAAAAAAAATAAGTTTAATTTTTAATTAGAGAAATTATTATTTTCTTTATTTATTCACATGCAAAATACCTAGTATTTAACTTTTAAATTGTGTTTAGAGAATTTTTATGCTCAAAATTAAATTTTGAATTTTGGAGTAGAACTGTTGGCCATGCTATATTCCTAGTCAAGTGCACGTGTTAGTAAAATTTTATGTAGAACTAAATATTCAGCATACAATTAGATTTTTTTTCTAAATGTGTGAAAATAGTTTACTCTACTTTCATTTTGAAACCGTAAAAAATCTAAAAATAATTTAGGTGAGTACGTTGAAGTTTACTAGGGAAATATTTTGTGAATCAAGAGTAAAAATATTCTTTCTCAATGTCTCGAACTTGCTCTCTAGCAATTCTCAAGACTTGCATAAGTTAAACTCATTGGCATGAATATGATATAGACATTATTTTGCCAGTTTGAGCCTTTGCACCCGTACCCTAAAATTTATCTTTGTTAAAACCACTTTGAGCATATTACACAACCTTTTGTTTTCGCTCCACTAAATATTCCACAAAGACCTAAAAGCATCCTAATCGCACACATAAGCCCGAGCTCGATAATATATGAAAAGTTTTGTGAGTGATATAGAGCCATTTTATTTTGGTGGCTATTTATTTATTTATTGAAAAAAGTGATATTTTTCTCCTTACTTTTGAAAATATTAGAAAATCTTTTAAAAAGGGATTGAGAAATAATTAAAAATTATTGATGAAAAAAAGGAAAAAAAAAGAAAAAGGTTTTGGAAATTGGATATGTTTTTAATGTCATGTTTATTTATTTTGTACGAGCTCTCTTTAGGTTTGGGTGTGACTAGCCGTCGTGTTTATCTTTGATTATCCACACCAAAACCTAAGCCTATATTTCAACCTAGTTAAGTCCTATTGATTTGTGTGTATAAGTTAGACTAGTGTCGTAACGAGAGTGTGAAAGGGAAAGTCTATGACCATCGACATTGATGGATTTCTTTGGAGGGTATCTCGATCTTTGATTTGTGTAATGTTGATCTTAGTACACACGCTACCTTCTCCCTAAATATAATTTTAGGATTTACCAGATTTTCAATTTCAAAGTAGAAATAATAAGTGAAAACACATTCTAGAAAAATATAAGCTAATTTGTATGTTGAGTAGGTTTTTCTACTAAAATAGCTACGTGTATAGGCATAAGACTTCGCATTTTACGCTTCAGGTTCTATTTTCTTTTCTAGCATTGAAATTATTCTGCTCCCTAAGGAAAGTTGTTTGATCGGACTAGTAAACGAGTATGTATGGTGATATTTGATAACTTTATTTTTATCATTTTTATATAGTTTTTATTTAATAATTAATTAATTTAGAGTTATATTTTATTAATTGAGTTTCTAATTATTTTATTTTTATATTTCAGGTTAATTTGATCTGTAAATTACATTTTGAAGATCGCAACATTAATCAGGTATAATTTTGGTGCAAACTCCCTGCCGTTTGGAGTTGCCGCCGTTTCCAGCAACGGTCAAGATATGCCCTAGGTCACGGCTGTGACCTAGCGGCGTGACCCGCAAAACAACAAATTTTGGCGGTTTTCTCTAGTGTTTGCGGGCTTTCAAAACGAAGGTTCCACACCTTACATGCCCCTAGTCATGGACGTGACCTAGGGGCGTGACTCACTAGCAATCTTTACTATAAATTCTAGACAATGTCAGGAGCTGGGAGAGTCAGTTTTAAAGTTAGATCAAGTTAGCTTGAGTTGAATTTTAAAGTTTGTTTTTAGCTTTGTTGTATTTCTTTCATGTATTTTTTCCAATTCATAGTATAACTTTTAGATTTATTAATTTCAATTCAAGTACTTGTTTTTTATAATCATGTCTCTCTTAAACTTTTTATGTAATTCCCCTATCATGATGATAGCTAAATTCCATTTAGTACTTGATCACAATGAACTTTGGAATAAAATAAACTTCTCCTATTTTTCTCAAATTATCAAGCACTCTATTTTATGTACTTTGATTTATCTTTGAATAAAATTGCATCGAATTCATATGTCACGTATATGTTTTTTTGATCTTAGATTCATATCCTATATTTTACTAAGAAGTTGTGGATACGTGGAGATCACTCAAAGATAAAAGGAGTTGCATGCACTCCTCGATAGAGGATGACATAAATCTTCTGGATTAAAGTCAAATCCAATAGTGGGGTTCACCACCTAAAGTAAGCTTAGGAGTTTCTTCTGACCGAGAGATCTTAATCGATCAATCTAAGGTTAGTCGAGAGCGTATTCTCGAGAGAGGCGGTTTCGTATTTTAGGAAACGCCACAGTCGAAGTTAGTAATTTAAAGGCTTGTATTTTATAATCTTATGGAAGTTTATTTTAATCCAAAGAGATTCCAGATTAAGTGCTAGTTTTTAAAACATCGATTTCCTTTAGAAAAATCAATATTTTCTTAGTTTGCAAATCAACCAACATTTTGCCCGATAAAATAATAGCTTTTTCTTTTGAGTACAAGTACTCAACAGGCCCCGAGCCTAAATATGACACTTGATCCTATACTCTATAACGATAGGTATACTTACCTTATCGATTTAGAATTGTGCTCTAGCATGAATTTTATGCATCAATACTGTAGAGCAGAGAAAGTTGGATCTGCAGAAGGTACACATCGATGATAATGGGGCAGATATGTTCACAAAGACTATGCCAAGAGGAAAGTTTGAGCACTGCGCAAGTATTGCTGGCATGACGGTTCTCTCCACATAAAGGTAAATGAGTAAAATAAGTTATTGGGTATAGTTTCCATCCTTTGTGGAGAAAACGGTTGACTTCGAGTTTTACTAAGTTAAATTTGGTCTGCTGATCGACCGAATGTTTAGATATATTGGATATTTGAAGGAAGATTATCAAAAGGACAAGTTTTTTCACTTAGTCAAACAGGGGAGATTTGATGAGATATTTTCTTCAAAGTGTAAAAAAGGCAAGCTACCTTTGAGGCTTTAACCATACTTTTTCAAGCATGTGTTTCATGACAAGTGTGAAAAGGAGTAGCCGTCTTTGACCTTTAAATTAACATTTGTTTTTTGACAGATGAAAGTTTTATGGAAGCTTCATCCACATGTCATCTACCACATCTACCTCCTTAGTTTTGGCCCTATAAATAGGCATGAAGGAGTGATAAGGTATCCACTTCTCTTCAAACTCAAGCATTAGAATATTTCTAGATAATCATTTGTGGTGATCGTGTTTTTTGGGAAGCTTTCAGATGGCGTTCTACGACATTGACGAGAAATAATTCGCTTATACGGATTGGATATGGAGCAGATTTAAGCAAAGATTCGAAGGGCACCTTAAAGAGAATTTGTGTAATCTGTCTCGTCCTCCACTGTCGGTAACTTGTAATTTTCTTACTACAGTTTATTATGAAATATTTTGTGGTGTGAAGTAGGTGAAGATCCGTGTGGATTGATAAGGGACATTCTTGTAATGTCCTATTTATTTTTCATATATTTATAGTGGTGGCTTTTCGGATTGGACTACGATCGTCTTATGGTTTTCACCCTAATAGGTTTCCATCTTAAATTTGTGTCACTTCTATTGTTATTTTGTACTGTGTTTTGGTTGTGTATCAACATACTGTCAAGCAGTCATACAGATACTTGCTCGAACTAATTTGCAAGTGCTCTGATCGTGTTTGCGTGCTCTTTAGCCCAACACAATGATAAAATGCAGGCTGCTCAAACAATATTGCAGTAGTTCTAGGAAGTGAACAAATGAAAAAAAAAACATGAGTCTACACACTTACTATAGTCCGATTAATGAACAACCATACCGCCAGAATGTCTCAAAGACTCGTTCAAAATATGAAAATACCAAAACTAAAGGAATATACTTCAGTTTATAGGAAGCACCGAACACCGCCAAGTACTAACTTTTGTTGAAGATGTACCATTTTGTGTATCCATATGAACATCATTCTAAATGTGTAAGGACTTTGGCAATCTTTGGGGTTGAATAGGGTCTGAATTACTAACTAAGGCATTTGACCGAACATATTGAGTTCAACTTCCTTTAGCAAAAATGTCATCTGTTTTCCGAAAACAGTATTTCCTCATAACTATGGCATGCAGACTATTTCTACCACATAATCATCACAACAAATAGAAGGATCGAAGGAACCTTTTAGGTGAAGCGAGCCACTAGACGGTTTCATTGCTAAGCCTTTCCCATCTAAGTTTTCTTCAATAGGAAGCGTAAAAACACTTCTAACAAAGGTAAAAGAAGAAGACATGAGAAGAAGAATAGATGAATCATGAAGGCTTTGAGAACTGGAGTAATTGACGGGATCATTGGGTCGCGGTTGCTGAAAAGTGCGAAAATTTTTGCGGTCTAGGCAAAATTTTCATGAAAACATGTCCGGCCTGTGCCCGGGCATGAGCCTACTTGCATCCTCCTGTGGTTATCTTCAGATTGGCTCAACAAACTGTCACACTGTTAACAATCCGTTAAGTATGCTCGATGGTATAATCACGATCTTCAAAGTCTAAATCTCTAATATCCTGAACTTTTCCACTTATGCTATCAGAACAAACAGAAGAAGTGAAGAACCATTGATTCTCTAAATAACCGTCATTGTGCCACCTTGGACAATAATGTGCTGCAACTCAAGAACAAATATCGCTTGACCGAAGTCATACCAAGCAACTCAGAGCTCAATAGTTGGAATAGATAAGCAACAAAAGCGAATGCCACCAGCCAATCAGACAAGACCACGATAGTCCTTGATAACCCTTCTGGCACCACCCCAACGTAACTGACGGTTCAAGACACCATCGAAGTTAAAAAGTTAAAGAGGGCCGACGAATCAATCGTCACCGAGATCCCTAATAAAAATCACCGGCCAGAACACTCTAGATTTTTGCCTCAAGTTACATGAAGTTATTTAGCAGTATACACATCTCCTCCAACCAACACAGTAGAAGTAATATCTTCATAAATCAAAGCATTGCGAGACTTTCAAACCACACGGTAGAAAAATCAAGCACAATTTGGCGTAAATTACTTTAAGACCCCCATTTTCGTTTCAGGATTGAACATAAGCATACCTCAAAATTGTGACGAAAAGGCTTTGCAAACTGACTTTCAATACCAACTAGAAAGGAACTTGCGAAGTGGAAATCTGTAAATCGTACGAGATTTAGAGTAAGAAGTTTAGGATTTAAGGCTTTGTTTAGATAGGCGGCGGCAAGCAGTTGCCGGAGCGGCCACTGTCACAAGGTTGGAAAAACAAAACGTGAGTTTCACGCACATGGTTGCGTATGCGGGTTTCCAACCCCAGCCCTCCCCCGCCAGGTCGCAGTCGACGGGTCCAGCCGCCGGTTTCCACCTGTCCCCCCCCCCCCCCCCCCGTCGGGCCTCACTTCAGTCCGACTGAATTGGACTGAAGTTATGTGATTCCCCTTTTACCCATGCAGATTGACGATGATTTCAGTCTTCATCCCGCACGACAACTTCCCCGAAGGAGGCGGTAATCCCAGCCTACGTGAATCCCACACAACGGCCTCCTTTCCTCGCCTCCTCCGCTAGTAGCATCGCCAGTCCCGGGCGACATCTCCCCCCCCCCCCGGTCGGGCCTTCTGTCTCTCTCTCCTCATCAGAAATTTGGGCTCTTCTGTCTCGCTCTCTGCCCGATACCCATGCTGCCCCGCTAGGTTTCTTCCCTCTCCATTCATATCCGCCATCTCCCGCTCGAATCGTCGCTCTGCCGCTCGTGAGATCGCCTACGCAGCTACGCTCCCCTCACGACCTCACTCCTGCTTCGCTCGGCAACGGACGCTCACCTCCGGGGCTCTGTCCGCTCTTCACCCTTCCCGCCGGCACGCCTCTCGGCCTCCCTTGCGGTCTTGCGCATTTCACAGGTATGAGATTTTTTCTTCATTACTTCTTATTAGTTATTGGATGGAGTTGAAGGCCTTCAAGCAGACCCTATATCCACTGCGCAAGCCTCCAGCAACTCCTAATCCCCTCTGCTGAAACCTCCTGTTCCTCCCATTTGCTGCAAATACTTCAAGAACCCGAAACTTCCCTTGCCACAACAAACCTGCCACAACCTGACACTCTAATTAGCTCTACCATTGCACCAGAACTCATTTCCAAAGCTGTTGGGCCTCTGTTTCCATCCTGAACTTCTGGCCGATTATTTTCTAAGCCCAGATCTGCTAATTACCACCAATTTCAGCCCCCATACATCTCACCCGACCACTCCAAGTCCTTCCCCACAATCCCATTTATTCCCAATTACCGCAGTACCCTCTCGAAACTCAGGATATTCCTAATTACAGCAGAAACCAGCAACAGAACTCCAAATTTTCGGCTGGAATTGCAACGGGGGCTAAGATGGGCCGTTTGCGAGGCTGGTGGAAGAGATTGTATGTACATTTATGGTGCCAGAAAGTTGTGAATTCAAATGAGCCTGAATTTCCATACAGGATGGCTCGTGTTTTTGCCTCGGAGAAGGATAATATTATTAATGCCAATAGCAATATTGTCTGTCCATTTTTTCTATTAGTTTGTCTTCCTGGCTGTATGTTTACTCTTCACTTTTTCTTTGTTATCCTTTTTCTTTGTTATCTCTAAGAATGATAGTTTATTTTGCCATTAGATAGTATTTTTGTAAGGATATATATTAATTGTGTAAGAAAGAGAATTTTCTTCATGATTTTTTTGTATGGATCTCATGCTAGAAGAAGTTTCTTCACGACATTCGTTCTAAGGATCTGTTTAGGTTTTTGTAGCAACTTACAAAGTGACTGTGTATGGGTTACCTATCTTGGGTGGTTATGGGTTTGATTTTAACCAATGCAATTTTGCAAGAGAAAAAAAGGTGGGCCTGGTTAAACCGTTTGGCTGGTCAGTGGTCTGACCAGTCCAAAAGCAGTTCGTGATTACAGCCGTTGCTTGTGCTCAATCTGATCGGACTAGGTCCCGGTTCATGGTCCAACCGGTTTAACCGGTTGGTCCTGTCCTATTAAAACATTGTTTCCCATTTGTTACTTATAAAATCTTGTATTAATATATATGTAACTATTTCTGTATGATATTATGCAGGAACTGTTTTTTTTGTATAAAAGAAGGTAGAGAATGTTGTTCTTCTCATATTTCAAAGAACTAGTTGGGAAGGAGGTGACGATGGAGTTGAAGAATGATCTGGCCATATCAGGCGTTCTGCACTCAGTTGACCAATACCTCAACATAAAGCTGGAGAACACTAGGGTCGTGGACCAAGACAGATTTCCTCACATGATGTCTGTTAGGAATTGTTTCATCAGAGGATCCGTCGTTAGGTATGTTCAACTTCCGCCCGACGGAGTCGACATTGATATTCTTCATGACGCCACCCGGCGAGAGGCTCTCGGGGTCTAGCTCTGCCCTCTCTTCCCCGATCTGTATGATAAATTTTCAATATTATCAATGTTTTTTCTGATGTGAATTTCTGATTTTGGGACTGGCTTTCTCAAGGTTTACATATAGACTAAGGTTCCGTTTGGGAGGACTTATTTTCACTGGTCAAGCGGTTAGGTCAAGCGGTTACGACCGCATGAACCGGACCTTAATTATGACCCGATTCATGCGGTCGTAACTGCTTGACCGGTGAAAATAAGTCCTCCCAAACATAGCCTAATAGAGTGTGTTGTTGATGTAAATCATGTCTTTCTTAGGCTCTGTTTGGCACTATGGTGGTTGTTGTAAACTCATGAATTAAACAATCATTGACGGGAGAGAAGGATGGCATGTGGGCCTGTGGCGAGGCTTCTCAGGCAACCCGTGCAACCCATCATAATGTTGGAGGGAGGTTGGATAGCAGGTGAGTTTTTTTACAATGCACAGAGGATGGCATGGGGAGTCTTATCTGCCCCCTTCTCCTTCTCTTTGACTAGTTTGGAAATGATCCAAGCCCCAAGTTCTCCACTTAGGGTGCATTTGACGCTGCAATTTTACTCCAGTGATTTTGGATAAAAATGCCATCGTTATAGAACATATGTTTGGCATTATTGCGTTAGGCATCCTGATGTGTTCTTATTCTTCTTCCTTGCTCTTGTTCTTTGCTTTCAGACTACTTACCTTGAATGGATTTCTTCCTTGAAAGAGACAATGCATGGAGGATGGCCTAGAGAGTCTCCTCAGGCAACCCGTTCATCCATGGTGGGTGTGCAAGCAAGATAAAATACTAAAATATTGGGGGGGAGAGAGATCTAAAGATGTGTTCGACTGCCGAACTGCGGGTCTGTTTTGTTAGAGTTTCACTTTGCAATTGTTGACATGGTTAATGAGATTTTATTTGCATCAATTAGAGGCGATGAGCAATCATGGAGCTGACATGGACTAATGATGTCTTTTTTTTCCTTGAATGTTGAGGTCATTGAGGATGGCCTGTGGAGAAGGCTTCTCAGGCAACCCCAACAACTATCATTAGCACTGGAAGGTGGTTGGAAGATGAGTGTTTATTCGCTCTCTCCATTTCACCTCTTCTTGGACTAGGTTGGAGATGATGAGCCTCTATTTTCAACTTTTCCTCTGAAGCCTTCTTAGTTTTTTTAATAACTATTAATTTAGGATTGGTTTGTTTGAGCGCTTTCTCTAAGTTGTGTTTTTCAAAGAACACAAGTACAAATTTTCGACTCACCAATCCCCCAAATATCAATTTATACTTGATTTCAACCTTAGGGAGGGATAAAGTTGGGGCACTATAAATATCAGCCTTTTGTTTTGAGGAGTTTCAATAAAATTCTTATGGAACCCCCTGTTGTCAATATGTATATACTTTATTCTAGTTTTCTATAAAGATGTCATCATGAAGCTTCAAAAGTGTTGACGAATTGGAATAATGTCGGGCAGAGCATCCAATATGCATTGAGACTCTTGTACTTTATTTGGGGAGGTCTGAATGGCAAACTTTATGTGATATAGAAGCCGGAAATGGACCAGGAGTTGGAAACATGATCGGGTATGAAATGATATTTCATTGGATATAGTACTTCCAAGTACAGAGACTTAGTGTATAGAGGAAAACTCCTTCAGTCTTGTACAATATCAACAGTACAATTATTCCTAGCCATCCAAAACTGCAGATGCTTGTCGATGTTATATCAATGACCTGAGGTACTCTAATTTTTCTTCTATAGGACATTGTAGCTTTGATGAGGTTGCAGTAACCTATCTATTAATTTAACATTTCAAGAGTGTATACTTTGTATGAAGCTTAATTTCCTTTTTCCAATTCTGGAAATTGACGAAATAAAACTGGGGATTATTTTGTTAGAACATTCAGGTCTTTTTGAAGGTATTCTGTTTGATTCCATGTTTCTGAGTTCACTTGAGGTAGACTCTTTTTATTGCTTGCTGAACACTTCTACAAATACTGAAATCTTTTGTAATATAAATTCCATGTTTAAAATTTGCTATAATTTTGCATATGCTGTTGGTGCCGATGGTGTGATCTTTGCGATGCCAGGGCTCAACGACACTGATTACTCTATGAGGATCTTCAACTCCAATGGCAGTGAACCTGAGGTATTCCCACAATGAATTGTTCTCCTGTAGTTTTTGTGAATCAACCTCCTTGAATTTGCAACAAAAATGGTGTCAAATAAAATAAAAGATCATCAAATTTATAACATACATTAGTGTAACCGTCAACTTATACTTGTTATTGCAAGAGAAACTGAAGTTGAGGCAATTAAACCAAGGCCAAGATAAGGCTCCTGCTATGGTAATAGAGAATTTTTGGGCAAGAATAGATAACACTAATCATGCTCCGTTGGCCAAGCTCTCCAACCCCAACGACCATGCTCCCATATCCGCCCTAGAAACACATTTCAAAGCCTCCTCCTATCCTTCCCGGGAAGCTGCCTTCCTGCGATTTTGTGAAGATGGGATGCCAACGCCATCGCAGCAGCCTGCGACTCTGCAAGCCTGCAACTTCTTCCTCCTGTTCTTCGAACCCTGCTGCCTGCTGGAAGATTTTGTTGGCTGCACCAGTTATTTTCAGTAGATTTGCTCTTCTACCCTATCGGATTACTCATCTTGATTCTGATTAGAGGTATATAGTGTACTAACTTCTCTCTTCTTCTCTCGCTATTTCCTTCTATCGCTTGTAAAATTAGACTTTGTGGAGATCTTTATATTTCGTGTTATGAATTAATATTTGATATCCCGTTTTGGAGAGGCAAAGGTTGGACTCATTAAATCATTAAAAAACATTATGACCAATGTTCTGAGAGGAGGAGAACCATTATGACCAATAATTGCTGGCATACTCTTAAATTTCATTTCATTAGTTTTTTTAACCATGTTTGGCTTAGGGTTTAAAGTTGGGGTTCAGAAATTTAACAAATGAGAAAATTAAAAGGAAATGCTGAAAAGTCCATTGTTAAAAACTGTAGAAATAATAAATAAATAAGAATTAACAACATTTCTAATCCTCTTTCAAAATCTGATAATGAAGAGGAGAAAAAAAGCTCAACAAGAGAACAAATCTTTCTGCATCTCTTCATCATCTAGGGATTCAAAATTTGTTGGAGGGCCAATTTCTAATGGCATCCCCTAATGTCAAACCACCCCCAATAATGTATATTAAAAATATGATGCAGGACAAATTATCAGACTTTCATTCATTGAAAGTATTTGATAAAACTCAACAACCTGAAAGAAGATAGGCTTCATGCAGAATACTTGGAGAATAACAAGCACGAGTCATGGGCAGGGAAGCAAACACTTTTGGACCACAAAACTATCTCTTTCACCAATTTCCAATTTCATCAAAGTTTATTTGTCAAATTTTTTTTGGGACTAATGGTTATTTTTTAAAGTTTATTTGCCATTTTTTGGGGAATAATGATTATTTAGAATTCATTTTGTTAGCATCTGTAATCTTATTTGTTACATTCCTTACATTTGATCCTTTTCTACCTTGTTTTGATTATATATTTAATTTGCATTTGAATATTCATCAGCTCTAACAAATTCTCAGGATTTGCCTGTATTTTGGAGATATTAGCAGAACCATTGTATATTCTTTCACAGAACCTGCTTCTCCTAAAACTAAGGTTGATGGTTGAAACTGCTGCAACTATTGTTCGTTGCATGACAACCTACACCCTAATGTTCCAAGGCACGGGCATGGTAACGATCTAACTTATTCCATATTTTATTAATTTAGAATGTTTTAGGAGAAGTGAAATTTTAGTGAATGCATGTGCGAACAAGATGATCCTTAGCTTTTATGTTGTTCTAAGACTTAAATATAATCTTTGAAAAAAGCTTCTAGAGCTTCTTTACAACGTAATTGTTTTCTTGAATCTGTGTTTCCCCTTTATATATAAATAACAGCTTATATATGAACAACATAGCATGGAACTCAGTGTTTAGCATCCCATTTTATCATCTGCTCAGACGTGCATGATGGTGTGGAGATAAGAGTCAGAGTTCATAATTTGTTTGGTTGGCTGTCTTTTTATTTACTAATTTTATAATGACTTCTTCAATGACATGCCAAATCTATTGACATTCGCATGCTCCAGTATCTGTTAGTTAAAAGAAATAGTAACAACAGCAACAACAAATTATCATAAATACCATTGATTTTTCTAGATAACATTGAACCAAACACAGATATTATCATGTGCATAACATTACTATCTAGAAATAGTGAACAGAACACTTCATCATTCAGTTGGTTGAAACAGTTGAAACCCAATGAAGAATGCCATCATGAAGGCCCACTAAATGTCTTATTCTTGTATATAGCTTTGTCCCACATTGTGTAGCACTGTTTAGGCTCTATCCCTGTATGCACACACACACACACGTGCGCGCACGCACACACACTTGTACTCTATTTATTCTGGTGTGGATGGAACGCAAGACTATCTTTCTTAGTTGAAATAGGACTCCTTATGAACGTTGTTTCTATCTATTATTGTGTTAGTTTAAAAGAATCAAGTTCTTAATGACTGAGCGAACAAAGAAAAAAAGAACTCACTGGAGTATGTTATTTCCATTAGATCACGTTTTAAGGTAAAATACTAGCTTAATATGTTATTTTTCGTAATTTCATCTAATGTAGTCATGTTTTTGCTAATTAGGATTGTTTATACTTACTAAAGTATACTGACTTTTCTAGACTTTGGTTATTCATATATCAATTCAACACCTGACATTGTTCTAGTAATAAATTGAAGAACATTTCTTAAATTGTGCAAAAAATTATATATAAATGACAAATACATCTAAATAACAAAAATATCTATGACAAAATATGAAATAAACAAACTTCTATGATATACCTACACGCACGTATTGTTCGAACTTAGATTGATTCACATACATGCATTACGCATGCATACATGCCCACACCACACAATAAATTTTCTAGTTCAAATTTTGATCGATTCATGCACATATGTTTGTCGCATGCACATATGCATTTCACATGCTCATATGCATTTCACAGACATATATTTTTTACACAAAAATTTTCTTCGATCGATGCCTCCAAGATTATAATTTTTGGGTTTTGTGCTTATAATTTTGAATTGATGAAATATGTTGACCGCAGAAATGGAGCAGGGAGTATCACATGCAATTATTTGTCATCGAGCCCAGCTTTTGATAAGCCGTCCAGTTTGTCATACCTGCTGTTTGGTGTCAACATCGAGCTGGTTTTGAGTTCTTGAAACATTCTTAGTCGAAGTTGTGTGAGCACTACATGTTCAAACCTATGTCTTTTGAAATTATTGATGTGAGCAGGCTTCAATATGGCTGATTTGGAGCAGCTTTATAATGTTTTAATACTTCTAACCTGCATTTTTCTTTGCAGTTTTAATGATCTGTTCTCTCTTATTGTAGTCGCAATGATATTGTATTGTTTTAGACAGTTTATAATACAAATTAGTGGGTTGTTTTGTTCACAATAATAAGGAGGAAAAAATAGAAAATTTTGGCATATTTTGCAAATTTACTTTGCCTCTTTGGATATGTTATGGTATGCGGTTTGTTTATCACTCAAACTCCTTGAGGGGATTTACTTTGTTCATTGCATCGCGATTCCTGCTAGTGATCGTGTTACACCCTCAGTTTGACCATCACCCTCAATTTTTATTTAGGCTCGGTTTGGCACGGTGGTGGTCGTCATGAACCTAGAGGTTAAATTGTCATTCGTTAACGCCCACTTAAGGAACCTTGTCCACTTTTACGTTCAAACGGATGATGTTTGTTAGGTGATCCTTAACGAATGATGCTTTAACTCATGTGTTTACGACAACCACCACCATGCCAAACAGAGCCTTAGTTATTAGATTATGTTTTTGTATGTCCTTTTATTTCTTCTTATTGTCTTTTTTTGCCTTTGCAACTTTGGATTTGTAGTAGTTCATATGGAGACTATCTTCAGTTTGAACTATTTTTAGAGCATTTTTGGCTGCAATATTTAATAAATTCGAATTTGATTCAAGTAAGATTCAACTGATTTAGCAAATCCAAATGGGTAAAATCTAGAATTACCAGAAGAAATTAGAAGTCATCTATTGTGCTTTAGGCTCTGTTCGGCAGGGAGTTTTTATTCCATTGAGTTTAGACAAAAAACATTATTATCATATAATAATGTATATTTGGCATAACAAAGGTTCTGACCTCTAAGGGCAACCCGGTGCACAAAGCATCCCCGCACAACGAGGATCCGGGGAAGAGCCCCACCACAAAGGTGAAATGTAGGCAAATCTCACACATTCCATTTTTGCAAGAGACTGTTTCCAGGACTCGAACCCGTGACCTCAAGGTCACACAACGACACCTTAACCGGTGTGCCAAGGCTCCTCTTCAACGGTTACGACCGCTACAAGAAAAAACTAGTTTTAAAAATAAAAATGAATGAAGATCTTTAGGTGAGATCGGGCATTCACGAATGACGGTTCATAACCACCACGTTCACAACCGCTACAACTGTGCCAAATGGAGCCTTAGGAATTCTAAGAGATTTAGTAAATCCAGAAGAACACAGTACAATCTCATAAGACATTAGAGTATTAGTATGAGTTAAATAAGTAGAAACCATTTATACCTAAAGTACAACTTAAAGGCTCTCAATTTCCAATTAATCGAGTTAGAAAAACCATGTGAAAATCCATCACACATAATTTAAGAATGCACATCAACATCTATTGGTCATCAATTGGACCTCGCAACAAAATCTGGTATGCTCGATAACATGATTTCATTGTGCACACACTCCAAGCATGTAGACAAATGCTAGAAGGTCTCATAGATGTATCATGTTTAAGGTTAAAGTTCATTCCATCTAAAGCAACCAACTCACCTTTAGACGCAAATGACTGCAACGATGACTGTATCTGTGATGATTTTGTGGCGTTTTATTAAACGCCGCAAAATAATATGCGACTTTTAAAAAAGTTGCAAAAACTACTAAAATAATTTGGTCTTATGCGTTAAAGGTTGTAGTGCAATCCCCCTCCCCCCCCCCCCCCTTCTTCCTCTCCCCCTCTTTTTCTTTCTCTTCCCTCCCCCTCCCCCCTTTTTCCCCATCATACCAGAGTGGAACCCGGCGCCCCCCCCCCGTCGGGCCTCACTTCAGTCCGACTGAATTGGACTGAAGTTATGTGATTCCCCTTTTACCCATGCAGATTGACGATGATTTCAGTCTTCATCCCGCACGACAACTTCCCCGAAGGAGGCGGTAATCCCAGCCTACGTGAATCCCACACAACGGCCTCCTTTCCTCGCCTCCTCCGCTAGTAGCATCGCCAGTCCCGGGCGACATCTCCCCCCCCCCCGGTCGGGCCTTCTGTCTCTCTCTCCTCATCAGAAATTTGGGCTCTTCGGTCTCGCTCTCTGCCCGATACCCATACTGCCCCGCTAGGTTTCTTCCCTCTCCATTCATATCCGCCATCTCCCGCTCGAATCGTCGCTGTGCCGCTCGTGAGATCGCCTACGCAGCTACGCTCCCCTCACGACCTCACTCCTGCTTCGCTCGGCAATGACGCTCACCTCCGGGGCTCTGTCCGCTCTTCACCCTTCCCGCCGGCACGCCTCTCGGCCTCCCTTGCGGTCTTGCGCATTTCACAGGTATGGGATTTTTTCTTCATTACTTCTTATTAGTTATTGGATGGAGTTGAAGGCCTTCAAGCAGACCCTATATCCACTGTGCAAGCCTCCAGCAACTCCTAATCCCCTCTGCTGAAACCTCCTGTTCCTCCCATTTGCTGCAAATACTTCAAGAACCCGAAAATTCCCTTGCCACAGCAAACCTGCCACAACCTGACACTCTAATTAGCTCTACCATTGCACCAGAACTCATTTCCAAAGCTGTTGGGCCTCTGTTTCCATCCTGAACTTCTGGCCGATTATTTTCTAAGCCTAGATCTGCTAATTACCACCAATTTCAGCCCCCATACATCTCACCCGACCACTCCAAGTCCTTCCCCACAATCCCATTTATTCCCAATTACCGCAGTACCCTCTCGAAACTCAGGATATTCCTAATTACAGCAGAAACCAGCAACAGAACTCCAAATTTTCGGCTGGAATTGCAACGGGGGCTAAGATGGGCCGTTTGCGAGGCTGGTGGAAGAGATTGTATGTACATTTATGGTGCCAGAAAGTTGTGAATTCAAATGAGCCTGAATTTCCATACAGGATGGCTCGTGTTTTTGCCTCGGAGAAGGATAATATTATTAATGCCAATAGCAATATTGTCTGTCCATTTTTTCTATTAGTTTGTCTTCCTGGCTGTATGTTTACTTTTCCCTTTTTCTTTGTTATCCTTTTTCTTTGTTATCTCTAAGAATGATAGTTTATTTTGTCATTAGATAGTATTTTTGTAAGGATATATATTAATTGTGTAAGAAAGAGAATTTTCTTCATGATTTTTTGTATGGATCTCATGCTAGAAGAAGTTTCTTCACGACATTCGTTCTAAGGATCTGTTTAGGTTTTTGTAGCAACTTACAAAGTGACTGTGTATGGGTTACCTATCTTGGGTGGTTATGGGTTGATTTTATCCAATGCAATTTTGCAAGAGAAAAAAGGTGGGCCTGGTTAAACCGTTTGGCTGGTCAGTGGTCTGACCAGTCCAAAAGCAGTTCGTGATTACAGCCGTTGCTTGTGCTCAATCTGATCGGACTAGGTCCCGGTTCATGGTCCAACCGGTTTAACCGGTTGGTCCTGTCCTATTAAAACATTGTTTCTCATTTGTTACTTATAAAATCTTGTATTAATATATATGTAACTATTTCTGTATGATATTATGCAGGAACTGTTTTTTTTTTGTATAAAAGAAGGTAGAGAATGATGTTCTTCTCATATTTCAAAGAACTAGTTGGGAAGGAGGTGACGATGGAGTTGAAGAATGATCTGGCCATATCAGGCGTTCTGCACTCAGTTGACCAATACCTCAACATAAAGCTGGAGAACACTAGGGTCGTGGACCAAGACAGATTTCCTCACATGATGTCTGTTAGGAATTGTTTCATCAGAGGATCCGTCGTTAGGTATGTTCAACTTCCGCCCGACGGAGTCGACATTGATATTCTTCACGACGCCACCCGGCGAGAGGCTCTCGGGGTCTAGCTCTGCCCTCTCTTCCCCGATCTGTATGATAAATTTTCAATATTATCAATGTTTTTTCTGATGTGAATTTCTGATTTTGGGACTGGCTTTCTCAAGGTTTACATATAGACTAAGGTTCCGTTTGGGAGGACTTATTTTCACTGGTCAAGCGGTTAGGTCAAGCGGTTACGACCGCATGAACCGGACCTTAATTATGACCCGATTCATGCGGTCGTAACTGCTTGACCGGTGAAAATAAGTCCTCCCAAACATAGCCTAATAGAGTGTGTTGTTGATGTAAATCATGTCCTTTCTTAGGCTCTGTTTGGCACTATGGTGGTTGTTGTAAACTCATGAATTAAACAATCATTGATGGGAGAGAAGGATGGCATGTGGGCCTGTGGCGAGGCTTCTCAGGCAACCCGTGCAACCCATCATAATGTTGGAGGGAGGTTGGATAGCAGGTGAGTTTTTTTACAATGCACAGAGGATGGCATGGGAGTCTTATCTGCCCCCTTCTCCTTCTCTTTGACTAGTTTGGAAATGATCCAAGCCCCAAGTTCTCCACTTAGGGTGCATTTGACGCTGCAATTTTACTCCAGTGATTTTGGATAAAAATGCCATCGTTATAGAACATATGTTTGGCATTATTGCGTTAGGCATCCTGATGTGTTCTTATTCTTCTTCCTTGCTCTTGTTCTTTGCTTTCAGACTACTTACCTTGAATGGATTTCTTCCTTGAAAGAGACAATGCATGGAGGATGGCCTAGAGAGTCTCCTCAGGCAACCCGTTCATCCATGGTGGGTGTGCAAGCAAGATAAAATACTAAAATATTAGGGGGGGAGAGAGATCTAAAGATGTGTTCGACTGCCGAACTGCGGGTCTGTTTTGTTAGAGTTTCACTTTGCAATTGTTGACATGGTTAATGAGATTTTATTTGCATCAATTAGAGGCGATGAGCAATCATGGAGCTGACATGGACTAATGATGTCTTTTTTTTCCTTGAATATTGAGGTCATTGAGGATGGCCTGTGGAGAAGGCTTCTCAGGCAACCCCAACAACTATCATTAGCACTGGAAGGTGGTTGGAAGATGAGTGTTTATTCGCTCTCTCCATTTCACCTCTTCTTGGACTAGGTTGGAGATGATGAGCCTCTATTTTCAACTTTTCCTCTGAAGCCTTCTTAGTTTTTTTAATAACTATTAATTTAGGATTGGTTTGTTTGAGCGCTTTCTCTAAGTTGTGTTTTTCAAAGAACACAAGTACAAATTTTCGACTCACCAATCCCCCAAATATCAATTTATACTTGATTTCAACCTTAGGGAGGGATAAAGTTGGGGCACTATAAATATCAGCCTTTTGTTTTGAGGAGTTTCAATAAAATTCTTATGGAACCCCCTGTTGTCAATATGTATATACTTTATTCTAGTTTTCTATAAAGATGTCATCATGAAGCTTCAATAGCGTTGACGAATTGGAATAATGTCGGGCAGAGCATCCAATATGCATTGAGACTCTTGTACTTTATTTGGGGAGGTCTGAATGGCAAACTTTATGTGATATAGAAGCCGGAAATGGACCAGGAGTTGGAAACATGATCGGGTATGAAATGATATTTCATTGGATATAGTACTTCCAAGTACAGAGACTTAGTGTATAGAGGAAAACTCCTTCAGTCTTGTACAATATCAACAGTACAATTATTCCTAGCCATCCAAAACTGCAGATGCTTGTCGATGTTATATCAATGACCTGAGGTACTCTAACTTTTCTTCTATAGGACATTGTAGCTTTGATGAGGTTGCAGTAACCTATCTATTAATTTAACATTTCAAGAGTGTATACTTTGTATGAAGCTTAATTTCCTTTTTCCAATTCTGGAAATTGACGAAATAAAACTGGGGATTATTTTGTTAGAACATTCAGGTCTTTTTGAAGGTATTCTGTTTGATTCCATGTTTCTGAGTTCACTTGAGGTAGACTCTTTTTATTGCTTGCTGAACACTTCTACAAATACTGAAATCTTTTGTAATATAAATTCCATGTTTAAAATTTGCTATAATTTTGCATATGCTGTTGGTGCCGATGGTGTGATCTTTGCGATGCCAGGGCTCAACGACACTGATTACTCTATGAGGATCTTCAACTCCAATGGCAGTGAACCTGAGGTATTCCCACAATGAATTGTTCTCCTGTAGTTTTTGTGAATCAACCTCCTTGAAATTGCAAGAAAAATGGTGTCAAATAAAATAAAAGATCATCAAATTTATAACATACATTAGTGTAACCGTCAACTTATACTTGTTATTGCAAGAGAAACTGAAGTTGAGGCAATTAAACCAAGGCCAAGATAAGGCTCCTGCTATGGTAATAGAGAATTTTTGGGCAAGAATAGATAACACTAATCATGCTCCGTTGGCCAAGCTCTCCAACCCCAACGACCATGCTCCCATATCCGCCCTAGAAACACATTTCAAAGCCTCCTCCTCTCCTTCCCGGGAAGCTGCCTTCCTGCGATTTTGTGAAGATGGGATGCCAACGCCATCGCAGCAGCCTGCGACTCTGCAAGCCTGCAACTTCTTCCTCCTGTTCTTCGAACCCTGCTGCCTGCTGGAAGATTTTGTTGGCTGCACCAGTTATTTTCAGTAGATTTGCTCTTCTACCCTATCGGATTACTCATCTTGATTCTGATTAGAGGTATATAGTGTACTAACTTCTCTCTTCTTCTCTCGCTATTTCCTTCTATCGCTTGTAAAATTAGACTTTGTGGAGATCTTTATATTTCGTGTTATGAATTAATATTTGATATCCCGTTTTGGAGAGGCAAAGGTTGGACTCATTAAATCATTAAAAAACATTATGACCAATGTTCTGAGAGGAGGAGAACCATTATGACCAATAATTGCTGGCATACTCTTAAATTTCATTTCATTAGTTTTTTTAACCATGTTTGGCTTAGGGTTTAAAGTTGGGGTTCAGAAATTTAACAAATGAGAAAATTAAAAGGAAATGCTGAAAAGTCCATTGTTAAAAACTGTAGAAATAATAAATAAATAAGAATTAACAACATTTCTAATCCTCTTTCAAAATCTGATAATGAAGAGGAGAAAAAAAGCTCAACAAGAGAACAAATCTTTCTGCATCTCTTCATCATCTAGGGATTCAAAATTTGTTGGAGGGCCAATTTCTAATGGCATCCCCTAATGTCAAACCACCCCCAATAATGTATATTAAAAATATGATGCAGGACAAATTATCAGACTTTCATTCATTGAAAGTATTTGATAAAACTCAACAACCTGAAAGAAGATAGGCTTCATGCAGAATACTTGGAGAATAACAAGCACGAGTCATGGGCAGGGAAGCAAACACTTTTGGACCACAAAACTATCTCTTTCACCAATTTCCAATTTCATCAAAGTTTATTTGTCAAATTTTTTTTGGGACTAATGGTTATTTTTTAAAGTTTATTTGCCATTTTTTGGGGAATAATGATTATTTAGAATTCATTTTGTTAGCATCTGTAATCTTATTTGTTACATTCCTTACATTTGATCCTTATCTACCTTGTTTTGATTATATATTTTATTTGCATTTGAATACTCATCAGCTCTAACAAATTCTCAGGATTTGCCTGTATTTTGGAGATATTAGCAGAACCATTGTATATTCTTTCACAGAACCTGCTTCTCCTAAAACTAAGGTTGATGGTTGAAACTGCTGCAACTATTGTTCGTTGCATGACAACCTACACCCTAATGTTCCAAGGCACGGGCATGGTAACGATCTAACTTATTCCATATTTTATTAATTTAGAATGTTTTAGGAGAAGTGAAATTTTAGTGAATGCATGTGCGAACAAGATGATCCTTAGCTTTTATGTTGTTCTAAGACTTAAATATAATCTTTGAAAAAAGCTTCTAGAGCTTCTTTACAACGTAATTGTTTTCTTGAATCTGTGTTTCCCCTTTATATATAAATAACAGCTTATATATGAACAACATAGCATGGAACTCAGTGTTTAGCATCCCATTTTATCATCTGCTCAGATGTGCATGATGGTGTGGAGATAAGAGTCAGAGTTCATAATTTGTTTGGTTGGCTGTCTTTTTATTTACTAATTTTATAATGACTTCTTCAATGACATGCCAAATCTATTGACATTCGCATGCTCCAGTATCTGTTAGTTAAAAGAAATAGTAACAACAGCAACAACAAATTATCATAAATACCATTGATTTTTCTAGATAACATTGAACCAAACACAGATATTATCATGTGCATAACATTACTATCTAGAAATAGTGAACAGAACACTTCATCATTCAGTTGGTTGAAACAGTTGAAACCCAATGAAGAATGCCATCATGAAGGCCCACTAAATGTCTTATTCTTGTATATAGTTTTGTCCCACATTGTGTAGCACTGTTTAGGCTCTATCCCTGTATGCACACACACACACACGTGCGCGCACGCACACACACTTGTACTCTATTTATTCTGGTGTGGATGGAACGCAAGACTATCTTTCTTGGTTGAAATAGGACTCCTTATGAACGTTGTTTCTATCTATTATTGTGTTAGTTTAAAAGAATCAAGTTCTTAATGACTGAGCGAACAAAGAAAAAAAGAACTCACTGGAGTATGTTATTTCCATTAGATCACGTTTTAAGGTAAAATACTAGCTTAATATGTTATTTTTCGTAATTTCATCTAATGTAGTCATGTTTTTGCTAATTAGGATTGTTTATACTTACTAAAGTATACTGACTTTTCTAGACTTTGGTTATTCATATATCAATTCAACACCTGACATTGTTCTAGTAATAAATTGAAGAACATTTCTTAAATTGTGCAAAAAATTATATATAAATGACAAATACATCTAAATAACAAAAATATCTATGACAAAATATGAAATAAACAAACTTCTATGATATACCTACACGCACGTATTGTTCGAACTTAGATTGATTCACATACATGCATTACGCATGCATACATGCCCACACCACACAATAAATTTTCTAGTTCAAATTTTGATCGATTCATGCACATATGTTTGTCGCATGCACATATGCATTTCACATGCTCATATGCATTTCACAGACATATATTTTTTACACAAACATTTTCTTCGATCGATGCCTCCAAGATTATAATTTTTGGGTTTTGTGCTTATAATTTTGAATTGATGAAATATGTTGACCGCAGAAATGGAGCAGGGAGTATCACATGCAATTATTTGTCATCGAGCCCAGCTTTTGATAAGCCGTCCAGTTTGTCATACCTGCTGTTTGGTGTCAACATCGAGCTGGTTTTGAGTTCTTGAAACATTCTTAGTCGAATTTGTGTGAGCACTACATGTTCAAACCTATGTCTTTTGAAATTATTGATGTGAGCAGGCTTCAATATGGCTGATTTGGAGCAGCTTTATAATGTTTTAATACTTCTAACCTGCATTTTTCTTTGCAGTTTTAATGATCTGTTCTCTCTTATTGTAGTCGCAATGATATTGTATTGTTTTAGACAGTTTATAATACAAATTAGTGGGTTGTTTTGTTCACAATAATAAGGAGGAAAAAATAGAAAATTTTGGCATATTTTGCAAATTTACTTTGCCTCTTTGGATATGTTATGGTATGCGGTTTGTTTATCACTCAAACTCCTTGAGGGGATTTACTTTGTTCATTGCATCGCGATTCCTGCTAGTGATCGTGTTACACCCTCAGTTTGACCATCACCCTCAATTTTTATTTAGGCTCGGTTTGGCACGGTGGTGGTCGTCATGAACCTAGAGGTTAAATTGTCATTCGTTAACGCCCACTTAAGGAACCTTGTCCACTTTTATGTTCAAACGGATGATGTTTGTTAGGTGATCCTTAACGAATGATGCTTTAACTCATGTGTTTACGACAACCACCACCATGCCAAACAGAGCCTTAGTTATTAGATTATGTTTTTGTATGTCCTTTTATTTCTTCTTATTGTCTTTTTTTGCCTTTGCAACTTTGGATTTGTAGTAGTTCATATGGAGACTATCTTCAGTTTGAACTATTTTTAGAGCATTTTTGGCTGCAATATTTAATAAATTCGAATTTGATTCAAGTAAGATTCAACTGATTTAGCAAATTCAAATGGGTAAAATCTAGAATTACCAGAAGAAATTAGAAGTCATCTATTGTGCTTTAGGCTCTGTTCGGCAGGGAGTTTTTATTCCATTGAGTTTAGACAAAAAACATTATTATCATATAATAATGTATATTTGGCATAACAAAGGTTCTGACCTCTAAGGGCAACCGGTGCACAAAGCATCCCCGCACAACGAGGATCCGGGGAAGAGCCCCACCACAAAGGTGAAATGTAGGCAAATCTCACACATTCCATTTTTGCAAGAGACTGTTTCCAGGACTCGAACCCGTGACCTCAAGGTCACACAACGACACCTTAACCGGTGTGCCAAGGCTCCTCTTCAACGGTTACGACCGCTACAAGAAAAAACTAGTTTTAAAAATAAAAATGAATGAAGATCTTTAGGTGAGATCGGGCATTCACGAATGACGGTTCATAACCACCACGTTCACAACCGCTACAACTGTGCCAAATGGAGCCTTAGGAATCCTAAGAGATTTAGTAAATCCAGAAGAACACAGTACAATCTCATAAGACATTAGAGTATTAGTATGAGTTAAATAAGTAGAAACCATTTATACCTAAAGTACAACTTAAAGGCTCTCAATTTCCAATTAATCGAGTTAGAAAAACCATGTGAAAATCCATCACACATAATTTAAGAATGCACATCAACATCTATTGGTCATCAATTGGACCTCGCAACAAAATCTGGTATGCTCGATAACATGATTTCATTGTGCACACACTCCAAGCATGTAGACAAATGCTAGAAGGTCTCATAGATGTATCATGTTTAAGGTTAAAGTTCATTCCATCTAAAGCAACCAACTCACCTTTAGACGCAAATGACTGCAACGATGACTGTATCTGTGACGATTTTGTGGCGTTTTATTAAACAGCCGCAAAATAATATGCGACTTTTAAAAAAGTTGCAAAAACTACTAAAATAATTTGGTCTTATGCGTTAAAGGTTGTAGTGCAATCCCCCTCCCCCCCCCCTTCTTCCTCTCCCCCTCTTTTTCTTTCTCTTCCCTCCCCCTCCCCCCTTTTTCCCCCTCATACCAGAGTGGAACCCGGCGCCCCCCCCCACCCAATATAGAGCCTTACTGTTTCGAAATTAAAATTAAAAATAAATTAGCAATGTAATATAAAAAGACATTATTGAAAATTGTGAAGTCGAAGTGGTTGATGGGACAGGATGGGCGGCCTTGGCGGACAGCATTGGCGGACTGGGCGGACTGCGTCCTAGTGATAAGTCTAGTGGAAGTCGGCTGTTCTGAGCGGGTTGTTTGCATGGAGTCCGCGGAATGTGCGGTCTGATATCTGCGGATAAGGCGTTGGCTGTTTGGTTGAGCCAAGGAGCGGCCTGAGCGGATAGAGGCTTGCGGACGGGTGCATTGCTCAGTGGCCGCGTTGCAAGCTTCTGCATTGGCGGTTTGGCTCATGTCCGCGGGAAGCTTGCGGACTGGCGTGTCCGCGGTTGTGCTATTGCGGACTGGGATTAGAGCTTGGCTGTGGCCTTGTCGAGCTCTTGTGTTACAGCAGGTGCTTTGCTGTGGAGGTCTTTGGCGGACTCGTGTATGGAGTCCGGGAGGTGGCCGTTGCTTTGGGCAGGTGTGCGAGTAGCTTGCGGACTTCTGGAGGTCTGTGTGCTTGGATGTTTGCCGTACGGAGCTATGTCCGCCATGCTCGCATTTGGACTTTGATGGTTCTGTACTTGGGCACACTCTGTGCCAAGACCAGGGTGTCCGCAGTATCCGCCAAGTCCGCTGTTGATCGGGCGGACTGTTGCTAACTCCTCCTTTGGTCATGGACTTGTGGCGGATGGAGGCTTGTCTTGTTCTATGCGGACTGCCTCGGGGTTGTGCGGACAGCCATTGAAGGGGGTTGCTGTCCTGCAGTGGTTGTAGGCTTTGCGGACTGATTTCTTGTCTGCATAGCTTAGGCGGACTGAAGAGGGTTCGCCAAAGTTGTCTTGCTCCTGGCGGTTTATTCCTTGGTATCCGGCTAAGTCCTTGCGGACTCGGCGGATGGTGTTTTGCTATCACGTGGGATAGGGCGTTGTCGCTATCTCTAGGGCGGTGACCACACTCCTCACCTCGCCTATAAATAGGACCCCCTGGCACATCTACAGTAACTTGAGTGAACAGTAAGTTGGGTTCGGCGAGGAGCTGCGGTCTCAGTTTTCTGTCCGCGCGGATTGATTCAGAGCTGACGGTTTGCAGTGTGCAGGTCGCGCGGGTAGCTTCAAGGAGCCAGGAGTTTGGCTTTGACTTCGGTCAAGTACTTGGAAGTGTGCGGTCTCTGCAGATTCAGCAGGTCGCTCTGCGGCTTGTCAGTTCTGTTTCAACTTTGCCAGCTTCAATAACCTGTCCGCCGGGCTCAGGCGGGTAGGCGGTCTGTTCCTCAGTTCATCAGCAGGAGGCGAATAATGGTGTGTTCGCGCGGCCTTGCGGCTTCGGCGGCCTCCGTGTCTATTCGGTGGATTGCAGCATAGCTCGGGCGGCTTCGGCGGACTCCGGTGCTGTCAGCCCGGCTTGTTTTTATGTAACTTTCTGTGATAGCTTGTGTACTAGAGAAATCATGTCTCGCTACGTATACCTCGCCCTGTAAAGAAGTGAATGTATAAAAGATCTGCTTGTGCTTCCATTGTTGGTGTTAAACCTTGATCCTTGGTTTTCTGCTGGTTTAGAGTGTGAACTGGGTAGTTCCGAAGATATTAATTTGGCGTTTGGGCTACCTTGCTGACCACTTTGAGAAAATTCAACATGGTATCAGAGGGAGGTTCAGTTGCGTGAGCGGTAGTCAACCAGTGTTGTTACTCAGGGCTTGAGTGGTGATCAACCTGTGTTGTTGCTCGGAGCTTCTGAAAGGTTGCCAACAGGTGTTGCAATGGAAGGGAGCTATGCAAGAGGTCTGGGCATTGAACTCTTAACGCCGACTAACTTCAAGAAGTGGAAGTCGTGCATGAAGAGTTATCTTCTAGGTGAGGAGCTATGGGAAGTCGTCGGTGGTGACGACAGGCAGGAAGTTACAGCTGCGTTTGGTACTGCTGAGCAAGTACGGCTCTGGAGAAAAACAAATGCTAAGGCGGAGTTTATTCTCAAGAGGGCCGTGTCTCCGGAACTGTTTGATCACATCATTGGATGTGAGTCGGCTTTTGATATTTGGACAACCATTGATGAGTTGTTCAATAGGAAGAATGTGGCGCGGCTTCAATTTTTGGAGAATGAGTTGGCCAGGGAAACTCAGGGAGACCTTTCCATCTCGAAGTACTTCTTAAAGATGAAGAGCTTGTGTGCTCAGCTGTCGGCACTTGATCCTGATGAGCCTATCTCTGAGGCGAAGATGAAAAGGAACATTATTCGCGGCTTGCGGAAGGAGTATGTGGCCTTTGTGACATCTGTTTAAGGGTGGGCTACTCAGCCGTCTCTGCTGGAGCTTGAGAACCTGCTTGCCTCACAGGAGAGCTTGGCAAGGCAGATGGCTGGAGTGAATATTAATCAGGAAGGCAGCGAAACTCTCTTCTCAAGCAAGAAGAAAGGATGGGAAGAGAAGAAGAACAAGAAGCAGGTCGTTGGTGAAAAGGAGCCTTCAACGTCTTATCAGCCGGAGAGGAGCAATGCTCCTAAGGACTTTAAGAAGAACCTGAAGTGCTACCGGTGTCATCAGCGAGGGCACTTCAAGCGGGACTGCAAGGTCAAACTGCAGCCTGGCATGCTGCGGGAAAGGAGGAAGCTTGCTCGAGAAGTGAAGAAGCAGAATGGGGCGGAGCTTTCATGACGGGCACTTGTGTCCGTGCCTTGTCTGCAGAGGACTTCAACAACGAGTGGATCGTGCACTCCGGGTGTGGTCATCATCTTTCCAGAGACAAGTCAAAGTTCACCTCCATGCAAGCATACTCAGGTAATGAAGCTATTATCACTGCTGATAATACTGTTTATGCAGTAGAGAAAGAGGGGGTTGTTTCTTTGGGTAGTGATCAGGGGCCACTCACGTTAAGGAGTGTGTATCATGTACTGGGCATGAAGAAAAACCTCTTATTAGTGACCAATGCGGTGGATGCGGGGTATCACGTTCTGTTTGGGCCAACAGACGTGAGGTTCCTTCGCAACGTATCAGCGGTTAAGGCTGATGTAGCTTATGTAGGAAGGAGGGTGAAGAACTTGTTTGTTCTTGCCACCAATTCTTATGTTGATCATATGAGAGCCAATGATAGCACTGCTATCTGACATTAGAGGCTGGGGCATGTAGGCATGGACAAGCTGAAGGCGATGTGTTGGGTACATTGGTTCTAATATACCTGATTTGAAGAAGACTCACCCAACTCAATGATATACATCAAAATGTATTTGATGTGTTTTGAGTTTACTTGTGCAGGCTAAGTATTTACAGGAAAGAAGAAAAAGTTTCTAAGTCCATGTGTCGACACCAAGGAGTAAAGTGTCGACACTTAAGAAGACTTGTGTTGACACCCAGGCAAGCAGTGTCGACACTTGGAGTATTTGTGTCGACACCAGGGATGCTGAGTCGACACCAAACAGAAAGTGTCGACACAAGGAGCTGTGTCGACACTCAATGAAGAAGAATGCAGTGAAGTTGTGTCGACACATAGCAGTTGTGTCGACACCCAGTGAAACTGTGTCTACATCAAAAAGTGTCGACACTTGGAGGCTGTGTCGACACTCAGCAAAAGTCAGCAGAGACTAAGTATAAGTGTCGACACACAACAGAAGAGTCAACACTTGAAGAAAGTGTCGACACAAGAAAGAATGTGTCGACACTCAGCTGAAGACTCAACACTTGAAGAAAGTGTCGACACAAGGAGCTGTGTCGACACTTAGTAAAGATCAGCAAAGTTCAACAAAAATATTCTAAGTACAAGTGTCGACACTAAGGGAATGTGTCGACACTCAACCAGAGTCTCGACAGAAGAAGAATGTGTCGACACCCAGAGCAATGTGTCGACACTCAACAAGTATCAACACTGAAGACATGTGTCAACACCAAGAAGCAGTGTCGACACTTAACAGATTCAACACATGAAGATGTGTCGACACAAAGGTGTTGTGTCGACACTTAGAAGAATTCAGCAAAATACTGAAGTACAAGGACTTGTGTCGACACTCAATTTCAGTGTCGACACATGAAGAAGTAGTGTCGAGATATAAAATCTACAACACAAGGAGTTGTGTCGACACCTTGTAGGCTAGTGTCGACACTTAGACAACTTGTGTCGACACTTGGTCTATAAGTGTCGACACTTAAAGACAGAAAGTCTCGACACTTTCAGACAGTTACAGAATTTTCAAGAACTGACTGGATGACTTGACAGCTGCCATTCCAGCCGGTCTACTACACCTGTCAGAGTTGTCAGAAATCAGTTATGAACCGGACTAGACGGTTACCATGAAGAAGGCCTATAAATAGGCTTACACTGTCTACAGAAGAAGTTGTTTAGATTGATTAGAAGATCAACACAACAAGTAATTCAAAGAAGATCTAGCTATCAAGTGAAGATCTAAGAAGTTGGATAGAGAGAGAGCTCCATCCAAGAAATCAGCCGTTGGAACCAGGCTGAGAAGAAGGGTTCAGATTTATTCTGAATCTTAAGTAACAGAGATCAAGGATCAACTGAAGAAGAGGTCAATCTTATTGAGTTCTACATTCAAGAAGCTTTGAAGAAAGCCAAGTCAGATTGATTTCAGCTGAGTTCTTCCAAGAACTCATCAAGAAATTCACAACTCTCCTCTCTTGTCTCTGAGTTGCTGAGTTAACATTATTGTATTCATATTTTCTTGTAGGATCCTTAGGGATCTGAGTCTTGTAAGCCTGTAATTATAAATGCTGAGTGTAGGGCTTGAGTGCCTGAGTGTAGGAGATTGGAATCTCTGAGTGTAGGCCTATTGTGGCTGAGTGTAGGCCTTGGTGGCTGAGAGTACGCCTTGGTGGCTGAGTGTAGGCTTTGTGAAGAAGCTGAGTTGTAGGTCCTTAGTCCTGAGCTGTAGGAACCTATTTTGGGGTTCTGAGATAGTGGAGAAGTTGGGCCGAATCTAGTACACTGCTAGATAGGCGAAGGGGGAAAGTGGATGTACCCAAACCTTGGGGAACCACTATAAAACTGTGTGTCTACTGTGTGCTGTGATATTCTATGACTGCTGTGTGATTGCTGTGTACAAAAGTAGATATAAATCTGTGTTAGATTCTAAATTCTGCCTAAAAAGTTAAAAAGATTCAAGTTACCTATTCACCCCCCCTCCCCTCTAGGTGTTTAGGTACAATATCTTTCAAGTGATATCAGAGCGAGAGGTTACTCAAAAAGGGACATAACTGTCTGAGTAGATCCTGTTGGCAGATTCAGTGTAAGTCAATTACAGAATCAAGAAAATCAAGAACCATGGGTTCCACTGAGAATCACAAGAAATTGGGATCCATGAAGTTACCCATATGTAGAAAAGAGATCTTTGGTATCTGGAAGGAAAGGGTGAGATTGTTTATGGAAGCCTCAGACCCTAGGATTTATATCACAGTAAAAGAAGGGTCATATGTGCCCATGAAGGTGTCAGTCTTAGATGCAAATCAGAGGACACCTAAGGATTTCTCTGAAATGACAAAGGATGAAATAGTTCCAGCCACTATGGATAAGAGGGCTCAGAACATCATAGTGAGTGTCATAGATGATGCAACTTTTCAGAATCTGATATACTGTAAGACAGCTAAAGAAATGTGGGATACTCTTATTGTGTATATGGAGGGTTCTGAAGAAGTGAGGCAAGACAGAAAATCCTTGTTAAACCAAGAATATGAAAGTTTTAGACAAGGTAAGGCAGATAGCATAACTGAGTGCTATAAAAAGTTCTACAGGATTGTGAATGAGCTCATGTCCTATGGCAGAGAGTTCAGTAATTATGAAGTCAATGATAAGTTTCTAAGGTCCCTAACAAAAGATTGGGACACCAAGATCTGTGCCATTAGGGAAATGGCAAATTTGGGAGAAATTCCTCCACCAACACTGTTTGGCAAACTGCTGTCCTATGAAATGCAGTTAATGGTGAGGAAAGAAGAGGAGAAATCTACAAGAAATGAACATAAAGAAAGGACAATGGCCTTCAAGACAGAAGCCCCCAGAAAGTACAGAGGTAAATCACCAACTCCACCACCAAAAATAGTTGAAACTGAGTCAGAAGATTCAGAAAGCAGAAAGTCTGAGAGCAGTGAAAGTGATGAGGACTTTGCTGCCTTTACAAGACATTTCCAGAAGTTCTTAAAGAAGAAACAGTGGAGGACAAGGTCATCTACTTCACAGGAAAAGAAGACTATTATCAGAATAAAAAGTCTTCAAAGAAAGACAGGAAAAAGTCCAAGTCTAGCAAAGCAGCACTATCAAAAATTATGTGCTATTGCTGTAATAGACAAGGACATGTCATTGCAGACTGTCCAGAGAAGAGGAAGGAGTCTAGTGACAAGAAAAGGACTCAATACAAGGGCAAGAAAGAAAAGTCTTTTGTTGCCAAAAAGGACAAGAGCCTGTCAGATATTTCTTCATCAGAAACTGAGTCAGATGCTGAGGCATATATAGGACTGTTTGCAGAGGAAGAAGAAGAAGAGTTCATTCAGATCATGAACTCTATATATGAACAAGAAGACAGTCAGTGCCAAGGGCTAATGGCATTGACAGAAAGTGACAAAATCCTGGAGCAGCCAGGACCTAGTAAGGTACAACATTGTTCTTTTAGTTCAATTTCTTGTGCCAGTACAGAATCAGATTCATCATCATCAAATGATGAGAGTGCATCTGAGTCTGAAGAGGATTTTCATCAGTTGATAGATGAATATGAAGTTCTGTTGCAAGCTTATAAGAAGAGCAAGTCCCTAGCCAAAAGTCAGGCAAAGGAAATTGCTAATCTCAAATCTGCTGCAACTGATTTTGAGAAGTTATTTGATCAAAAGCTTAATGAGATAGCCAGACTGAAGCACATAACTGTGATTCAGATGGGGACTATATCATTTAAGAATGATCAAATCAAGAGTCTGGAGATTAATCTTCAGAAGGAGAAAGACTTAATTGCTAGGTTTTCTAAACCTAAGTCAGTTCTGCCCTTAATTGATGGATTTATTCATCACACAGGTAAAGCTGGACTGGGATTTACTAGACCTGCAAGGACTATTCAGTCCAAGTCCAAGTCCAAGGGCAAAGCCCAACTCTCAACAAGTCAGCTGTAGATAAAACAACAAAGACAGTACCTAAGCAAAGGTACAATAAGTTTGAGTGTTGGTGTTGTGGCAAGGTAGGCCACTTTGCAATGGACTGTTGGCACAATGCTAGTGCCAAAGTGAGTAGCAAACTGCCTATTGGAAAACCTGCAGGTAGCTTTGTTAGGATGCAAACTAACCAGTACCAAGGACCCAAGAATTCTTTAGGTTCTAAGGTTCACTAATCTGTTTTGCAGGTGAGTCCAAGTGGCCATGCCCCAATATGGTACTTGGACAGTGGATGTTCCAGACACATGACTGGAACAAGGGGTTTACTAAAGGACTACATACCTATAAAGGATGGTCCAAAAGTCACCTTTGGTGTATCTGAAAAAGGTATCATCAAGGGTTTTGGTAACATATCTAACTCCTTTATTACAATTACTCAAGTGGCCTATGTTAAAGGTTTGAAACATAACCTTATTAGTATAAGTCAATTGAGTGATGTAGGATATGACATATCATTTGTGAAAGATGGTTGTCATATCAGGAGGTCAAATGATCAAGAGATCATTTTGACTGGTTATAGAAAAAGGAATGTCTACTGCCTAGACATTATGATTGAGAACAATGGTTCTCCAATATGTCTTGTAGCTGATGAGACAGTCTCTCATTGTGTCAAATGGCACAAGAGGCTAGCCCATCTAAACTACAAGACAATTGGCAAACTCTTTAGTAAAGAGTTTGTGAGGAATGGTCCTCAAGTTAAGTGTATTAAAGATGGTATTTGCTCAGCTTGTCAAAAGGGCAAGCAGACTAGATCCACCTTTAGAAGCATTGAAAACAAAGATGCTGTGAGGTGCTTATACCTCTTGCATATGGATCTCTTTGGTCCAATGCCAGTTCACAGCCTAGGTAGGAAGGTCTATACCTTTGTAGTTGTAGATGACTACTCAAGGTTTTCTTGGGTGTTCTTCCTAAGACAGAAATCTGAAACACCTAGTGTCTTCTATAGCTTTGTCAAGCAAATTCAGAATGAACTAGACAGTACAGTGGTCAAGATAAGAAGTGACCATGGTACTGAATTTCAGTCTGATAGCATGACAAAACTATGTGAAGAATTTGGGATATTTCAAGAGTTTTCTTCACCAAGAACACCTCAGCAAAATGGCATTACTGAGAGGAAGAATAGAACCTTGATTGAGGCTGGTAGTACCCTATTAAGTGATACATCACTACCAGAATATTTCTGGGCTGAAGCAGTCAATACTGCATGCCATGTTATTAATAGGGCTACCATTACTAAAAGCCTCAACAAGACCCCCTATGAGGTTGTGAAAGGCAGGAAACCAAACCTATCCTACTTCAGGATCTTTCGTTGTAAGTGCTTTATACTTAACAATGGAAAGTCTTACTTGACTAAGTTTGCTGACAAGTCCCAAGAGGGAATTTTTGTTGGGTACAACAACAATAGTAAGGCTTATAGAGTCTACAACTTGACTACACAAGTTGTAGAAGAGTCAGTACATGTAGTATTTGATGAAACTAGACTTATTAACAATGAGTTGTCTAGTAGTGTATGCAGCCCCACAGGTTTAACAAAGAAGATCGACAAGCTCACTATAGAAGAAGAACCTACTGCAAGACAGCAAGTAGAAGACAGTGGCTGTTGTACAGGGGGAGTACTACATGTACCTAATACAGAAGAAGTACAAGGAGTACAGCAAGATGAAGAAGTTGAAGAAGTTCAACCAGAAGTCAGAATGCCTCCAGCCAATAGGCATCTAAGAGATCATCCAGCTGAACAAATCATTGGTGATCCAAGACAAGGGGTACAAACAAGGAGCAGAAATCTGAATGCAGCAATCTACTCCAGTTTTCTATCCCAAGTTGAACCAAAGAAGTTTGAAGAAGCCATCCTAGACCCTCATTGGATTGAGGCAATGCAAGAAGAGCTGAATCAGTTCAAGAGATGCAAGGTCTGGGAGCTTGTTCCTAAACCTAAAGACCACAACATAATTGGAACCAAGTGGATCTATAGGAACAAGATGGATGAGCATGGAGTCATCATTAAGAACAAAGCAAGATTGGTTGCTAAAGGATATAGGCAGGAAGAAGGTATTGATTTTGATCAAACCTTTGCTCTAGTAGCCAGACTGGAAGCCATAAGGATGTTCCTGGCCTATGCAACCTTTCAAGGATTTAAAGTTTACCAAATGGATGTCAAGTCAGCATTTCTGAATGGTAATCTTAAAGAGGAAGTCTATGTGGAACAGCCATCAGGTTTTGTTGATTCAACTCTACCTAATCATGTCTATAGACTTAGGAAAGCTTTATATGGGTTAAAGCAAGCCCCTAGGGCTTGGTATGAAACCCTGTCTAGTTTCCTCATTGAGAATAAGTTCACAAGGGGGAAAATAAACAAGACTCTATTCCTTAGGGAATCCAGAGGCAAAGTAATACTAGTCCAAATATATGTAGATGACATTATATTTGGGTCTACTGAAAGTAGTCTTTGCAAAAAGTTTGCAAAACTAATGCAAGGTCAATTTGAGATGAGTAGTATGGGAGAGCTTAAGTTCTTCTTGGGACTCCAAGTAAGACAGACTGAGAATGGTTTATCCATATGCCAGTCCAAGTTCACCCTAGAACTCATAAGGAAGTATGGTATGGATTCATCCAGTACCATGAAGACTCCTATGGGGTCAAGTATGTCTCTTAGCAAGGATGATGCAGGGAAACCTGTAGATGAAACCTTGTATAGAGGGATAGTTGGCTCCCTATTATATTTGACAGCAAGTAGACCTGGAATCATGTATGCTACATGTGTCTGTGCAAGGTATCAAGCCTGCCCTAAAGAGTCTCATTTGACAGCAGTCAAAAGAATATTGAGATATCTAAAGGGCACTCCTTATCTAGGCCTCTGGTACCCTAGGAATGGGGATTTTGAACTAACAGGTTATTCAGATGCAGACTTTGCAGGATGCAAAGAAGACAGAAAAAGCACAACTGGAACTTGTCAATTCCTAGGTGGAAGACTGATTTCATGGAGTAGCAAGAAGCAAACAAGTGTGGCTATCTCCACTGCAGAGTCAGAATATGTGGCTGCTGGAAGTTGTTGTGCTCAACTTCTGTGGATACAACATCAGCTTGAGGACTATGGAATTCAGGTAAGTAGAACTCCACTCTTCTGTGATTCTACTAGTGCTATATCAATTGCACATAATACTGTTTCCCATAATAGAACTAAACATATTGAAATAAAATATCATTTTCTTAGGGAGCATGTAGAGAAAGAAGATATTTTACTAGAATATGTTAAAACAGATAATCAACTAGCTGATATGTATACTAAGCCCCTAGAAGAAACTAAGTTCAATAGGTTTAAAATTGAACTAGGAATGATAAACTTAGAATAAGTTTATAAAAATGGCTAAGTCAAAAGGTGTCGACACACAGAGATCTCTGTGTCGACACAGAATAGTGGTGTCGACACTTCAGGTAAAAGGTGTCGACACATCTAGGAAGTTAGTGTCGACACTTCAGAATATTAGTGTCGACACATGACAAGTAGGTGTCGACACATCCAAGGTGGTGTCGACACTTAGGTTTTACTCAGAATTATCTAAGTAAAGACTCGACTATGTGTCGAGTTAAATGGTGTTGACACATACACAAGTGTCGACACATATAATCTGTTGACTAAACTTGTGTCGACATGTAAGTGTCGAGACATTATAAGTCAGTGTCGACACTTATCGACAATGTCGACACAATTTAAGTTAGCTGCCCGCCTTTTCATCTTCAAACCTAGAAAGGTATAATTAGGATTTTGCCTTCGTCTCTCGACACGCTTTCAAACGTTTCGAGACCAAAACTTGTGTGTCGACACCTCTCTTCTCTCAGTTCAAATTCTTCAAACCCTAATGTCGCCAAAGCTTGAGGAGAACGTCGACGAAGGCTATGAGCTGGTGCGCAATGCTTTTGATGATGCAGACCCGGAGATCAAGAACGTGATAACCCTAGTTGCAGACTCAGGGTTGGAATTTCTTGTTTCTGAACCCACAAAGATCTGGAAGAAGGAAGTACTGGAATTCCTTAATGGAGCAACCCTAGACTACACTGGATTCAAGATCAAGTCCAGGGTCCATGGTGAAAAGGTGAAGGTGTCACCTAAAAATTTGAGGAAAGTACTACAGTTACCAAGAACTAAAGAAGAAGATGAAGTTACTGCTTCAAAGACCAGAGAAGCTCTAACTTGGTGTGGACTAGATTCTAAAATGAAAATTGGATCTGTTTTCAATAGAAAAGGCATGAACAGCCACGGGAAATTCATGTCAGAAATTGTTGGCAAAGTGATTTTAAGCAAACCTGGAGGGCATGATAGGGTATCTGCCCATATGTTCAGCATTATGACCAGGATAATCTTCAATCTGAAAACTGACTGGTCTGTAGTGATCTTTGAGAAGATCAAGGAAAGCCTGAAGAAGCCCAACTTGGGCAGGATCTTAAGTCTATACCTTGCTGGAAGTATTCCAGAGGTAATGAGTCAAGCTGCTGGAACAAAAATAAATCATATGAGGAAAATGGATATGAGGATATTCTCTAGATAGGACAGGGTGTTGTCTAAAGAGATGCCAACCCCTGAGAAGATTACTCCTGAGAAAGCAACACCTCTAAAGAAGAAGAAGAAGTCTGCCCCAGTGGCTCAGGATCCAACTAGCAGCTCTGATAGTGCAGAGCAAGTTGTTTTCTCACCTGATGAGAATGAAGAAGAGTTTGTTGAGAAGTCTACAGCTCAACAAGTAGTTGCTGAGAAGCATGGGGAGCTACCACCAGCTAGCCCCTTACACCAGGATCAAGTCCAGGGGGAGCCTCTAGTTGTAGAAGAACCAACTACCCTGGAAAGTGAGCAAGCAACCCACATCATCCTTGAGGTAATCTCTAAGCTTAATGCTTTAGATTTCCTTAAAGTGGATACTGTTTTATCTGATTCATTAGTTCATGTTAATCAGCAAACATAGTTGGATAGCCATCTCCCAGATGTTGTCATGGAGGACACATCTGTTGCAGCTCAGTTAGTATCTGATCCAGTGGTAGATGAGCCAAGAATTTCTCCAGCTCATTCTCCACAAGAAATTACAATGGAAGATTTATTTCTTAATCTGGATCAAGAAGATTTTGTCAAGGAGACTGCTGCTGCTGAGGGGGAGAATGCTCGAGTTGAGGGGGAGCAAGCAGTACATGTTGAAGAGCCTGTAAGGCAAGAACCTGAGAAGCCCAAAGAAGTTGAGGAGCTACCTAAGGAGAGGGTAGACATAGCCAGCACATCTGCTTCTGAGGATGAGGAGACTTCAAGGGCTAAGAAAAAGAAATTTCAAGTATTCAGAAGAAGGAGTCAGAATTATAAGAAGGCCTTCCAAACTATTGCTCCACAGCCTATATCCCAGCCAGCACCAACTATTGATTACAGTGCTTTAATGGTTGCAATGCAAATTAAACTGGATGAGCACAGGAAAGCCATTGAAACTTATGTGGATGAGGGGCACAAGTCTCTTCAATTTGATCTGGCATAGGACATAAAGTCCATAAGATTTGAGATGAATCTTAATAAGAAGGAGATGACAGACTGCTTCCACAAGGGAGGGAATGCAGTGGTGTACTTGGCTACACATCAGGAGAAGATAAAGTCTCAAGTAGATGACATTGCACAGAAGCAAAGGTATGTACTGGAAAATCAGATCAGAATGAATGATAACTTAACTTCTTCTCATAATGCAATTGTTACAGAGATGAAGAACATAGCCGTTGTCTTGCATACTTCTACTGCTGCTGCTAAAACAGAATTTGACAAAGTATTCCAAGAATAAATAACTGATGTTAAGACTGCCATTCAAGACTCTCAAAAGTTGATAACTGACAAACTCCAAAGGTTAAAACCTTTCTTTAAAGATGGAGTTAATTATTTGGATAACCAGGTAAGATTTCAAAAAGATGATGTGAGAGATCACATAGAAAGAGAAGTCATAAAGGGGGAGAGAGTGTTAGTCAAGGCCAGCTCTGATCATGCTAAATGGATATTTAATTCTATCAGAGCAACTCTTGGTTATCCTCCTCTTTGTGATGATGATAATGTTGCAGAATCTGGAATACATCCTTCATATCTTGGAGGTGAGCAACCTGAAGTAGCTCAAGTTATCTATCCTCCACCAGATTTTGACATGATACATGCTGATATACAGTCCATGTATAGCCCACCTGGGGCAAGGACAATGTCATTATAGAGAAAGTTGTTCAGCCAATATCTGAAGCTATGCAAGAAGCAATGCAGAAAGAAGAAGAGACTAGATTGTCTAAAAAGTGGTTTAGGGAGCAAGCTGAACAGAGACCTGACTTTGAGCAGTGGAGCCCCACCTCTAGGAACATTATTTTGACTGCATGGAAAGCTGCAAAAGATAACATTCAAGACAGGAACAAGTGGTTTTCTAAGGTTGAATGGAGAAAGCATGAGACAAGGCAGGAGGTTATAGTCCAATACAGAAGAAATGCCAAGATGGGAAAGCTACCTCCTACTGCTCAGGAGCCTAGCAAGTACTTTCCCAAGCCTTATCATTATTTTGAAAGGCAAAAGATTAAGGCTGAGTAACTTAAGAAGAAGGAGCTGAAAGGGAAGAAGCCTGCTGAAACTGAAGATGCTGAAGCTCCTATGCAAGCAAAGTTTCAGTCAGGAAAAGGAATAGTGATCAAAGATGCAGAACAAAAGTAGCATAGAAATTTTCTTAAGTTTATTATGTAATATTTTGATAATAAACATTCTGTAAACTTTTGAAATATGAATATGACAAAGTATTGGAACAATGTGTTGTGTGATAAATTTGCTGTGTGTTAAATTTATTTCATAGTTGTTTTGAGATTATGTCTTTGTATACATGTTTGAATGATACATGTTTATGGTTGCCCTGATTATATATTCCTGTTTTACATCATTTTATAATTTTATTATGAATGGTGTATATCATTGACTAAGGGTTATGACTTCTCCAAATAGGGGGAGATTGTTGGGTACATTGGTTCTAATGTACCTGATTTGAAGAAGTCTCACCCAACTCAATGATATACATCAAAATGTATTTGATGTGTTTTGAGTTTACTTGTGCAGGCTAAGTATTTACAGGAAAGAAGAAAAAGTTTCTAAGTCCATGTGTCGACACCAAGGAGCAAAGTGTCGACACTTAAGAAGACTTGTGTCGACACCCAGGCAAGCAGTGTTGACACTTGGAGTATTTGTGTCGACACCAGGGATGCTGAGTCGACACCAGACAGAAAGTGTCGACACAAGGAGCTGTGTCGACACTCAATGAAGAAGAATGCAGTGAAGTTGTGTCGACACATAGCAGTTGTGTCGACACCCAGTGAAACTGTGTCTACATCAAAAAGTGTCGACACTTGGAGGCTGTGTCGACACTCAGCAAAAGTCAGCAGAGACTAAGTATAAGTGTCGACACTCAGAACAATGTGTCGACACACAACAGAAGAGTCAACACTTGAAGAAAGTGTCGACACAAGAAAGAATGTGTCGACACTCAGCTGAAGACTCAACACTTGAAGAAAGTGTCGACACAAGGAGCTGTGTCGACACTTAGTAAAGATCAGCAAAGTTCAACAAAAATATTCTAAGTACAAGTGTCGACACTAAGGGAATGTGTCGACACTCAGCCAGAGTCTCGACAGAAGAAGAATGTGTCGACACCCAGAGCAATATGTCGACACTCAGCAAGTATCAACACTGAAGACATGTGTCAACACCAAGAAGCAGTGTCGACACTTAACAGATTCAACACATGAAGATGTGTCGACACAAAGGTGTTGTGTCGACACTTAGAAGAATTCAGCAAAATACTGAAGTACAAGGACTTGTGTCGACACTCAATTTCAGTGTCGACACATGAAGAAGAAGTAGTGTCGAGATATAAAATCTACAACACAAGGAGTTGTGTCGACACCTTGTAGGCTAGTGTCGACACTTAGACAACTTGTGTCGACACTTGGTCTATAAGTGTCGACACTTAAAGACAGAAAGTCTCGACACTTTCAGACAGTTACAGAATTTTCAAGAACTGACTGGATGACTTGACAGCTGCCATTCCAGCCGGTCTACTACACCTGTCAGAGTTGTCAGAAATAAGTTATGAACCGGACCAGCCGGTTACCATGAAGAAGGCCTATAAATAGGCTTACACTGTCAACAGAAGAAGTTGTTCAGATTGATTAGAAGATCAACACAACAAGTAATTCAAAGAAGATCTAGCTATCAAGTGAAGATCTAAGAAGTTGGAGAGAGAGAGAGAGAGCTCCATCCAAGAAATCAGTCGTTGGAACCAGGCTGAGAAGAAGGGTTCAGATTTATTCTGAATCTTAAGTAGCAGAGATCAAGGATCAACTGAAGAAGGGGTCAATCTTATTGAGTTCTACATTCAAGAAGCTTTGAAGAAAGCCAAGTCAGATTGATTTCAGCTGAGTTCTTCCAAGAACTCATCAAGAAACTCACAACTCTCCTCTCTTGTCTCTGAGTTGCTGAGTTAACATTATTGTATTCATATTTTCTTGTAGGATCCTTAGGGATCTGAGTCTTGTAAGCCTGTAATTATAAAGGCTGAGTGTAGGGCTTGAGTGCCTGAGTGTAGGAGATTGGAATCTCTGAGTGTAGGCCTATTGTGGCTGAGTGTAGGCCTTGGTGGCTGAGAGTAGGCCTTGGTGGCTGAGTGTAGGCTTTGTGAAGAAGCTGAGTTGTAGGGCGTTGGGCCTGAGCTGTAGGAACCTATTTTGGGGTTCTGAGATAGTGGAGAAGTTGGGCCGAATCTAGTACACTGCTAGATAGGCGAAGGGGGAAAGTGGATGTACCCAAACCTTGGGGAACCACTATAAAATTGTGTGTCTACTGTGTTCTGTGATATTCTATGATTGCTGTGTGATTGCTGTGTACAAAAGTAGATATAAATCTGTGTTAGATTCTGAATTCTGCCTAAAAAGTTAAAAAGATTCAAGTCACCTATTCACCCCCCCCCCCTCTAGGCGTTTAGGTACAATATCTTTCACGATGGCTAGTAGAAGTTTGGTGAAGGGGTTGTCTAAGTTGTCCTCCTTTGGTGACGAGCATGTTTGCGCGGGGTGTCAATACGGTAAGGCACATTGCCTTTTGTTTGACAAGTCACAAATAAGAAGCAAGCTACCATTGAAGTGCATACATGGCGACTTGATGGGACCAACGGTCACTACAAGCCTTGGTGGAAGGAGATACATTCTTGTCTTGATTGATGACTACTCAAGGTATACTCGGGTGTACTTCTTAAAGGAGAAGTCAGAAGCCTTTCGTTTGTTTGTGGAGTTCAAGGACTTGGTAGAAGGCCGGCTTGGCTTGCGGATCAAGAAGCTTAGAACGGACAACGGTGGTGAGTTCATATCCTCCGAGTTTTCTAACTTCTGCAGGAAGCACGGGATCCAACGAGAGCTTACTTGTGCTCACACTCCACAACAAAATGGGGTAGCGGAGCGGAAGATCTGTCATCTGACGGAGACCTGCAAATGCTGGCTTCATGCGAAAGATATTCCAAGGTCCTTTTGGGTGGAGGGGATGTCTTGTACTGCTTATGTCATCAACAAGATGCCACTCAGCCCTATCAGCATGAAGACTCCTTTTGAGCTGTTGCAGAAGGAGAAGATGAGTGTGGGACACCTTAGGGTGTTCGGTTCAACTTGCTATGTGCATGTCCCGGATGCTTCACGTACTAAGCTGGATGCGAAGGCAAGGAAGCTTGTCTTTGTTGGCTACGATGAGCGAAAGAAGGGATGGAAATGCATGGATCCTGCGACGAAGAAGTTCGTGGTGTCAAGAGACGTTGTCTTTGGCGAGCTGATGTCGTATGAAGGTGGCTCGGTTGAGCTAACCGGAAGTAGCAAGGTTGATGAAGCACCGGTGGTGGCTGCTGAAGGCTTGGAAGAGGAGCATGCTGTTTCACCAGCAACTCCTGTTGCTTCTAACTTTGAGGCTGAACCTTCTGGCTCAAGAGTAGGGGGAGCACTGCTCAAAGCTTTCCCCAAGTAGGAGTTGAGTCCGAAGAAGCAACGGAAGCAGTGAGCAAGGAGCCGACCCTTCGGAGATCGAAGAGGGTCATTAAGCCACCGGCTCGATACTGTGATGGGAATGCAGTGAGCTTTGTCTCCTGCTTCTTTGCAGGTCCTCTGGATGAGAGAGAGCCTGCAACCTTCAACAAGGACACTGGAGTTAAGGAGTGGGAAGATGCCATGAAGGAAGAGATTGATGCTCTGAAGAAGAATGAAACCTGGGACCTTATTCTCAAGGTTGATGGCATTACTCCAGTTACTTGCAAGTGGGTGTATAAGTTGAAGAAGAAGGCTGATGGGAGCATTGATAGATTCAAAGCTCGCCTGGTCGCTAGAGGATTCTCACAGCAGTATGAAGAAGACTATGAGGAGACGTTTAGTCCGGTTGCGAAGAAGACTTCAGTTAGAGTGGTGATGACCTTGGCTGCTAGTAAGGGATGGAGAATGTGGCAACTCGATGTGAAGAATGTCTTTCTTTACGGAGAGATTGACAAAGACATCTTCATGGATCAGCCACTTGGTTTTATTTCTGAAGATCATCCGGACTATGTCTGCAAACTCAGGAAAGCTCTCTATGGGTTGAAGCAAGCTCCTAGAGCTTGGTATGGGAAGATTGCAGAGTACTTGCAATTCTGTGGATACCTTGCTTCCAAATCGGATTCAAGCTTGTTCGTCAAGAAGAAGGGGGAGCTACAAGTCTTGGTCCTACTGTATGTGGATGACATGATCATCACAGGGAATTCGGAGGGGGAAGTAGCAAGGCTCAGGGCCGAGCTTACTATATGCTTCGAGATGAAAGACTTGAGAGAGCTTCATCACTTTCTCGGTCTTGAGGTGGAGAGGAAGGAGTGCGGGATTCTCGTTAGCCAAAAAGGGTATGCAGATCGCATTATGAAGCGGTTCGACATGGGCGAAGGGAAGAAGTGCTCTACTCCACTGGAACATGGGCAGAAGCTTCGACGAGATGAGGGAAGGGTTCTTCATGATCCCTTGGTGTTCAGGGCTCTTGTTGGGAGTTTGATCTATCTGATGATTACAAGGCCAGACATTTCTTATGCTGTTGGCCGAGTAAGTCGGTATAGCGCTGAACCAAGGCAATCTCATCTAGTGGCGGTAAAGCATATATTGAAGTATGTCAAATCAACTTCTGATATGAGACTTCTCTATATAAGGGACTCAGATTTTTCCTTGCTTGGGTACACAGATGCTGACTATGCTGTGATTCGGATGATCGGAGGTCGACTTCAAGTTACGTGTTCACTTACGGTTCAGCTAGCATCTCGTGGTGTAGCAAGAAGCAGGACTCGGTATCAGTCTCAACTACGGAGGCAGAGTATAAGGCTTCGGCCTTGGCTGCTCAGATAGCCATCTGGTTGAGGAGGCTTATAGAGGATGTTCATGAAGAAGTGCAAGGGCCAACTTTACTCTGGGGTGACAATGAGAGTGCTCTCAAGCTGGTAAACAATTATAACGCCCCGGTTTTTCTTTGTTTTGTTTGATATTGGATTGGCATTACGATGACACACTTCCGGCCCTTTGCCATTGTAGAGCGTGGTCTTAGCTCCTTAGGTTCCTGGTTGTAGCATGTTGGCAAGTTTTCCTCAACTAGCCGAAGTCTGTTTTGGTGACTCGGCTGGGCCTCTTAGGGAAATGCTTGTGTTTTGGCTTTGGGAGGTGTTAGCCCGAGTCTGCGATCGTAGGATGTTGTTTTCGACCTCACCGTTGTTTTCGTAGCATGGGTATTTTAGCTACGGTGCGAGTTCTGGTCGGAGTCCGGGATCGATCGTTTTCGTGTCGTTTCGACGATTGTTTTTGGTTAGCTGTAATATTTGTAATGTTTGATGTATTGTGCGTGGTCTGCTGTAGCTGAGCTTGTAGGCCGGTGCCTTAACTTTTGCTAAGGAGTTAGCAGGTTTCCTTTTTTTGTGTAAGTTTGGGTGACACGGCCTGGGTCACGGGCGTGACCCAGGGCGTGTCATGCTCGGGTAGAGCTCTTTTCCCTGTGGTCGACGGTTTCTGGTCGACGAGCGCTTTTGGTAGGAACATGGCCTGTGACACGGGCGTGTTACAGGGCGTGTCCCCCTTCGGTTCGTCGAGCTGCGCTCGACGGTCGTTAGGCGGTGTTTTGGTGAGAACACGGCCGTGTCATGGGAGTGTCGTATCGGACACGGGCGTGACACGGGGCGTGTCTCTCTGTTCGACGATCGGCGCTCCACAATCATTGGGCGGTGTTCGAGTTGGTACACGGCCTATGACACGGGCGTGTCACAGGGCTTGTCACCTGTTTCGTCGAGCGGAGATCGACTTTCGTCGAGTGGGTAGGTGTGTGAGTACACGCCCCGTGACACGGGCGTGTCGGGCCGTGTCACGGGCATGTCGGGGGCGTGTCCCGTGTTTCGTCGAGTGGAGGTCGACGTTCGTCGATTTAGTATACGCCCCGTGACATGGGCGTGCCGGACCGTATCACGGGCGTGTCTTGGGCGTGTTCCGTACTTTTCTCCTGAAATCATCTTTTGTTGCCGTGAACCGTTTTTCCTCCTCATTTTCTTCGTTCCCAAGTCTGGAGAGCTTCCAGCGGAAGGGTTTTGAGAGGAGGCGGTGGTTGTTTTGGCCGACGATTTTGGGAGGGTTAGAGCCCGTTTTTCTCGTGTGATAGAGGATTTGGCTTGCTCTCGTCTAGATCTTCCCTTCCATGTATGTTTTTTCTTGATTTAGGGTTTGATTCCAGGAATTGTAAATATCTGATTTCTTTTCTTCCCTCAAGTTTCAGCTTTGGTCTGCTAGGTGGCCGATCTTGCCGCCGGAGCCAAGCGGTGGTGTGGCTGTTGTTTTTCCGGAGAGGTAGAGGCAAGTGTCTCCTTTGCCCTTGCCAAATTATTCTAACTCTTGCCTGTTTCCATTTTCCTGTGCAATAACTCTGTATTCTTTATCTTTTTCCTCCATAGAAAGTTAGAACAATAGGATGCTCTTCTTTTCCTTCATGTTAGCCATAGGCTGTTACTTTGTTTGTCTTTTATTAAATCACTGTTCTCTCTTTTGTCTGAGGTTTGGTGTACAGTGGGTAGTTAGAGTTAAGGTGAGGCTGCGGTAGTGGTAATTTAGGTTTAGTTGCGGTAGTCCTGAGTAGTTAGGATGGAACGGCGGGTTGGGATTAAATTTCCAACTCTCTGTATTTTTCGCGTGTTGAGAGAGTGTAGGTCGCGGTCTAACTAAAACTTACGTTTACCCTAAGTGGAAAGCGCCGACAGCGTCGAGTGAGCCGAGTTCGCTCAACGTCGTCACCCAGTGTAGGATTTGCGGCTAAGTATCTTGACGTCACGTGAGTGGAGCTTACTCAGCGTCGCGTCGGGTGGGCTCGACATTTCTGTCTTGTGTTCATGTGTTCCTTAGGATTGTTAGTGTGGCTTTTCCCTTTCTCTAGGGGGTGGTATTGGGTGTTTGGCTAAGTTTTGCATGCCGACTCTTGGGTTGTGGCAGGTGGTGGAGTTTTGGTGGCCTCTGGAGGGGTGGTTTTATGTGGAGAGCCGTGGCCACCGCCTTTTGCCCCGGTTTGGGTTGGCGGGTGTGGGACCCTAGTGCTGCCACTGTTTGACCCCTTAGCCCTTTTTGGATCTGGTTTTGGTTATGTATTCAGATCCATGCTTTGACCACTGCCACTTACCCACGTGTTAGGACTGTTAGTCCCATTCCTGTTTATGATTTCGGTTTATGTCTTGTTGCTGTTGCAGACTCTTTGTAGGGCATGTTACTTTTATTGCTCGCACTTGGTGTGCTTTGCTGTGCTTTAGACATTACTCTTTTCTTACTGTCATGCCCTCTCTTTTGCTTATAGCAGTTTGTTGCCGGGTTGGTAAACCCTTCTTTTATTTGCTCATTAATCTAATGCTCTATTTACCTTTTGATTATTTTCTTGCTGAGGTGTTCTTTTCTTGAATGCCTCAGGTCCAGGTTGTAGCCAGTTCTGCGGCTAGTTCTTTGGAGGGGCTGGTTGGTGGCCTCTTGGGTAGCTGAGACAGCGGATCCCCGATTTTGTGAGGTAGTTCTTTACCTTCCTATATAGACATACATACTCACCAGTGGGTTCGTGTCAGGTTGTTGGCGCCCACTGGTGGCTTCTTGTGATCCTGGGTATGAACTTAAACTGCTGTTTTTGCCTATTTGTGGTTGTTTACTTGCTTCTGGGAAGGATTTATGCTAGGTTGCATGTTAGATATTTTAAACCCTAAAAGCATTATTATATGTACATCATGCATAACATATTTATAAAACGAAGACACTATATTTCCTTAGTGTAAAAAGACTATCTTTCCTATATATATCATATTCACTTTAGAGTCGTGCATACCATGAGTTGTCCCTCGGGGACACTTATGCTCATTTAGAATGTCAACTTAATTGAACCAAAGTATTTTCTGCTGCGTATAAATATACTTTTATTGTGGACTAGCTGATCCACCGTGCCGAGGGATGCGGCCTTTCAACATAACCGGTTTTCTTTCATAATTAATCAACGAACTTCCTTAAAATCAAAGGTCTGGAGTTTTGCCTGAGCGTGTACAGTTATCCCCTGCACGACGTGGCATCACGACACGTGTTTTCTCTTGCTCTGATACGATTTTATCGTTGAGAAAATACGAGTTGTGACAGTTGGTATCAGAGGGAGGTTGCTTGACAAATGGTCGGGCAACCTTTCCCTTGTTTGCATTAGTGGTTAGCGTCATACCATACACACACCGATATGTCATCAGCACGTCTTGGCTAAAGCACGAACACTACACTCATGAGCATAAAGAAGTATACGGGGAATATTATGTAGTATGGGATGCATAATATGTGTTCGTATATGGATCCACCATAGGAGGCAACATGTGAGGGTTATGTAGTATGGGATGCATAACCTCACCATATGAATGCGGCTAGCACGTTTTCTTTTATCGTTGCATGGGAATGTTATGTAGTATGGGATGCATAAAATTTTCATGTGTACGCCGCCCATGGCATGCATTACGGTCCTTTTTTTAGAATGCATAGCACATCATGCATAGCATAACATTTGATAATCACAACGTGCCAAGCTAAAGATTTGCAAGATGACATATGTACACACATGGTTTTGAGTCAAAAAGAGTACGAATACATGCATTCATGGTTTAGGCACATGAGTTAGTATGATGGTGGTGAACCATCTTAGGTTAAGCATAACATCATCATGATAAAAACAACTCCCAGAGCAAGTTTTGCAGTTGAATTTCATATTTAAGTGTGTTTGTCTGTACCGGGTAGTTTTGTTCTAGCTGTTGCACTAGGTTTTGTCTAAAGCTTGTGTGATTATAGGATGGCGAGACGTCCTGCGACGAGATAGACCCCCCAATCCGAGGGTGAGACGTCAGGAGCGCAGAGCGAGGCGTTGGTAGAAAACCTGCGGCAGAGCAATGAGGCCTTATCGAGGCAGGTGGTGGCTATGAAGCCTCAGATTCAGTCCCTTGTAGCAGTGGTGGCGGGACAGACCCCGAGAGTTCCGGACCCCGCTGAGGGGGTAGCTGTTCCTGCCCCTCCTGCTCCTCCCGTGCCTTTGGTGGTGGTGCCCCCGTAGATGCCGTTTATATCCCAGTTTCAGCGGCTGAGACCCCCTACTTATGATGGGCAAGCAGATTTCATGATTTTGGATGACTGGCTGATTACCATTGAGGAGATGTTCTCTTACTCAGGGATTACGGACGATCAGAGAGTGATGCTCGCTGCCTACCAGCTCAAGGGCTTAGCAAAGAATTGGTGGCTGAGGGAGAAAGAAAGCTTGGTGGCAGGATGCTCTTGGGAGTCATTTAAGGTGATGTTGTTGAGTAAATTTCTGCCTTCAGTCGAGAGGGACCGGCTGATGAATGACTTTCTCCATTTTAAGCAGAGGAAACTCACGGTTAGTGAGTATGAGATTGAGTTTAGTAAGTTGAGTCGGTTTGCCCCTGGTCTGGTGAGTGTTGAGGCAGACCGAGTTAAGCGATTTCTTGGTGGACTCAGAAGCGACATTCAGCAGTTAGCGAATGCCTACGGAGCAGTCAGTTATGCCAGCGTGGTTGAAGCTGCCTTGAGAGTTGAGGACATTGAGAATGCCAAGAATAGAGGCCAGCAGTTGAGGAAGGATAAGCGGAAGTCTGTTGGAGGGAAGAGCCCTCAGGAACTTGATGCTGTCTCGAGAAAGAGGAATTAAGAGGTTTGTAGTTTTGGTGGCCGGCCAGGCCACCCCGTTGAGAAGTGTTTCAAAAGGTTGGGAGCGCAGAAGAAGGAACAGGTGCATGCGATTCAGGGTGCTCCCAGAGGAGACTTGGTATGTGCCTTATGTGGAAGGAAGGGGCATGAGGCTGCCCGTTGCTGGTTAAAAGATAAGGTCTGTTTTCAGTGCGTCCAGAAGGGCCGTCTCAAGACAAAGTGCCCACAGTTCCAGCCTATTCTGCAGCCAGTACCCCTCCAGGCTTTGCCACCGCCTCAGCAAGTGGATAGAGGAAAGGGGAAGTTGAATGTGCTTTCGGCAGACGAAGCGCAGACTTCGACCCAGGTTATTTCAAGTTCGACTTCTCCCCAGTTGTTTCGTTATGTTCCCCTTTTTTTATGTAGTCTCGTTTTTGCATTTGTTGCCTTAGATGCGTGCGCTATTTGTAGGACGATTTAAGGTAAAGAACCGCTGGGCGCGCGTTCTCTTCGATTCTGGCGCTACCCACTCGTTTGTGGCTAGAGCCTTCGTGGAGCGGTTCAGTTTGGGCCTAGATCGTGTTGGTGGTGCCTTTTGCGTTAAGTTACCCTCTGGTGACTCTGTGGTTACGGACCTGGGTGTCCTTGATTGTCCGGTTTTGTTGGGGAATTTTCTAGCCAAGGCAGATCTGAAGGTGATTGACCTGGAGGACTTCGATGTTATCTTGGGCATGGACTGGTTGTCACGGTACGATGCTGTGATCCAGTGTAAGGGTAAGCGCTTGGACTTCGTCAAGGACAACGGTCAGCCAGGGAGCGTTTATGGGTATTCTCTCTAGGAGTCTCCAGTCATTTCTGCGGGGCGTGCTCGGAAGTTGCTTGATTCTGGTTGTTCTGCCTGTGTGGTCTCTCTGGTAGGGACAGTTGTTAGAGTGCCGCGTTTGGAAGAGATTCCTGTGGTGTGTGACTTCTCTGATGTGTTTCCTGATGATCTTCCCGGTCTTCCACCCGATCGAGATGTCGAGTTTGTTATAGATTTGGAGCCAGGCACGCATCCTATTGCAAAGGCGCCGTACCGGATGGCCCCGCGAGAGCTGGAAGAGTTGCGAATTCAGCTGGATGAGATGTTGGCAAAAGGTTTCATAAGGCCGAGTTCTTCACCATGGGGTGCACCAGTGCTGTTCGTTAAAAAGAAAGATGGGTCGATGAGGCTATGCATCGACTATAGAGAGCTGAACAAGTTTACTATTAAGAACATGTACCCTTTGCCTCGAATTGACGATCTGTTTGACCAACTGCGTGGTAGTGTCGTATTTTCCAAGATAGATCTTCGTTCGGGCTAACACCAGTTGAGGATTCGGGAGTCAGATGTTCCGTGGACGGCGTTCCGCTCTCGTCATGGGCATTTCGAGTTTTTGGTTATGTCATTTGGTTTGACTAATGCGCCCTCAGCTTTTATGGATCTGATGAACAGAGTTTTCAAGGACTTCCTGGATAAGTTTGTGATTGTCTTTATAGACGATGTTTTGGTGTATTCTAAAGATGCGGAGGAGCATGATCGGCATTTGCGACTGGTCTTGGCGACTCTGAGAGACCATAAGCTATACGCCAAGCTGAGCAAATGCGAATTTTGGTTGCCTCAAGTTTCTTTTCTCGGCCACGTGGTGAATAAGGAGGGAATATAGGTGGACCCAGAAAAGATCGATGTTGTTATGGAGTGGGCGAGGCCTGTTACTCCCAAAGAGATCAGAAGCTTCTTGGGCTTGGCTGGATATTATAGAAGATTTGTAGAGGGATTCTCCACTTTGTCTGCGTCGTTGACCAGGTTGATGCAGAAGAATGCAACCTTCATATGGGATGGCAAGTGTGAGGAGGCTTTTGAGGAATTAAAAAGAAGGTTATGTTCAGCTCCAATTTTGTCTTTGTCTACTGAAGATAGTGAGTATGATATATATGTGGATGCGTCGCATGTCGGACTGGGCTGCGTTTTGATGCAGGGCGGGAAGGTGATTGCGTACGGGTCGAGGAAGCTAAAGACTCACGAGAGGAATTACCCTACGCATGACCTGGAGTTTGCAGCTGTGATCTATGCGTTGAAATTGTGGAGGCATTTGCTATACGGCGCGCAGTGCAAGATTTTCACAGATCATAAGAGTCTGAAGTATGTCTTCACTCAGAAAGAGTTGAATCTGCGCCAGCAGCAGTGGTTGGAGTACGTGGCCGACTATGATGTTGAAATCCAGTACCATCCGGATAAAGCGAATGTGGTGGCCGATGCCCTGAGTCGGAAGTCAGGTAAGATTTTCAATCCCTCCGCCGAGCGTCTAGTGGAAGAGTTTCTTTTGATGGACATTTCTGTGGGAAGCTGCGATTCGCAGATTAGCTTGGTAGTGGCAGAACCTTCGTGGATTGCGCGTACGAGACTGTATCAGAAGGATGATCCCGACCTTCTGCATTTGTGTCTTCGAGCTGAAAGAGGTGAACTACCAGACTTCTCTATAGATGATGCGGGTACCTTGAAGTATCGTGGCAGGTTTTGCATCCCCGCAGTTGGAGATATCCGGGATATGGTGTGCAGAGAAGCCCACGGATCTAGTGTTGCCTACCATCCAGGGTCTACCAAGATGTATCATGATTTAAAGCAGATTGCCTGGTGGTATGGGATGAAGAAGGACATAACCATATTTGTTTCAGAGTGTTTCACTTGCAGGCGTGTGAAAGCCGACCATGGGAGGCCTGATGGCAAGCTGACTCCCTTGGAGATTCCGATGTGGAAGTGGGAGAGTATCTCGATGGATTTCATTACAGGCTTACCTTGATCTCCTAAGGGGCATGATTCAGTTTGGGTTATCGTAGACAGATTGATGAAGTGTGCTCACTTCGTACCATTTAAGATCGATTATCCGATGAGGAAGATAGCTGAGCTGTATCTGGATGAGGTTATTAGATTGCATGGTGTACCCGTGAGTATCATATCGGATCGAGACTACAGGTTTACGTCTCGTTTTTGGAAGAGCCTTCAAGAAGGGTTGGGTACAGATTTGAGATATTCCACGGCTTATCATCCGCAGACCAATGGTCAGACGGAGCGAGTGAATCAGATTGTAGAAGATATGATCTGATGCTATATTCTGGACCACGGAGGAGCGTGGGATGAGCGCTTGCGGCTTATGGAATTTGCATATAACAACAGTAATCAAGAAAGCTTGTAAATGGCTCCTTTTGAAGCTTTGTACGGGAGGCGCTGCAGGAATCCCTTGTTTTGGGCTGAGGTTGGCGAGAGGCCTTTGTTGGGTCCAGAAGCGCTCGAGGAGATGGATACTGTTGTGAAGCTTATACGGGAAAAGCTTCGGATAGCCCAGGAGAGATATGAGAAGAACGCCAACCGGCGTAGATCGGACTTGGAATTTGTGGTGGGGGACTCAGTGTTCTTAAAGGTCTCCCCGTTGATCGGAGTCAAGCGTTTTGGCAAAAACATGAAGTTGGACCCGAGGTTCGTGGGGCCGTTTCCGATTGTTGAGCGGATTGGGATATCAGCTTATAGGCTGGCTTTGCCCGCAAATTTCCCTGGCGTGCATGATGTCTTCCACGTCAGTCAGCTGCAGAAATGTGTGATGAATGGCAGGCAGGCTTTGGATTCTGTGCCTCAGTTGGAGCCGAATCTTTCTTATGTGGAGGTGCCTGTCCGCATTCTGGATTCTCAGGTTCGTGCGTTGCGGAAGAAGTCTATTCCTATGGTTAAAGTTTTATGGAGGAATCAGGATGTAGAAAGCCCGACTTGGGAATTGGAGTCGGCTATGAGGGAGGCTCACCCTCACCTGTTTCCCTGTTCTTGTGTCGGGTATGTTTTGTTTTATTTATTTACATATAACCTTTCCTGGCTCTTTCTCTCTCCTTCTTCATAGGAGTGTTGTGAGTAAAGTTTTGAGGCAAAACTTTCTTTTAGGGGGAGTGGCTGTAACGCCCCGATTTTTCTTTGTTTTGTTTGATATTGGATTGGCGTTACGATGACGCACTTCCGACCCTTTGCCGTTGTAGAGCGTGGTCTTAGCTCCTTAGGTTCCTGGTTGTAGCCTGTTGGCAAGTTTTCCCCAGCTAGCCGGAGTCTATTTTGGTGACTCGGCTGGGCCTCTTAGGGAAATGCTTGTGTTTTGGCTTCGGGAGGTGTTAGCCCGAGTCTGCGATCGTCGGATGTTGTTTTCGACCTCACTGTTGTTTTCGTAGCATGGGTATTTTAGCTACGGTGCGAGTTCTGGTCGGAGTCCGGGATCGATCGATTTCGCGTCGTTTCGACGATTGTTTTTGGTTAGCTGTAATATTTGTAATGTTTGATGTACTGTGCGTGGTCTGCTGTAGCTGAGCTTGTAGGCCGGTGCCTTAACTTTTGCTAAGGAATTAGCAGGTTTCCTTTTTTTGTGTAAGTTTGGGTGACACGGCCTGGGTCACGGGAGTGACCCAGGGCGTGTCGTGCTCGGGTAGAGCTCTTTTCCCTGTGGTCGACGGTTTCTGGTCGACGAGCGCTTTTGGTAGGAACACGGCCTGTGACACGGGCGTGTCACAGGGCGTGTCCCCCTTCGGTTCGTCGAGCTGCGCTTGACGGTCGTCAGACGGTGTTTTGGTGAGAACACGGCCGTGTCATGGGCATGTCGTATCGGACACGGGCGTGACACGGGGTGTGTCTCTCTGTTCGACGATCGGCTCTCCACGATCGTTGGGCGGTGTTCGAGTTGGTACACGGCCTGTGACACGGGCGTGTCACAGGGCGTGTCACCTGTTTCGTCGAGCGGAGATCGACTTTCGTCGAGTGGGTAGGTGTGTGAGTCCACGCCCCGTAACACGGGTGTGTCGGGCCGTGTCACGGGCATGTCGGGGGCGTGTCCCGTGTTTCGTCGAGTGGAGGTCGACGTTCGTCGAGTTAGTACACGCCCCGTGACACAGGCGTGTCGGACCGTGTCACGGGCGTGTCTTGGGCGTGTTCCGTACTTTTCTCCTGAAATCATCTTTTGTTGCCGTGAACCGTTTTTCCTCCTCATTTTCTTCGTTCCCAAGTCTGGAGAGCTTCCAACGGAAGGGTTTTGAGAGGAGGCGGTGGTTGTTTTGGCCGGCGATTTCGGGAGGGTTAGAGCCCGTTTTTCTAGTGTGATAGCGGATTTGGCTTGCTCTCGTCTAGATCTTCCCTTCCATGTACGTTTTGTTGATTTAGGGTTTGATTCCAGGAATTGTAAATATCTGATTTCTTTTCTTCCCTCAAGTTTCAGCTTTGGTCTGCTAGGTGGCCGATCTTGCCGCCGGAGCCAAGCGGCGGTGTGGCTGTTGTTTTTCCGGAGAGGTAGAGGCAAGTGGCTCCTTTGTCCTTGCCAAATTATTCTAACTCTTGCTCTGTTTCCATTTTCATGTGCAATAACTCTGTATTCTTTATCTTTTTCCTCCATAGAAAGTTAGAACAATAGGATGCTCTTCTTTTCCTTCATGTCAGCCATGGGCTGTTACTTTGTTTGTCTTTTATTAAATCATTGTTCTCTCTTTTGTCTGAGGTTTGGTGTACAGTGGGTAGTTAGAGTTAGGGTGAGGCTGCGGTAGTGGTAATTTAGGTTTAGTTGCGGTAGTCCCGAGTAGTTAGGATGGAACGGCGGGTTGGGATTAAATTTCCAACTCTCTGTATTTTTCGCGTGTTGAGAGAGTGTAGGTTGCGGTCTAACTAAAACTTATGTTTACCCTAAGTGGAAAGCGCCGACAGCGTCGAGTGAGCCGAGTTCGCTAAACGTCGTCACCCAGTGTAGGATTTGCGGCTAAGTATCTTGACGTCACGTGAGTGGAGCTTACTCAGCGCCGCGTCGGGTGGGCTCGACATTTCTGTCTTGGGTTCATGTGTTCCTTTGGATTGTTAGTGTGACTTTTCCCTTTCTCTAGGGGGTGGTATTGGGTGTTCGGCTAAGTTTTGCATGCCGACTCTTGGGTTGTGGCAGGTGGTGGAGTTTTGGTGGCCTCTGGAGGGGTGGTTTTATGTGGAGAGCTGTGGCCACCGCCTTTTGCCCCGGTTTGGGTTGGCGGGTGTGGGACCCTAGTGCTGCCACTGTTTGACCCCTTAGCCCTTTTTGGATCTGGTTTTGGTTATGTATTCAGATCCATGTTTCGACCACTGCCACTTACCCACGTGTTAGGACTGTTAGTCCCTTTCCTGTTTATGATTTCGGTTTATGTCTTGTTGCTGTTGCAGACTCTTTGTAGGGCATGTTACTTTTATTGCTCGCACTTGGTGTGTTTTGCTGTGCTTTTGACATTACTCTTTTCTTACTGTCATGCCCTCTCTTTTGCTTACAGCAGTTTGTTGCCGGGTTAGTAAACCCTTCTTTTATTTGCTCATTAATCTAATGCTCTATTTACCTTTTGATTATTTTCTTGCTGAGGTGTTCTTTTCTTAAATGCCTCAGGTCCAGGTTGTAGCCAGTTCTGCGGCTATTTCTTTGGAGGGGCTGGTTGGTGGCCTCTTGGGTAGCTGAGACAGCGGATCCCCGATTTTGTGAGGTAGTTCTTTACCTTCCTGTATAGACAAACATACTCACCAGTGGGTTCGTGTCAGGTTGTTGGCGCCCACTGGTGGCTTCTTGCGATGCTGTGTATGAACTTAAACTGCTGTTTTTGCCTATTTGTGGTTGTTTACTTGCTTCTGGGAAGGATTTATGCTAGGTTGCATGTTGGATATTTTAAACCCTAAAAGCATTATTATATGTACATCATGCATAACATATTTATAAAACGAAGACACTATATTTCCTTAGCGTAAAAAGACTATCTTTCCTATATATATCATATTCACTTTAGAGTCGTGCATACCATGAGTTGTCCCTCGGGGACACTTATGCTCATTAAGAATGTCAACTTAATTGAACCAAAGTATTTTCTGCTGCGTATAAATATACTTTTATTGTGGACTAGCTGATCCACCGTGCCGAGGGATGCGACCTTTCAACATAACCGGTTTTCTTACATAAATAATCAACGAACTTCCTTAAAATCAAAGGTCTGGATTTTTGCCTGAGCGTGTGCAGTTATCCCCTGCATGACGTGGCATCACGACACATATTTTCTCTTACTCTGATACCATTTTATCGTTGAGAAAATGCGGGTTGTGACAACAATCCAGTGTGTCACGCCAGGATCAAGCACATTGAGATCGATCACCACTTCATCAGGGAGAAGGTGTTGGAGGGATCTCTGTTGGTCGGGCATGTTCGGAGTGAAGACAATCTTGCTGACATCTTTACAAAGCCAATGTCGAAGGGGCCCTTTGAGCGCTTGTGCAGCTTGCTGGGCTTGATCACCACTTCTCACTTCAAGGGGGAGTGTTGAAAATTGTGAAGTGGAAGTGGTTGATGGGACAGGCCGGGCAGCCTGGGCGGACAGCATTGGAGGACTGGGCGGACTGGGCGGACTGCGGCCTAGTGATAAGTCTAGTGAAAGTCGGATGTTCTGAGCGGGTTGTTTGCATGGAGTCCGCGGACTGTGCGACATGATATCTGCAGATAAGGCGTTGGCTGTTTGGTTGAGCCAAGGAGCGGCCTGAGCGGACAGAGGCTTGCGGACTGGTGCATTGCTCAGTGGCCGCATTGCAAGCTTGTGCATTGGCGGTTTGGCTCATGTCCGCGGGAAGCTTGCGGACTGGCGTGTTCGCGGTTGTGTTGTTGCGGACTGGGCTTAGAGCTTGGCTGTGGCCTTATCGAGCTCTGGTGTTACAGCAGGTGCTTTGCTGTGGAGGTCTTCGGCGGACTAGTGTATGGAGTCCGGGAGGTGGCCGTTGCTTTTGGGCAGGTGTGTGAGTAGCTTGCGGACTGCTGGCGGTCTGTGTGCTTGGATGTTTGGCGGACGGAGCTATGTCCGCCATGCTCGCATTTGGCCTTTGATGGTTCTAGACTTGGGCACACTCTGTGCCAAGACCAGGGTGTCCGCAGTATCCGCCAAGTCCGCTGTTGACCGGGCGGACTGTTGCTAACTCTGCCTTTGGTCGAGGACTTGTGGAGGATGGAGGCTTGTCTTGTTCTATGCGGACTGCCTCGGGGTTGTGCGGACAGCCATTGAAGGGGGTTGCTGTCCTGCAGTGGTTGTAGGCTTTGCGGGCTGATGCCTTGTCCGCATAGCTTAGGCGGACTGAAGAGGGTTCGCCAAAGTTGCCTTGCTCCTAACGGTTTATTCCTTGGTATCCGGTTAAGTCCTTACGGACTCGGCGGACGGTGTTTTGCTATCGCGCGGGCTAGGGCGGTGTCGCTATCTCTAGGGAGGTGACCACACTACTCACCTCGCCTATAAATAGGACCCCCCTGGCACATCTACAGTAACTTGAGTGAACAGTAAGTTGGGTTGGGCGAGAAGCTGTGGTCTCAGTTTTCTGTCCGCGCGGATTGATTCAGAGCTGACGGTTTACTGTGTGCAGGTCGCGCGGGTAGCTTCAAGGACTCAGGAGTTTGGCTTTGACTTCGGTCAAGTACTTGGAAGTGTGCGGTATATGCGGATTCAGCAGGTCGCTCTGCGGCTTGTCAGTTCTGTTTCAACTTTGCCAGCTTCAATAACCTGTCCGCCGGGATCAGGCGGGTAGGCGGTATGTTCCTCAGTTCATCAGCAGGAGGTGAATAACGGTGTGTCCGCGCGGCCTCGCGGCTTCGGCGGCCTCCGTATCTATTCGGTGGATTGCAGCATAGCTCGGGCGGCTTCGGCGGACTTGACGACCTCGGCGGTCTCGACGGTCTCTGGTGTTGTCCGCCCGGCTTGTTTTTGTGTAACTTTCTGTGATAGCTTGTGTACTAGCGAAATCATGTCTCGCTACGTATACCTCGCCCTGTAAAGAAGTGGATTTATAAAAGATTTGCTTGTGCTTGCATTGTTGGTGTTAAACCTTGATCCTTGGTTTTCCGCTGGTTCAGAGTGTGAACTGAGTAGTTTCGAAGATATTAATTTGACGTTTGTGCTACCTTGCTGAACACTTTGAGAAAATTCAACAGACTTGAGGTCCTGGTGAGTGTAGACTGTAGAGCAGAATTTTTACCTCCCGACAAGACAACGTGAAGAAGGTCATGGCCGTGGCTTTCCTAAATCCATGGAAAAACTAAAAAAAAGGTCTCGTTAACCAAGAATTTCGAGTCGCAGTCTCTACCAGCATCATCTTCAAGGAAGGCCATGGCGTCGGCTTCGTGTAATTCCCTAAAATAATTGAAGGAGGTCTGGCTAATGATGAATTTCGGAGTTCCACTCCCTCCCGGCAAAGCCATCGTGCAGAAGGCCATGGCTCTCATCGGAAAAGCCACATCACGAAACGATATCCTCCGCGCCCACGCCTTTCTCGTCAAGACTTCCTTCGACCGCAACATCTTCGTGCTGGCCAAGTTTCTCCGCTGCTGCGTAGAACGCGCTTCTCATCAAGCCATCCTTCACGGACGAGCCCTCTTTGTTCAAATACTGTTCCCAGACACTTTTATTTGGAACACTCTCATCCGTGCCTACCTTCTTGCTCGCATTCCAGGTGAATCTCTGCGCCTTTTTCGACAAATGTGTAGAATTTCTGGAAGCATCACTATCGCTGATAGTTACACATTCTCCATCTCTCTTCAGGCATGCGGGAGAGTGGAGAAGCTCACAACGGGCTCTATTATCCACGCCCATGCAGTAAAGCTTGGCTTTTGCTCTGATTTATTTGTGCAGACAGCGCTTGTGGAGATGTATGGGAAATGCAGGGATCTCTTGCATGCAAGACTTGTGTTTGACGATATGCCCGAGAGAGACTTGGTTGCGTATAATGCCATGCTAGCTGATTACTTGAACTGTGGAGATATGTTAGAGGCCGGGCGCCTATTTGCGGAGATGCCTGAGAGAGACTTGATTTCCTGGAACACAATGATTCATGGCTATGCCATGAGTCGTGATCTTGGTTCTGCACGGGATGTATTTGATAGAATGGAAGATAGAGATTCTATTTCCTGGAGCTCAATTATATCTGCCTATGCTCAATGCAGGAAACCCAGTGTGGAGTTGAAGTTGTTTTATGAGATGCAATTACATGGCATTGCGCCTGATAGCGTCACAATGCTTATTGTTCTTTCTGCTTGCGGAGACTTGGGTGTCTTGGGCATGGGCAAGGAAATCCATAGATTGATCAAAACCGATGGGATCACAGTAGATATCAAGCTTGGAACTGCTCTGATCGACATGTATGCTAGGTGCGGTGATATAGAGAATTCTCTTGGAGTCTTTAATTCAATGGATGAAAAGGATGTTCTTGCTTGGAGTGCAATGATTATTGGTCTTGCGAACCATGGACTGGGTAAAGATGCTTTGGATCTCTTCTCTAAGATGGTTTTGGAGGGTATACGACCAAATGACATGACTTTCGTTGGTGTGCTCAGTGCTTGCAATCATACCGGTCTTCTAAGTGAAGGCAAGGCATATTTTAATTCCATGAGTAAATTATATGGAATTGATCCTAAAATGGAGCACTATGGATGCATGATTGACCTCTTGGGTAGATCGGGGCATATCGAAGATGCTAGAAAGCTTATAACACACATGCCTTTTGAGCCCGATGCAGTTGTTTGGAGGGCGCTACTCGGTGCATGTCGAATCCATAAAAATGTAGATTTAGCAGAGGAAGCTATAATGAATCTTATTAGCTTAGAGCCTTGCGTTTATGGGCATCATGTGCTTTTGTCAAATGTATATGCTCAGGCCAATCAATGGGATGATGTGGCTAAAGTGAGGAGTAGGATAAGAAGAAAAAGCATTCCGAAGGTTCGTGGATGCAGTTCGATTGAATTAGAAAATATTGTTCATGAGTTTGTTGCTGGTGATAGTTCACATTCGAGAAGCAATAAAATCTATAAAATGTTGGAGGTGTTGAACGACCCATCAAGAAAAATCAAGTTTTAGACCAATGAATAGATTAGTTTACGAGATGTTGATTAAGAATGAATCGTGAGAAGTTGATAGTCTCCTTTGGATTATCCAGCTTCTTTCTGAAGTCCACACTTCACATCATGAAGAATCCCCATGCATGTAAAGATTTTCACTTGACTTCTAAACTTATCTCTTTTACCTATGAATGGCAATTGATATATAGGACCAGAATGATTTCCTTATTTTAGTAGAATCGAGTGTTTTTGTATTGATTATTGGTGGTGTTATACTTTTTTTGGACAACTAATTAATTGCTAATGGAACTTGAATCAATTGAAGATTAAGTCATTTTGTCCTAAAGATTGCGGGGAATGGAGTTGGAGTCTATGTTACATCAAACTAATTTTTTTACATGTTACATCAAACTAATTTCTTTACATCATAATAAAATGTGGATTCGGCAATGCTTGGACTTCAGAAAACTTTTATTCTGATAGAGGTATCTTGAATATAAATCAAGGTGCTCACAAAGGTAAGGAGATACCTTTAAATGTTCTTTAACTAATACAACGAGCGTCTTGTTATCCTAATTTGGCCGAACTTGTTCAATTTTATGTACAATAACTGTAGAGATTCGATAGCATGCTTAAGAAAGTGAATTTGTAGCATGCTTGATGTGACTTAATTGTTCGCACTGAGGGGTTACAATGGAATTATTTTGACAATATGAAAGCCTTAAGCCATTTAGCTTTATGGAATGCGATGTTCCATGGTTGCAGAAACTTAGGTATTCTATCTAGTCATGTGTCTTGGTTTGTAATTTAGTGAGGTTGAAGACCACAATTTGTATTTTGAAGACGGAAGAGTGCGAGGGATGAGGAGACGAGGGCATGCATCTCCTCTTTCATTGCAAATCTGCATCATAGAATCTGAGGCGGAAGCGGGCACTGGTAGAGGCGGAGCCTTAGTAGCCTATACACGGGAGGAGCGTCGGTGGTACAGGTGAGGGAAATGAGATATCAGAGTATCAGGCAGAGGAACAGGGATAAGGAGACCCTGTTCCTGGGACGCAGGAAGTTGTGGTGGTAGAGGAGGGAGAAGAGGAAGAGCAACATCCGTATCACCAATACTCTCCATATCACCAGTACTCTCCCCCTGACGAAGAGTATGAGTCGATGACAAAAAATAGGATTTCTCTTCCCGAAAAGTAACATTCATAGTGCAATAGATATGCCCAGAGGGAGGGTGGTAACACCGATACCCTGTCGTCATGAAAGAGTATCTGAGGAACACGCACCGAAGAGCCCGAGGATCCAATTTGTCTCGGTGGAGCAAATGAATCTGTACAAAACATACACATCCAAAAACACGAGGAAGCAGGTGGGAAGTATAAATCACAGTCATGGTAGGCAGCCGATCTAGGGGAGTAGCATAGTTAATCACACACGAGGGAAGCCAATTGATAAGGTGGGCAGCGGTAAGAACCGCATCACCCCAATAGGACTTGGGAAGGTGCATAGCACCCAGAAGACAATGGGCGACATCCGATTAGTTTACTTCCATTTGTTGCATCATTTTGGAATTATGGATTTATCAAGATATTAAGGTTCCGTTTGGGAGGACTTATTTTCACCGGTCAAGCGGTTACGACCGCATGAACCCAACCTTAATTAAGATTAGGTTCATGCGGTCTTAGCCACTTGACCGGTGAAAATAAGTCCTCCCAAATGGAGCCTAAGATTGTTTGACATGGTGGTGGTGGTGGTCGTGAACATGTGGGTTAAATTATCATTTGTTAACACCCACCAAAGGAACTTCATCCATTTAAACATAAAAATGGATTAAGCTCCTTAAGTGGGTGTTAACGAATAACAATTTAGCCCCCATGTTCTCCCACCACCGTGCCAAACGGAGCCTAAGACTTGGATGAATATGATATTGTCTATTCATGAAAGAGTGCATTATGTTCTCTAGATTCCGACTATTTTAGGCATATTTTTTATGATATCGAACATGAAATGCCGCACTCATGTTATCACTAAATTCGTATGCTGGGCAATCTTCATTGAGATATTTTATCTATTTTTGAACCAAACAATTTGAATGATTAAACTTTGCATTGTTAAGTACCATGGATATTTATCACACCTTGAAGATATCATGTGATTGATATTTTATGGTAGAAGATGCATTTTTGTGGAGTGTTATCATGGCAGCAAGCACCCCATCCTTGATATTGCTAAGCACATCATGATTTCCTTTTTCTACAATCCTCCCATTTTTGAAAATGCAGGATCACTATTCTTCTTGATTGAAGTGTTCTATTAACCATAAATTCATCTAATGCATCTTGAACAACTAGCACAGATTCGGCATCTATAAAACTGGTTGCATCACCAAGAAGTAGAATCTTTGCTTTTAGCCACCCGAGAGTTGAAGGCCCCACTCTCCCACCATTGTGTCCTAGCCCTACATATATTGACATTGTCATGAGTGTCTTACCGTATATGTAGGAATTCAAAAAAAAAAAATTTGTGCATGATCATATCTTTGCCACCCGAGAGCTGAAAGCCTCACTCTCCCCCACCATTCTCATGATTCATGAGTGTCTTATCTTATATATAGGAAGGCAAAAAAATAAATTGTGCATGATCATCTTTTTGTCCTCAGGTTTTTAACAAGAATTAAGGAGCAGGCAATTGGGTGCTTTCCCAGTTTAAAAAATGTGAAGGTGGAGAATTATCATTTCTGTCATTCATTACTAGTTTACTGCAAAGATTATTTTGAAATATTTTTCATTTATTATTGTTGCGAGTCGCCCGATTTTCCTTCGGTCCAGAAAATCGGACCTCTTAGCCCTGATTCGGATTGGGCGCACAAATAGTCAATAAAAAACCAGACAGCAATGACAAGAGGCTTTTTTTTTATTGTGGAGATCTAGAAAGGGTGAAAAACCACGTGGCCGAATATGTGCCGGTCCAAAATCCACTATTTAGCTTTGTTTACAGATGTTTCACGTTTTTCGGAGGGTGACATGCCACCTTTCCGTTACAAACTACAAGTACAAAGAGATGAAGGAAAAGCCAAGTCCACAGAGTTTCCACGATGCATCCTTGAGAGCGCCCGTGAGAGCATTCTTTTGTGCCTTCTTCCGGGCTCACTGAAGCGTCCAAGTGAGTGTTGAGCGTTGTTGAGCGGACTAGAGAGTGTGTAGAGCAAATCTCGAGCGAAGGTACTGTTGGGTCCATTGCCCACAATATCCCAGATTTAAAGAAGTCAATTATGTCAATGATATACATAAAGTTGTATTTGATGTGTGGTTAAGCTCATGCATGGAGCTTGTCTTTGAAACATTGATAGAACAGGTATTCAAAGTGATAGGACATGTGGACACAAAGATAGATGCTCGACAGGCAGCAATTTGCCTATGTCCACATGCGTTGATTGAAGGTTACTCCCAAGCTGTCGGGGTGTGTGAATGCGTAAGCCTAGTTATACAAGTTGCTCTTGAAGTGTTTTATTCTTACTGTTTAGGTTAGCACAGGACTGCTCAAGGTATTCCCCGTGAAGGGCTCTCGAAGGCACTAGGAACTACGATGAGATTACGCCTAAAGCTCCCTTTCGCAAGACACTTATTATTATTGGTTTCTATCATGTTTCCCAAACCCTTACTTATTGTACTGGATCTAACCCTAGAGTATTTGACACTCCTCCCCTCGGAAAAGACGATCTTTCGTCGATCCCGAACACCACTTAACATTAGCCAAACCAACACCGTACTCATCCTATCTTCCAATGGTAAACTCATTTTTAATTATCCAACCAGCAAACATCTAATCTCTAACTCATGTGCCCAAATTTATATTCCAAATTAAATTCTGCAGTTTTACTAAATGCAAACCAACCCAAGCTATATGACGTGTAAAACAAGAAGTACTCAAAATATTCATCCAGTATCCCTATAATAATTATTGGGGGTCTATCATGATATGTTTGGCCTAAATCCAGAAATTCATATTTTTTCTAGTTTATCTGATTATTTATTTAATTATTCTGGTAATCCAAAAAGCCCAAGTTTGAACACGATGTACCAACACCAGACAAGTAAATGCTCCACAAACTTTAGGATAAATATAATATGACTATTGAACATAAAATCCAAAATTTTTCAACTCTTCAACAAGATTTAAGCCCCTAATTAATTAATTCAATAAAAACACAATAAATGGAAATAAATAGAGAAGTGCTCTAAAATTATTCACAAATTACAAAAAATTTACCAAGGCTATAGTATGATCTTAAATCCTCACTGTCCAAGTTTCATAGCATTTTAAATTAGTTTAATCATAATTTTATCAAAATCATCCTTAGGGGCAATACAAGGATTATAACTACAAGTACAAGCTAATTTCTTCCAAACACCCTACAATAATTTCCACAGGCTCCTACTGACCCTAAGACTACTCTACCCAAGTTTCATCACTGTTCAATAAGTTTTAGTAACCTATTTTATCTCTATAATTTTTGTGCCCTAAACTAGGGTTATGGTTTAGAGGGATCTACCCTTTCCCAAATCTCATAATATTTTTAGCAGAGGGCTTTAGGTAACCTAGCATCCTCCCTACCAAATTTCAAGCTAAATTATGGTCATTTGACCTCATTCCCTTCACAAGGCATAAAAGTCCTTTCTTAGGGTTTGACCTTAAGTCGTAAGGCAAATTCACTCCAATCTACCCCATTTTCCAGGAGTGGGTGATAGAAGTCATGTCAAGTCAGTGGCCCCAATTTCATCCTCTGTTGAGGTGAGATGGCCACTCAAAACCTAAATTGCCCATTTGACCAAAATGCCCTATTATGGCAAGGCTAGGATTTGCTTGTTTTCTACTCAAACCAACTCCAAATGAGGTGAAATCTTAACCAGGGCTTTATAATGACCCTAGGCTCCTCTGACCATAATTTGAAAGAGGTTGGATGTTATTTGGACCCTAGGTTAAATTACCCTAGTAAAATTAAATAATTTCAACAACTATAGGAAAAGTGTCCCCAAAAATTCTCATCTTTGGGCACGGCCTAGATATGGTCTAGGGTGAGTCCTTGTCCAAATTTCAAGTCATTTGGACCAGAGATGAGTTGTGGGCACCTATTTTAAACTCTAACTTGTCTTAGGTATAGGCCCCACAAAAATGAGTGCCCTAGTCAAACCCGACACCAAAATTGGTTCAAACTAATTTTGGCTTGTAGTAGACCCTTTGTGCTACAAATTTCATGTTGACTACTTCCTTTGGCTTAGCCTTTAGGTATTTTTAATAATTAAAAACATTAAATGCAAAAAGTGTGACAAAAATGAAATAAATATACACATAACCTATAGTTTAATATTAGGCCAGCACGAATCTTGGCGCACTTTTGGACGGCATCCCGGCATCGTCCCCCCGCGCCAACGGTCGGATTCATCCTTCCTGGAGCACTTTCTACACGATGTCGTCGGCCATCCGACCACCTCCCCGGCCGGCCACCGCCACCACCACCTCCGTTGAGGTGGTGGCTAGCGCCAGGCGGCGGCACAACCGCCGGAGAGGCCTATTCCGGCGATCCCGAGAGTTCGTTTTTCTCGGAAAAATCATGAAAACGTGAGCTTCAATCGGGCTCAATTGAGCCCGATTTTCATTCTAAAACATCCCTACGATCTATCCACAGTGAGAGAGGAAGGGGAGGACCTTGCTTGCAGCCTGGAGACGCATTGATCGCCGGGAAGCCATGGTGGTGGCGGCGCCGCTTGGGTTTTTGCAACTACACAGGGAAGCGCTGAAGCTTTTAAAATCATCAGATGGGGAAGGGGGGGTGTCATGGCATCAATGGCATTAATGGTCATGAATGGCTTGTCTCGGCCATGGTGATGGGGGAGGGGGGTTAATCTTCCTTGGGGTGGCCAGGAAATGGCTGGAAACTTCTCCTCTCCTCCAGAGGAGTTGAATCCAGCCACCAAAGGTGGCCCTTGGCCTCCCCATGCATGAATGGCCTTCTCCTTCTCCTTTCTCTCTCCTCCATTAAAGGGAAGGTGGAGTTTTCTCTCTCCTGGTCATCAAAGCCGAATTTTTGGTGTCTCCTCCAGCCTATTGGCAGCCCACTAACTAATAATAATAATAAAAATTAGGTTAGCCCAAGTGGTGGAAATGAGTTGAGGTTGGGTTAGCCCATTTAGGCTAATTTGACCTAACACTAGAATAGAGTTGATCTTGGTCAACATGACCATTTGAGTTGACCACAATGGGTCCTTAATGACTCATTGGACTCCCTTAAGGTCTAGGAATGGTTGGGTAGGGTTGTCTTGGCACTTTGGAGGTCACCTACCCTTAGGAAGGTACTTTGACCAAATTAGGGCTAGAGTTGACTTTGGTCAACCTAGACTCTTGGTGTTGGAACACCCTATTACTGATTTGGGCAAGGATCACTATGTCTCTTAGGAAACCTGTTTTGACCTCATTGTATAGATCTAAAGGTCAATTAGAATTTAGGTTGGGAAGCTGCCCTCAAGGCCAGAGTTTTTCAGTTTTGGAGACCAAGTCATTTCGTCGAGCTCAGTACGACGAATCGTCGAACTTCATTCAACGATCGTTGAGCTCACTTCGACGAATCGTCGAACTCCATTCGACGATCTCTGAGCTCTACTTCAACGACTCGTCAAACTCCATTCGACGATCTTCGAGCTCAGATCGACGATCTTGACTCCAGTTTGTTTCTCAGTCTCTAAGCTCAGTTCGACGATAGTTGAGCTCAGATCGACGATCTCTTTTTCTGTCCAAGACCAGTCTCTGAGCTCAGTTCAACGATAGTTGAGCTCAGTTCGACGTTTTTCTGAAGAGTTCAACGTTTTTCAAGATTCAAATTTAGACAGCTGTGGAATTATTGTCAGCATTTAATTCAGAGATCTTGTAGCCGTTTTTAATCACTCTGGAGCAAGTTTCAAGAGATTTTCAAGGAATGTTTTATTGGACTTTCCTTTAGAAGACAAATTGCAATTAAGGAAGTAATTAATGACAGACTAACGACTATCTTGGACAAAGGATCATTTCTATTCAAATGAAAGGAATAAAAGACATTCATTCTCTGCAACAAAGAATAATAACAACTTCTGCAACAACTCTTAAAACAACAATTACACAAGAGAAAGAGAGAGTTGCAGACATTCTCAGTCTCAAGAATTCAGACAAGAACACATCACAAAAGGAGATCAACCAACTGAAATTTTTCAGATCTCTCTTGATTCAAGTGTTCAAAGGCCATCATCATTCAAGACTCCAGACATCACACATTTTAGTTACTACTGAAATCATCTTTTGCTGGAGATCAAATCATCTGAAGGCCTATCACCCTACTGCAAAGCTTCACTTCCTGAGCAACTACAGATCTCAGGGGGAGCTTTGACAACATCCACTATCTTCTCTCTGACTGTTGACAGAGAAGATCATCTCACCCCTCTCTCTCTCTCTGCTGTAAAGGGTTTTTCAAACTCTCTTCAAAAGTTTGTGTTTGGTTTCTGAGACCTTATCAACACTCAGTGGTGGCAAGACACCTGATCAAAATATCTGGTTTGGTTTTTGAGCACCTTATCAAAAGCTCATTGGTGGCCAGGAACCTGATCAACTCATCCATACAGTGGATTCCTACCTAGGGTGGTAGAAGAGTGGATGTACCCAGGTTGATTGGCGAACCACTATAGCTCCTTGTGTCATCTGGTTGCTTGTCTTTCTTTTTGTTTCTGGCTGTGGTTTGTGATTAGATTGATTTGTAGATTGTGATTGATCTTTGATTATTCTGTGTTTAGATTTACTTTATAGTATTTGCTTCCCTGTTCACTTAGGAATACAACAACAGTTGTAAAAAGTTTTTAGCAAGCACCATACTCTTTTCACCCCCCTCTAGAGTATATCAGATCTAACTTGCTCTTTCACTTGGGTTGACCCCAATGGGTCCTTGGTGACCCATTGGCCTCACTTTAGGGTTAAGAGGGCATGGGTGGGGTCCACTTGGCTAGACGAAGGTCAATTGACCCTAAGTAGGCTAGTTTGACCCATTTAGGGTTAGGGTTGACTTAGGTCAACTTAACCACTTTGAATGCCCACAGTGGGTCCTTAGTGACCCTATGGACTTCCCAAGATGTTTGGGGTGTTGTGGTAGGGTTCTGGGATCAAGGTGTAGCCCTAAGGTCAGACCTTAGGTTTAAATGTTGAGGCTGAGCTATAGGCAGACCAATGTGATTTTTACCTTGGCCATTGTTCACTTGGTCCTTTGAGCTTTTGGTTGTTTTGTCATGACCTAGTCATGACAAAACAAAATACTAGGGGTCTAGTTGTTTGGGGGATGTTATAAATCCCAATATATATATATATATATAAATTCGTCCCCGAAATTAAAGTTGAGCCTGCGGGGGTTTCTACAGAATAAATAAAACTTGTAACATACCTAAGGTTTAAGGTATACGTGACTCGAAGAGCTCCGGATACTTTTGCTGCATCAAGTCCCGTGGCTCCCATGTATGCTCCTCCTGCCCATGGTTTCTCCACAGAACCTTGACTAGTGGGACCTTCTTACATCACAAGACCCGCAATGCCGTGTCGTCGATCCTGATCGACTCCAAGCTGACTGATCGATCTGAGGCTACCAGACCGTCGGCTGTGGATATCAACTGCTCGGGGCGTAGTAGATCCCTCCGTATTGAGGAGACGTGGAAGACATAATGCAATCCTGCTAACTCCGGCGGTAGCTCCAGTCTATATTCCAAGGGGCCGATCCGCTCCAGGATCCTTTAGGGCCCTATATATCTCGGACTGAGCTTCTTCCGCCCGCGAACCCGCAAGACCCCATGCATCAGTCGTATCTTCAAGAAGACCCGGTCTCCTACTTCGAACTCCACCTGAGATGTCTCGCATCGTAATATTTGGCATGCCTGCTCTGGGCTTCCAGCATCCTGTCCCGGATCAACCTAACCTGAGCATCAGTATCCTCCACAAACTCCGAGTCGAGTGCCTGAGGATCTTCATCTTGAATCCATGATAGTGGGGTCCTGCACCTCCGTCCATACAATGCCTCGTAAGGGGCCATGCTTATACTGGACTGATGGCTGTTGTTGTACGAAAACTCGATCAGCGGCAGCAATCTCTCCCAAGGCTCGCCGCGGTCCAAGATACATAGGTGCAGAAGATCTTCTAGGGTACATTTGGTGCGCTCCGTCTGTCCATCGGTCTGAAGGTAAAAAGCCGTGCTAAATGTCAACCGAGAACCCAGACGGGCCTGAACTCTCCTCCACTCCTTGGACGTAAACTGCCCATCCTGATCTGAAATGATCATCCTGGGTACCCCATGATAGCGCACAAACTGCTCGATGAACCTCTGCACTAATACCCTGACCTGAGAGTCCTTCGCCACTGGAATAAATCTGGCCACCTTCGTTAGCCTGTCCACTATCACCCAGATCGAGTCATTCCCCGCACGATACCGGGGTAGCCCAAGTTTGAAATCCATGGCTATATCCTCAAACTTCCACTCCGGCACCGGAAGTGACTGTAGTAAACCGGCTGGATTCCTGCACTCAGCCTTTACGAGTTGGCAAGCCTCGCAATGTGTCACAAAATGCGTGATGTCCTTCTTCATGCCTGGCCAGAACATCGTCCTCTTGAAATTTGCTGTCATCTTGGTGATTCCCGGGTGCACCGAGTATCTGCTGTAATGTGCCTCCGTCATGATGCCCTCCCGAATCTGGCCTACTGTCGGTATGTAGACCTTACCTTTGAAACATAAGAGCCCATCCCTCAAGGAGTAATCCCTTGCCGTGCCTTCCTTCAAGGCCCTAAATATTGGCTCCGCTCTCGCATCCAGCCTCTGCCCGTCTCGGATGCGGTCTTGAATGTCATCGGTGGCAGTCATCGACATCAGGTACTACGTATAAAGCTTCGGGTCATCCTCGGACACTAGATATATATGCATCTTCTTAAACGACTCCACCAACTCCAAGGCCATCAACTGCGGGCCTACTCCTGACGTACTCTCTCTCCGGCTGAGAGCATCTACAACCACGTTTGCCTTCCCGGGATCATAGTGCATGGTGTATTGGTAGTCTGACAGAAACTCCACCCAGCGTCTATGCCTGATGTTCAGCTCCTTCTGTGTGTCTACGTACTTCAAGTTCTCGTGGTCCGATAATATATCACAGTGGACCCCATAGAGGTAGTGTCGCTAGATCTTTAGATCAAATATAACTAACCCCATCTCCAAGTCGTGCACCGGGTTGTTCTGCTCATGTTTCTTCAGCTGACGAGAGGCGTAGGCTATCACGTGCCCGTTCTGCATCAGAACAACACCCATCCCCTGGTATGAAGCATCCATGCACACCTGGAATCCTTCCTTCCCTGATGGAAGAGCAAGGATTGGGGCCGAGGTAAGCCGACCCTTCAGCTCCTGAAAGGCAGACTCGCACTGTGGCGTCCAAATAAAAGGAGACTCCTTCTTCGTCAGAGATGTAAGAGGGAGGACAATCTGAGAGAACCACTCTACGAACTTCTAGTAATAACCGGTAAGTCCTAGGAAACTCCGAACATCCGTGGCCGTTTTCAGCGGTGGCCAATCTCGCACTGCCTGGACCTTCGCCGGATCTACTGCCAAACCCGCTCCACTAATAACATGGCCCAAAAAGGCCACCTCCTTTAACCAGAATTGGAACTTGCTGAACTTAGCGTACATCCTATACTCTCGGAGCTTCTCCAACATCAAGGCTAGATGCCTCGAGTGCTCCTCTTCGGTCCACGAGTATATAAGGATGTCGTCAATGAATACAATGACGAAGACATCCAGGTACTCTTTGAACACCCGATTCATCAAGGCCATGCACGCGGAGGGTGTATTCGTGAGCCCGAAGGGCATCACGGTAAACTCGTACAATCCATATCTGCTGTTGAAGGTCGTCTTCGGGATGTCCTCCTCCTGAATGCGTAGCTGGTAATACCCCGATCTCAGGTCCAGCTTTGAGAACCAATGAGCTCCCTCCAGCTGGTCAAATAGCTCATCTATACTTGGCAAGAGGTACGTATTCCGGACCGTCAGCCTGTTCAGGGCCCGGTAATCGATACACAGGTGAAGCATCCCGTCCTTTTTGTCGAATAGAACCGGAGCTCCCCATGTTGAAGAGCTAGGCCGGACGAACCCGGCTTCCACTAACTCTTGAAGCTGGCTTCGAAATTCCACCAACTCCTTCGGGGCCATTCGGTATGGAGCCCTGGATACCGGCCTAGCCCCCGGCACGAGCTGAATCTGCAAGTACTTCTCCCGGTGCGGAGGTAGTGTTGAAACCGAAAAACGATCTCCTGTGGAGTTCACCCTTGGGGAAGTGGTGGTTGCGCACCTACTTCACTCCTACAAGCAAAACAATAAAAGAAAAAAAGGGAACCGACCCAAGGGCTCGACGGGGAGGACCCACCACACACCCGAAAGATCTAAGAGCGCTTCCCCTCCTTAGCCAGAGGCCGAGCTAAGGTACCCTCAGAAAGCACTTGAAAACTAGAGCAGGAGAGCACATGAAGCATGCCTTCTGGGGTACCCCTTGAGTCATATTTATAGTTTTTAGAATCTGAACTGCCAATAACCAAACTGAAATGACCTGAAGTTACCAAAAAACCCTTGGTCAGGTCTGCCAACAACCAAGCTCCACTGTTTTGAAGGGCAATGGGCAGAACAGCGGGGGCAAAATAGTAAAAAGTACCTCATATATCTGGGCGAGCTAGGGGGCCTGGCCACCTCGGCAGATCCTGCTCGCCTGCTGTTGCTGAGCTCCTTTGCGTGAGAGCGATTTGGGATGGCGAGCTCGCCCATCAGTCAGCCTCCATTAGTCGACCTCAGCTCGACGAATCCTGGCTTAGCTCGACGAATACCGAGCTCGCGGTCGACGAATGCCGAGCTCGGGTTCGGCTTCTCCTTGCCGAGCTCGCCCACGATCTTCAGAGTCCTTTGCTGGGCTTGCCTGTTGCTTGGACGATCTGAACCACCCGGTATGGTTCTTGGCGACCTCACTCGCCGGACACGGGGTTGTACATAATCCCGCTCGGAAAGAAACATCCAACCCCAAGTGTTTGGCGAGTGCGCGGTGGGCTGGAGGTAATCTTCGGGTGGGGTCCACCTGTGGCTATATATATGCACCTGCATACCTGCCTGACTCTTGCCATTCCCTTTGCTCTAATCCTGCCAAGATGCGGATCCCCAAGGAGATTCAAGAGCGCCTTGACCGAGCTCGCCAGGCCTCTGCAGCTCGCGTAGCGGCACTGACGGCAGTCCCTGCCACTGTGTCGCAGGGTGGCTCTGCCGAGCCCAACTCCAAGAAGATGAAACAGTTCCTTCAGGCGGCCGAGCCCATCTACGACGACCTGAGGGCCACCTTGGAGCACGGGACCGGCTCCTCCACTTTGCCTGCCTCTGAAAGGGGGAGGAACATTGTCGAGATCTGATGAAAGATATGGTACCTAAACACCTAGAGGGGGGGTGAATAGGTGACCTAAACCTTTTTAAGACTTTGTTGGCAGCACAACAGTTATTTCACAGAATTCTACAGCTAACAGCAATTACAGAATATACACAGTTAATCCACAGCACAGCACAGCACAGCAGACACACTAATTTATAGTGGTTCCCCAATCTTTGGGTACATCCACTTTCCCCCTTCGCCTATCTAGTAGTGTACTAGATTCGGCCAACCTTCTCCACTATCTCAGAACCCAACTAGGTTCCTACACCTCAGGCCCAAAGCCTTACACTCAGCCACCAAGGCCTACACTCAGCCACCCAGGCCTACACTCAGCCAATTAAGGCCTACACTCAGAGTTCTTCAACTCCTACACTCAGGCAACCAAGCCCTACCCTCAGCCTTTATAATATAGGCTTACAATTCTCTCAGATCCAATGGATCCTACAAGTTATAATAGAAATACAATAGCTAACTCTACAACTCAGAAAATAAGAGAGAAGTTGAGAGTTTCTTGAAGAGTTCTTGGAAGAACTCAGCTAGATCCAAACTGACTTAGCTTCCTTCAAAGCTTCTTGAGTTAGAACTGAATTAGTCTGAATCTTCTGCAGTTGATTCTTGACCTCTGCTTCTTGAGATCCAGATAATTCTGAATCCTTCTTCTCAGCCTTAGTTCCAAAGACTGAATTCTTGATTGGAGCTCTCTCTCTCCAACTTCTTAGATCTGCAGGTTGACTGCCAGATCTTCTTGTGTTGATCCTCTGTGTATCACTTTCCTGATTACTTGAAGAATCTGATCAACCACTTTAAGTATTCTTGACAACTACTTGTAACAACAACAATCAATCAGATTCTGTAAACTATGGGTGCCTATTATAGGCTTCCTTATGGTAACCGGCTGGTCGGTTCATAACAGACTTCTGATTTCTCTGACAGTTGCTGTAGACCGGCTGGATCGGCAGCTGTCATGTCAACCAGTCACTTCTTGAAATTCTCTAACTGTCAGATAGTGTCGAGACTTTCTGTTCTTAAGTGTCGACACTTATAGATCAAGTGTCGACACATGTTGTGTAAGTGTCGACACAAGTCTACAAGGTGTCGACACAACTCCTTGTGTGTCTCGACACAGATTCTTCTTCAAGTGTCGACACTGAAATTAAGTGTCGACACAAGTACTTGATCTTCATTCTTTAACTGTATTCTTCTAAGTGTCGACACATGTTCTTTGTGTCGACACATCTTCATGTGTTGAAACTGTCAAGTGTCGATACTGCTTCTTGGTGTCGACACAAGTCTTCAATTTTGTTTCCTCAGCTGAGTGTCGACACATTCCCTTAGTGTCGACACTTGTACTTAGAATATTTTGTAAACTTTTCTGTTCTTTGCTAAGTGTCGACACAGCTCCTTGTGTCGACACTTCCTTCAAGTGTAGAGTCTTCAACTAAGTGTCGACACATTGTGCTGGGTGTCGACACTTTCTTCAAGTGTTGACTCTTCTGTTTGTGTGTGTGTCGACACATTGTGTTGAGTGTCGACACATTCTTCATATGTTGACTCTACTGTTTGAGTGTCGACACATTGTGTTGAGTGTCGACACTTGTACTTAGACTCTGCAGATTTTTGCTGAGTGTCGACACAACTCCAAGTGTCGACACTTTCTGGTGGAGACACAGTTCTTCAGGGTGTCGACACTTCTGCTAAGTGTCGACACTGCTTTTCTGCATACTTCTTCACTGAGTGTCGACACAGCTCCAAGTGTCGACACTTTCTGTCTGGTGTCGACTTTCCTTCCCAGGTGTCGACACAATTACTCCAAGTGTCGACACTGCTTGTCTGGGTGTCGACACAAGCTTTCTCAAGTGTCGACACTTTCCCTCTGGGTGTCGACACATGGACTTAGAAACTTTTAGCTTCAGTCCAGTGTATACCTAACCTGCACAAGTAACTCAAACAAACATCAAATACATTATGATGTATATCATTGAGTTAGGTGAGGCTTCTTCAAATCAGGTACATTTGACCAATGTACCCAACAATCTCCCCCTATTTGGAGAAGTCATAACCCTTAGTCAATGATATACACCATTCATAATTAAAAAATTACAAAATGATGAAAAGCAGATTATAATCAACAGGGTTAACATGAACATGTAAAACTACACACATATACACATTCAACATTCCAGAACAAATAAGAAACAAACACATTTCAGAACAATCATACTATATTTATCACATATTGTTCTAATATTGTTCCTTATACATTTGCAATGTTGTACAAAAATGTTTTCATTTAAAAGATTACAATAAGCTTCAAGTTTAATTCCTAATCTATTTCTGATCAGGTTCTTTGATAACAATTCCTTTTCCAGCTTTAACTTGAGCTTTGACAGCAGCAGCAGCAGCAGGCTCAGCATCAGCAGGCTTCTTGCCTTTTGAGTCTTTCTTCTTTTGTTCTTCAGCCTTGATTTCTGCCTCTCAAAATAATGATAGGGCTTAGGAAAGTACTTGCTAGGCTCCACAGCTGTAGGAGGTAGCTTTCCTAACTTAGCCTTCCTTCTATGCTGGACAATGGCTTCCTGCCTACTCTCATGCTTCCTCCATTCTGCTTCTGAAAACCATTTATTCCTTTCATGAGCATTGTCCTTGGCTGCTTTCCAGGCTGTGAGATTGATGTTCCTAGAAGTAGGGCTCCACTGTTTAAAATCAGGTTTTTGCTCAGCTAGTTCCCTGAACTTCTTCTTTGACAGCCTTGTCTCTTCTTCTTTATCCATAGCCTCTTGCATAGCTGCTGTAATAGGTTGAACAACCTTTTCCAGAATAACATTTGGATTTCTAGCAGTTGGGCTATACATTGTGCTGACTTCTGCATGAACCATGTCAAAATCTGGAGGTGGATAGATCACCTGAGCTACTTCCTGTTGCTCACCTCCAAGATATGCACTTTGAATGCCTGATTCAGCTACATTATGATCATCACACAGGTGAGGATAGCCCAGTGTAGCTCTGATGGAGTTAGAAATCCATTTGGCATGGTCAGAGCTAGCTTTGACTAACACCCTCTCCCCCTTTATGACTTCTTGTTCTACATGATCTCTTACATCATCCTTTTGGAACCTGATTTGGCTGTCCAAATACCTGATGCCTTCCTTAAAATAAGGTCTAAGCTTTCTAAGCTGTTCAGAAATGACCTTCTGTGAATCTTTAATGGCAGTCTTGACAGCAACAATTTCTTCTTGAAAAGCTTTATCAAATTCAGCCTTTGCAGCATCAGTAGAAGTAGATGGTTCAGCAGACTTATTCTTTAATTCAGTTACTATAGCATTGTGGGAGGCAGTTAAATTGTCATTCATTCTAATTGATTCTCCAGCACATAGCCTTGCTTCAGTGCTATATCATCTACTTGAGACTTGATTTTCTCCTGGTGAGTTGCCAAATAGACCACTGCATTACCACCCTTGTGGAAGTAGTCAGTCATTTCCTTCTTATTCAAATTCATTTCAAACCTTATTGATTTGATATCTTGAGCTAGATCAAATTGTAGGGACTTTTGGCCTTCATCAATATATGTTTCTATGGCCCTCCTGTGCTCATCCAGCTTAACTTGCATTGCTACCATTAATCCACTATATCAGTTGATGGAGCTTGTTGGACTAGAGAGTGCTGAGCAACAGTTTGTAGAGCCTTCTTGTAGCTCTGACTTCTTCTTTGAAGACAAAGAATTGCTTCTTCTTGGCTTGTTCAGTCTCATCTTCCTCAGACTCTGAAGTACTGGCTATATCCACCCTATCCTTAGGGCTTTCAGGCCTTGCAGTCTGCACACCAGGTGCTTGCTCAGTTTCCAGCCTAATAGGCTCTTCCTGATCTTCCAAGATCTCCCCCTCAATAGCAGCACCCTTCTCTTCATCAGCAGCAGTCTTGTCCATGTCAAAATCCTCTTGATCTAGATTCAGAAAGAGGTCTTCCATTGTGTATTCAGGAGGTGACTGAGCAGGAGAAGTGCTGGGTTCATCAACTACTTTATCAGGAACAACTTCATGTACTACTGATGTGTCTTGGAGAACAACATCTGGTACTGATTTGCTTGCTGAGTTTGCTGATGGACATCAGACAAATCAGAATCTATTATAGAAAAATCTAAAGTATTGAGGTCAGACAGTACCTCTTGGATGATTATTGTAGCTTGCTCACTCTCCAGTGTAGATGGTTCTTCTACAGCTGGAGGCTCCCCCTGTCTTGGATCCCTAGGGATGGGACTAGTGTGAGGCAGCTCCCCCTGAGTCTCAGCCACATCTTTAGCAGCAGAGGTCTTTTCTACTATCTCCTCCTCTTGCTCATCAGGTGTGAACACCACCTGTTCTTCACTTCCAGAACTGCTTGAGGACACTTGGGCCACAACAGCAGTTTTCTCTTCTTCCTTGGAGGGAATCCTTCTTAGAAACCTGCTTCTCTGGAGTGGAACTTCCTTAGACAGCACTTTCCCATCTTGAAAGATCCTCATATCCATTCTTCTCATATGATTGATTTTAGTACCAGCAGCATTGCTCATGACCTCTGGTATTGTACCAGCCAGGTAGAGACTTAGTATCCTGCCCAGATTGGGCTTCTTCAGACTTCTCCTTAACTTTCTCAAACACAACCATGACCAATCTGTTTTGAGGTTGAAGATGATTCTGGTCATAACACTGAACATGGAGGCTGACACCCTGTCATGCCCTCCAGTCTTACTGAGTATACTTTACCACAATTTCTGACAGAACTTTCCTTGGGTATTCATCCTCTCTGTTGAATACAGATCCTATCTTCAGCTTAGGATCTAGACCACACCAGGTAAGTGCTTCTCTGGTCTTAGATGTAGTCACTTCCTCTTCTTCTTGAACTTTGGTAGCTGAAGTACCTTTCTCAGAGATTTGGGTGAAATCTTGACCTTGGTGCCATGCACTCTTGATTTGATCTGTAACCTGAGTCATCTACAGAAGCTCCAGTAAGGAATTCGATACCTCCTTCTTCCATATTTTAGTTGGTTCTGAAACCCAGATACTCCAATCCAGAATCGGTGACTAGGGTTATCACGATTTGATTCTTGATCGCCATCGTCGAATGCGCCACGAACCAGTTCATAGCCTTCGTTAACGTTCTCTTCAGCTTGGGAGCCATTAGGGTTTGGAGAATTAGTCTTTAGAAGAGAGAAATGTCGACACAGTAGTTTGGTCTCGAAACTCTGAAAGCGTGTCGACACACAAAGACAGAATCCTATTTATACCTTTCAGGTTTGAAGACGAACAGGCGGGATGGATTACTAAAGATGTGTCGACACTGGCAATAAGTGTCGACACTGACTTATAATGTCTCGACACTCATGTGTCGACACAAGTTTAAGTCATCAGATTTTATGTGTCGACACTTGGTTAAGTGTCGACACCACACTACTCGACATGTAGTCGAGACTTTACTTAGAAAATTCTGAGTAAAACTTAAGTGTCGACACCTTATTGGATGTGTCGACACCAACTCGACATGTGTCGACACTAACATTCTGAAGTGTCGACACAACTTCCTAGATGTGTCGACACCATTTTCCTGAAGTGTCGACACTTACTATTCTGTGTCGACATAGACTTGTCTATGTGTCGACACCTTTTTACTTAGCCAATTTTTAGTTCTGTAAACTTAGTCTAAGTTTATCATACCTAGTTCAATTTTGAACCTATTGAACTTAGCTTCTTCTAAGGGCTTAGTAAACATATCAGCTATCTGATTATCAGTTTTAACATATTCAAGTGCAATATCATTTCTTTCTACATGCTCCCTAAGAAAGTGATATTTAATCTCAATATGTTTAGTTCTACTATGTGATACAGGATTGTTAGCTATTGAAATAGCACTTGTAGAATCACAGTAAAGTGGAGTTCTACTTACCTGAAATCCATAGTCTTCTAGCTGATGTTGAATCCACAGAAGTTGAGCACAGCAACTTCCTGCAGCTACATATTCTGACTCAGCTGTGGAAATAGCCACACTGGTTTGCTTCTTACTACTCCATGAAATGAGTCTTCCACCTAGGAATTGACAGGATCCAGTAGTGCTCTTTCTATCTTCTTTGCATCCTGCAAAGTCTGCATCTGAATAGCCTGTTAGATCAAAATCTCCATTCCTAGGGTACCAGAGGCCTAGATAGGAGTGCCCTTTAGATATCTCAAGATTCTCTTGACTGCAGTCAAGTGAGACTTTGGGGCAGGCTTGATACCTGCACAAACACATGTAGCATACATAATGTCAGGCCTACTTGCAGTCAAGTATAGTAGGGAGCCAACTATCCCTCTATACAAGGTTTCATCTACAGGTTTCCCTGCATCATCCTTGCTTAGAGACATACTTGACCCATAGGAGTCTTCATGGTACTGGATGAATCCATACCATACTTCCTTATGAGTTCTAGGGTGAACTTGGACTGACATATGGATAGACCACTTCCAGTCTGTTTAACTTGGAGACCCAAGAAAAACTTCAGTTCTCCCATACTACTCATCTCAAATTGACTTTGCATAAGCTTTGCAAACTTTTTGCAAAGGCTACTTTCAGTAGACCCAAATATAATGTCATCTACATATATTTGGACAAGTATGACTTTGCCTCTAGATTCCCTAAGGAATAGAGTCTTATCTATTTTCCCCCTTGTGAACTTGTTCTCAATGAGGAAACTAGATAGGTTTTCATACCAAGCTCTAGGAGCTTGCTTTAACCCATACAATGCTTTCCTAAGTCTATAGACATAATGAGGTAGAGTTGGATCAACAAAACCTGCAGGCTGCTCCACATAGACTTCTTCTTTCAAATTACCATTTAGGAATGCTGACTTCACATCCATTTGGTATACCTTGAATCCTTGATAGGTTGCATAGGCCAAGAACATCCTTATGGCTTCCAGTCTGGCTACTGGAGCAAAGGTTTGATCAAAATCAATACCTTCTTCTTGCCTATATCCTTTTGCAACCAGTCTTGCTTTATTCTTAATGATGACCCTTGTTCATCTAACTTATTCCTGTAGATCCACTTTGTTCCTATCACATTGTGATCTTTAGGTTTAGGAACCGTCCCAAACCTTGCACCTTTTGAACTGATTAAGCTCTTCCTGCATTGCTTCAGTCCACTGTGGATCTTGTATAGCTTCTTCAAATTTCTTTGGTTCTATTTGAGACAGAAAACTTGAATATACTACAGCATTCTGATTTCTGCTCCTTGTCTGAACACCTTGTCTTGGATCTCCAATATCAGCTCTACTGGATGATCTCTTAGATGCCTGTTGGCTGGAGGCATCCTTACTTCTGGTTGAACTTCTTCAGCATCTTCATCATGCTGAGTTCCTTGTACTTCTTCAGCTCCTTGTACATGTAGTTCTCCCCCTGGACATAAGCCATCTCTTCTACTTGCTGTCTTGCAGCAGGTACATCTTCTATGGTTAGCTTGTCCATCTTCTTAGTAAGACCTGTGGGGCTGCATACATTGCTAGACACTCATTGTTAATTAGTTTGTCTCATCAAAAACTACATGCACAGACTCCTCTACAACTTGTGTAGTCAAGTTGTAGACTCTATAAGCCTTACTATTATTGCTGTACCCAACAAACACTCCCTCTTGGGACTTGGCAGCAAACTTAGTTAAGTAAGACTTTCCATTGTTAAGTATGAAGCATTTGCAACCAAATCCTGAAATAGGATAGGTTTGGTTTCCTGCCTTTCACAACTTCATAGGGGGTCTTGTTTAACCTTTTAGTGATGGTAGCCCTATTTATCACATGGCATGCAGTGTTAACTGCTTCAGCCCAGAAATACTCTGGCAGTGATGAATCACTTAATAGGGTTCTACCAGCCTCTATCAAGGTCTATTTTTCCTTTCAGCAATGCCATTTTGCTGAGGTGTTCTAGGTGAAGAGAATTCTTGAAATATCCCATAGTCTTCACACAGCTTTTCATGCTTTCAGACTGAAACTCAGTACCATGGTCACTTCTAATTTTGACCACTGTACAGTTCAATTCATTCTGAATTTGCTTAACAAAACTATAGAAGACACTAGGTGTTTCAGATTTCTGCTTTAAGAAGAACACCCAGGAAAACCTTGAGTAGTCATCAACAACTACAAAGGGTAGACCTTCCTACCTAAGCTGTGAACTGGCATTGGACCAAATAGATCCATATGCAAGAGGTATAAACACCTCACAGCATCTTTGTTGTCTAAGCTTCTAAAGGTGGATTTAGTCTGCTTGCCCTTTTGACAAGCTGAGCAAATGCCATCTTGAACACACTTAACTTGAGGACCATTCCTCACTAACTCTTTGCTAAAGAGTTTGCTAATAGTCTTGTAGTTAAGATGGAGCTAGCCTCTTGTGCCACTTGACACAATGAGAGACTGTCTCATCAGCTACAAGACAAACAGGAGAACCATTGTTCTCAATCATAATGTCTAAACAGTAGACATTCCTCTTTCTATATCCTGTCAAAATGATCTCTTGATCACTTGACCTCTTGATATGACAACCATTTTTAACAAATGAGATGTCATACCCTACATCACTTAACTGACTTATACTAATGAGGTTGTGTTTCAACCTTTAACATAAGCCACTTGAGTAATGGTAACAAGGTTTGAAGAGATGTTACCAAACCCTTTGATGATTCCTTTTCAGAACCACCAAAGGTCACTTTAGGACCATTTTTGATTGGAATGTAGTCCTTCAGTAGTCCCCTTGTTCCAGTCATATGTCTGGAACATCCACTATCCAAGTACCATGTTGGGGTATGGCCACTTGGATTCACCTGCAAAACAAATTAATGAACCTTAGAACCCAAAGTAAACTTGGGTCCTTGGTGATTGTTAGTTTGCAACTTGACATAGCTACCTGCTGGCTTTCCACCAGGTAACTTGCTACTCAACTTGGCACTGGCATTGTGCCAACAATCCAAGGCAAAGTGGCCAACCTTGCCACAACACAGCATTCAAACTTGTTGTACCTTTGCTTAGGTACAGACTTGGCTGTCTTGACTACAGCAGGCTTATTGAATGTTGGGGCTTTGCCCTTGGACTTGGACTGATCCTGAACAGTCCTAGCTGGTTTAATAAACCCAATCCAGCCTTTCCTTTATGATGAACAAATTCATCAATCAAAGGTAGCACTGATTTAGGTTTTGAAAACCTAGCAACTAGCTCTTTTTCCTTCTGAAGATTGATCTCCAGTCTCTTAATTTGATCATTTTTATAAGTGATAGTTCCCATCTGAATCACAGTAATGTGTTTCAGCCTGGCTACCTCATTGAGCTTTTGATCAAATTTCCTTCTCAAAGTCTGTTGCAGCTGCCTTTAGATCAGCAATTTCCTTTGCCTGACTTTTGGCAAGGACTTGCTTTTCTTATAGGCTTGCAACAGTACTTTATATTCATCTAAGAGCTGATGAATATCTCCCTCAGATTCAGAAACACTTCCATCACTTGATGAAGATGAATCTGACTCTGAACTAGAACTGAAATCTGAACTTTGAGTTGGACTTTGTACCTGACTAGGTCCTGGCTGCTCCAGGATTTTGGTACTTTCAGTCAATGCCATCAGTCCTTGGCACTGACACTCTTCTTGTTCATAGATTGATTCCATGATCTGCATAAACTCCTCTTCTTCTTCAGCAAATAGCCCTATGTAGGCTTCAGCATCTGTCTCAGTGTCTGAAGAAGAAATGTCTGAAAGAGTCTTCTCATTCTTTGCAACAAAGGACTTCTCCTTCTTTCCTTTGAAGTGAGTCTTCTTTTTGTCACTGGATTCTTTTCTTCTCTCAGGACAATCTGCAATAACATGACCCTGTCTATTGCAGCAGTAACACACTATTAGACCCAGTTGCCTTGCTAGTCTTTGTCTTTTTCTTGTCCTTCTTTGAAGGCTTCTTCTCTGATACTGGACTTCTTTCCCTTTGGAAAATGAAGGTCTGGACCTCCACTGTTTCTTCTTCAGAATTTCTGAAAATGTCTGGTGAATGCAGCAAAGTCTTCATCACTTTCACTGCTTGTAGACTTTGTGCTAACAGACTCATCAGATTCTGATTCAACTACCTCTGGAGGAGGAGTTGATGACTTAGTCCTGCCCTTTCTAGGTACTTCTGACTTGAAGGCAACAGTCCTTTCCCTGTGCTCAGTCCTTGTTGATTTTTCCTCCTCTTTTCTCACTGACAGCTGCATCTCATAAGACAACAACTTGCCAAACAGTGTGGGAGGAGGAATTTCTCCCAACTTTGCCATTTCCTCTGATGGCACAGATCTTAGTGTCCCAATCTTTGGTTAGGGACCTTAAGAACTTATCATTCAATTCATAGTTAGTGAACTCTCTTCCATAGGACATGAGTTCATTAACAATTCTATAGAACTTCTTGTAGCATTCAGTGATGCTTATCTCCTCTTCCTTGCCTAAAGCTCTCATACTCTTGATTAAGCAAGGACTTTTCTATCTTGCCTACTTTTCAGAACCACCATATAGACAATGAGGTATCCCACATTTCTTTTGCTGTTTACAGTGAA